>JARHVA010000934.1:1532500-2132500 GCA_037957365.1 Torreya grandis | reverse complement strand
CTATTAGGAATCAAAATTTTTACCCCCCCATGTGACCATACCATATGACTAAGGGGCTAAGACTCAAAATTCACATGATTAAATTTGACATCCTTTGGATCATCATCAAAGTTTTAGAGGTCTCTTATAGGTACCAAGGATACCAAGAGTTCTAGTAGTGGATTTTTGCATCAAAGATGTAGTTAGTGTTGGAATTCATTAGGATTTTGGGTTACACCTATAGTTAGAAGTTCTGGCATCAGAGTTGAGGCCTACATCGACAGTCCAAAGTTTTACTATTAGAGGTTTTAATTGCACTTACAATCAATAATTCCATTGTTAGAGGTTTCAATTATGCCTATAATTAGTAGTTATATTATCATAGTTATGGACTACATGAGCACTCTAAATTTCCATTGTTAGAGTTATAGACAACACGAGCACACCAAACTTCTTGCAGGTATAATAAAGGCTTGAAACTCTAATTTATGCATGCAAGTGTGAAATTTATGTCAAGTTCAGAATATCTAGATCTTTAATGCTTTTGGAAAATCTGCAAAATACCCACTAATGATCTCTAAAAATCTATAAAAACCCATAAAAGTATTTTCCCTTGCAAACCTTGACTGTATCGATTTTGTGTGAAATCACTAAAAAAAACCTGAAACCCTTTAAAATGACCAAAATTGATTGTCACAAAACTAGGTCATGTTTATAGATGATACTAGGGGCTTGGTACCTTATAAATTTGATGATATTGTCTATTTTTCAATATGAGACTCCAGCTATATAGTTTGTGTGGATTTTCATGAAATCCCACCAAAACTTTGAAAATACCAAAAATCAAGAATCATGTAGGAAAGATCTCACCAAGGATTTCATAAATGGTAAAATGATCGTCAGATCAGAGACCTGATACCACATTGGATTGATCCAATATCTCTGAATGTCTAAGATTGCATGAAAATCTTAGGAATGGGTGAGAGTAAAATCATCACAATAAAAGTTGCATCAAATGCATTAAAAGCTTCATTCATCAATTAGCCAAAAATTACAAAGGAGGTACATTATATAGTGAGAAATTAGGTCACCAAAGAGGCAAAGACTCAACTCACTATTAGAAAATAAATTAAGTGTAGTTTCCTCTAATGACCTTAACAACCTTAAGCAAGCTAACTAATAATTGTGTAGGTAAAACCACAAGTGGAAAAAAGCCTACACCAATAGGGACTAATATGATATACTTATGTTGGTTTTTTATACTTCATTTATTCACATTGTCACTTCTTTGAGTGTATTTCATAGCTTGTTATTGTCTTTCTTGTGGAACATTTGATTATTTTCCTTATCTATTGGCCCCTATGCCATTGTATTTTGTTTAGACATTTAAATATGTCATTCTATGTTGATTAGACATTTGAACATGTCATTTCATTTTGATTGTATGGAATTTGATCATGACCTTTGTATGTGGTCTCATTGGACCATTTCTTTTACATTACATTGAGTGATCTTGTGTGTCTACTTGATTATTTGTTGAGCTTGTACTGTTACTTTCTAGATGTTATCATGATATATATCATGCATCTTAAGGCTTGATGCGATTACATAATGTGAGATTCATTGTTATATTTACTTAGACATATTATTATAGATGATATTTTATTATTATGTAGCACATTAGTCTTGTACACTTGGAAAAATCATGACCCTAGCTGTTCTTCTTAGTTCTACACATACCTTTCTTTTGCAAGCCTCACATTTGATCTATCTCATGCAAATTAGCCTAATTCTTAGTCTAACCAACCTTATATTGATGACACAAACATCCCATATTGCCCAAAATTCTTAAAATGTATTTATCTTATACCTCTACAAGTTCTGAGCCTATGCATGCTCTCCTTCTCCTTAGACACTAATGTATGGGTCAGAAATTAATGTCGACGTTACTATCCTAGCCTGATGCAAGTATTTAATTCCATAAAGTCATCCAATTTTCAAGTGAAATGTATTACAATGGTTTGCCTAAGTGATTTAATGTGAGTTATCTCCCGATAGGATTGGTATAAATATAATATCAACCCTCATTCATTCACCACCTAAGAAACCTAACAATTAGACCAAAAAAGCACTAAAGTTACCAAAAGCTTTCCTATCTTGCCCTATCATAATATCAGTCAAATGAAAAACATAGGTATAAGTCTAAATTATTAAAGGAACAATCATAAGGTCATATTTTCCAAGTTACAAGCTAGGTCACTATTGTATTTGCTTTACACATTGCATGATTCACACACAAGCCAATACGTAGGGGATAAATACATGAGTCTAAGGCCCTCTTCTATAATATTGCCTATGTAGGTAGTGACTCCCTTTGACATTGGGGTCATTATGGATTAGTTCGACACCGTGTGCCCACTAACCCATTTTTCCCCAAGGTCACATTGAAGATGAAAAGCTAAGGTTTTACCATTTCACCAAGAGTGACAATCCATGATCTAGATATGAATGTAGCAAAGTGAAGGTGAAGCCAAACCCAGAAGCATCTAGGTGGTTTAATCTTATTTGAATGCATATTCTATATAGGATACTAGCATCAAACCCATACACTAGCATCAATGTAACTATCCTAGGTTTACATAATTGCCTAAAGAGCCAGAGGTACTAGATCCAAAATCTGATGATTGATCCAAAATTGTCTTATTATAGAGTTGTCATGATGATGTCATGGTGGTGTCATAGAGGTGTCTTGTTGAGTGGATGAAGTGCTTTGATATCTTAAGTGATAATGAAAAAGTGTGCAATGTGCTTATCCTAGTGTGCTTGAAGTATGCTTGGTTAATATTCTATGTTGACATGGATAGAGATGTTCAGGGATGAGTATGGAGTATTGAGCATGTGGAAGAGGTCCCTAAGATGTTATATATGATTTTAGAGCTTATGTGCATAAGTTTATTTCATCTAGTTGATCATAATTTTCATCTAGACACTTTGGGTCTAGTGATAGAAAATTTGAGTAGGTAGTTTGATGACATCACCATTGCCACATGGGAATGAATCAAGGGGAGTTGGTCATATGGTTGTGATCACATTAGTCCTTAGTATGAATTAGATCTCAAGTAAAGCATCAAATCATGGTCAAAGATATGAGGGTGAAAAGTTGGCTTCTTAGTCAATTATTTTCCCATACTTAGCCAAATTTGTAAAAGGGTTCAAATAGAGTTGAGTATGTTGATAAGGTTAACATTCACATACATGGAGGTGTCAAGACGAAATGATCATATGGGTTTGTTAATTTTTATGCCTAGTTTATTTTCACTAAGTTTTAGATCATGCAATGAAGTGCATCAAAAGAAATGCATATGCAAAGTTGGGATTTTAGGTAGTTTGACTGTGTTTTCCCATAGTCAATTTTTCAATGTAGAAAGAAGAGCTGAGTGAGGATTTTTATGGTTTTATATCTTGCATATGTGAAGGTTTCAATAGAAACTAATCATATGGGTTTGTTAAAATTTGAGAATAGATGATTTTCACTAAATATGAGATCATGCATTGAAGCACGATAAAAGTTATGTAGGAGCAAAGTTGGTCTCCCAAATGTATTCTAAGCATAGTTAGCTCTGTGACAAAAGATTTTAAAAAGGTATTTTAATGGTGATATATATTTCATATGCAAAATATTTAGGATTAGTGTGTCACATGGTTATATTCTCCTATGTGAGGAGATCATCTAGTCCAAATTTGAGATCATGTGAGTAAGCACAAAAGAAGTTATTAAGGTGTAAAAATTGCTACTCAGGCATATTGAAAGGGTCCCCATACTTAGTCATTTTTAAAAGAGTTAAATCTCCAACAAGATCTATGGTGCACATTGCTCCAAGAATTTAGGAAGAAGTGAGATAAGGATAGGTATATAATGTTGACTGAATGAGTAAAGGTACATGATAAGGATCCAATAATGAGTGGGTGTTCATACAAATTGATTGAACAGTGAACATTGATCACTAAAGACCTGATTGATCTACAAAGATTGATAGAGTGCATTGAGTCAATGTTTCAAGTCTACATGAGATGAGGTCAAAGTTATTGAGGTTTAATATTTGGCTTTGGAAAACTATGCATTAAAGCTCAAACAAGATCGATAGTACGTATTCGATCTGAGCTAAGAGAACACGAGATTCAAGCATTGTGTTTGAAGTTTAACCATGATCATTGTCATTTAAATATTTGAATTTAACTTAGTGAAAAACTAAATCTCTATTATTGATATTTTTATCCCAAAAATATCATTACATTGGATACCCTAAGGGAGACCCCCTTTATTTTTTAGAAAAAACCCTAAAGCCACCAAAAAACCCATCTTCCCTTTTTGCCTTGTGAAATCCAAAACTCTAGATGCAATTTACACTTGTGAAAATTGCTTGACGAGTTCTTGATACCATAAAACACGCATTTACAAAATTGATACAACTCAAAACTCACCATAAACTTTACATGTTTTCACAATGTACAAAATGCATGATAGACTTTAGATCCCACCACACACCCAATCTAACAGAATTCAAAACTTGGCATGCACTTTGAACATTTCACAACATGTAAAGTGCATAATAGGCTCTAGATCCTACCAAACCTATAACCCCGCACTTCCATTGGAACTTTATAGTGCTTCCAACACGTCTAACCTCTATGGGAGCTTTCAAGTTCTTCCAACACCTCCAAACTCCATGAGAACTTCCAGGTGATTCCAACACCTCCAACCTCCATAAGAAATTCCAAGTGCTTCTAGCACCTCCAACCTCCTTGAGAAATTCTATGTGCTTCCAACACCTCCAACCTCTGTAAGAACTTCTAGGTGCTTCTAGCACCTCCAACCTCCATAGGAAGTTTTAGGTGCTTCCAACACCTCCAACCTTCATGGGAACTTCCAAATGCTTCCAACACCTCCAACCTTCATGGGAACTTTTAGGTGGTTCCAACACCTTCCACCTCCATAGGAAAAGGTTATTGAAATAATAAATGGATCACTATGAAATAATCAGAGACAAAATTAAAATCTTGAAGGAATATATCAATAATGACTTTTAGCAGAGAACTATTTGATGTTGAAAAATAGAAAACACATTTTATGCTATATATATTTTTATAATGTGGAAGTTGCACAAAGCACAAGTGCAAATTGCACTTTCCATTTTGACAAGTATAGATTGATAAAAAAGTGTAAAATCATGAAGTGCAAATTGCACGGTTCATTTTGGCAAAAGTGATAAAGACTTAAAAAGTTGTAAAAGTCTCCCTTGAGTTTTTTAAGTTGGGGTTTTTACATGGAAGAGTAACTTGGAATTATTTTCAAACTTATCTTTTATTTTTGAAAGACCAATTCTATTTTGGGTGCCTATTTTACATGAAGAGATATTTTTAGCCATTACTAGATGAAAAACTATTGCATGGAGATCCAATAGTTTCAACTATGCCATACCACCCCATGCTATGCTAAAAATCATGCCCAGCTCATGTATACCATTTTACAATCATTCCAAAAGTTTTAGTCACCACAAATAGAAGAACTCACCTCTCTTGCATGAGGGTTTCAAATTTGCATGATCTTCTTTACTGGGCATTTGATTTTGAACAACTACATGTCTTCTATGACATATTTTGTATAAAAATGGGCAGACCCCGTGGCCCAATCTATCTTTTACAGCTAGTTATACTTTCTACATTTTGAATGTATTTACTACAAGCTATAACCTTTGGAGAGAAATAAAGTTGAAGATTGCCTTTCTTGTCTTGAGAGATCTCTGTGTGTGTGCAAGTTATTTAATTATTTTTGGAATCTTTATCTCTTTGATTCACTTTCAATAAATTCATATGTTGTATTTTACCCTCTTTAAAATATTGTTTGAAATAAATATCTTTTTCCCTTTTTCTAAAAAATAGCTAAAATACTACCTCTGATTTCTATTTATAAGAGTCTATGCTTAAACAAATTCAATCTATTTTATTCTCTATTATGTTTATAAAAAGTAAGCATTAAACTATACTTTTAAATATTTGATGCAATCACCTTTTTTTTTAGTTTTATGCAAATTTCAATTCTTCAACCGTTTTCCCTGTCAAAACCCTAGTTTAGGATTCAATAGCACTAAAAAGTGAGGTTTCCACAAAAATGGTATTTTATCAGTTGCATTAGATTTAATGACAAGAAGCTGGCCTTCTTTGAAAATTAACCTTAAATTTGTAAGGTCCCATGGCTTTGGAAGTTTTTATATTGTGTCATTAGGCAATTGCATAACAAGCTACATGATCAAGACAGGTGCAATCCTATGTGATAACATCTATATTTTATCTATATCTTTTGATAGAAGTCAAATTTACTAGTGCTATATAAATAAAATTGGTAGAAGAATCCAAGGTGCATCTAGCTATATATATTTGAATATCTAAAATTAAGTACAATCAAAGATATTAAGCAAAGAAGTTGACTATGTATTTGTGCTTGTTCTTCAAGTGATCCGAGAAGGATGTTTGAGCTTGTGTTGATGCTATTTTAATTTCTCATGATGAATTTATTATTTGGGAGTGTTGTAGACTCCATGAGGCTGATCTATGTGCTTTTTATAGGTGTGTTCAATCTATCTTAAGTATGAATAATGCTTAAGAAGTTGACTGTATGTTAGGTAATGGTGTTCCTGTGTATAAGGTCTATGTTTGAGTTGTTTGAGCATACACAAAGCTGAGCTAAGTTGACTATGTTCATTTGAGGATATCAAATGGAAAATAAGAAGTGGAACCATGTATTTAAAAGTGGTCCTATGTTATTGTTTTGTTTGTTGGTGAGATAAATGAGTGAATATGTCTCCATGAGACCTATAAAAGCTACAAGGTCCTTATTAAAAGGTGTAACTACTTAAGGGTGACCTATAGATGCTATGGTTAACCTATGAAGATTGTATTGAGATGTGTATTCATGTGAGAGATGCATTAAGGGACAAGACTACCTAATGGCTAACCAAGATGTTGTTAATCATGAATGCAATATATATAGTGAAACCAAATGTGATGATTTCTAGACTTTTAAGACTTGAATGATGGAGTACAAATGTGGAGCCAAGTGAAGGAAATAAACTTTTAAAGAGAAGGTACAAGTTAGTGAGGAACAATAGAGAGAGAATAGGATCAAACATGATTGTTTGATCAAGGTGCTATAGATGGTCACATAGGTCATTGGAATTAATAAGCCTAGAAGAGGCAGAATGGGTGAGTATGATCCAAAGGCTATTTGAGAGAGGCTTGTGTGTGAAAATTATATAATGAAGGAAGGGTAGAGTTCCTTGTGGATGAGTTAAATATTAGAACATATAGAGGACTATTTGTATGACCTATTGGTCATAATTATATTGGCATAATAGTTCTCTTATTTTAGTATGTGCAAAGGCAAGGTGAAGACTGTGAGCTTGGTGGTTGATGTGAGAGGTAAATCAGTGTGTATAATATTTGTATGATCATCTGGTCATGTTATTGAAGCTATGATAGATTTGTTACTATGAAGGATGCATTGAGTGTGCAGAGTTGAAGAGTGGGGCTAGTTAGGATATGTAATGTGTCCTAATTGATCTTTGTGTATTGGTTCAAGTATGTAATGTGCTTTGGAAAAAAAGGAGTGTTGAGTGAAGGTGAAGAGTGATAAGCAAAGTTCCATCATCAAGTATTTAAGAAATCAATTCAAAGTTGGAGTTGTTCATAGGTGTTGTTGTGGCTTCTCAACATCTAAGGGAGTTGTAGCCTCCTTACAAGGTGAAATTTGCTAAAAGTCTAGTTGTTGTGGCTGCTCAGCTAATATATGTGTAGAAGCTCCTTGTGGGATTGTAGTCTCACTAAAATCAAGAATGGTAGTTCCTTGATAATTTATATATGGTATAAATTGGATCTTTTTATTATAGGATAGTAGTCAAATTATAGGTTCCATTGGGTTTTATTCCCCAAGAGTGTTTCCCATGTATGTCATGTGTTATGTGCTTGATCTTGAATTGTCTTTCTTATTCATTACTATGAATGATGTGTATGCCTCATGAATGGATGTAATAACTGATTAAGAGTTTGGAAGGATTGGAAGTCAAGTTAAAATATCTAGGCTCATTGATTCACCTCCCCTCTCAATGATTGTACCTATAACATCTGATATTAGAGTGGGTCCTTTGGAGGAAGTTGAACAACTTGAAGGAGATTCTAAGTAGATACAAAAATGGCTAAATAGTTGAATAAAAATAATAAACGATGGAAGGCTATGATCAAGGCACTTGAAAAACATATATGTACTTTGAAGAAAGATGCCAAAGAGGATGAGAATATTATCAATGATCTCAAAGTTCAATTAGTATATGCCAAGACAAGTTTGTGTTCAAAATAAATGACATCATTTGTGATGAAGAATATTTCCATAACGATAGAGAAGATGATAACAAGGAAGAAGAAGTTGATCTAGAAGTTGAGCTCATGAGTGCACTTGGTAAACTAAAGGAGCAGAAGAAGAAGAATCATAAGATGATAAATTTGATCAAAGGTCTTGAAGCACAAGTCAATTCTTTTGAGGGAAGTTTCATAGAAAAATCATGTAGAATAAAGGGTGACATGGCCAAATAAGCTAAGAGTGATAATGAGTCTATCCAAGTTTTTAGAATTCGGATGGAGACTGCATGTTCAAACATGAAAGCTAAAGAAGTTGAAATTGATCAATTAAGGACTAATCTTATTTCCTTAAAAGATGAGTATGAAAAGTTCATAATAAAGATAGGAACGCCTAAATAAGAACAAAAGAAATTAGAACAAATCAAAGAATATGAAAAATAGATCAATAATCTCAAGGATTAGTTAGGGGCATCTAATGTAAATTTGAAGACAAGAGAAGAAGAATGGAGGCATCTTAAGACTCAGTTAGAAGAAGCATATGCCAAAATAAGTTCAAGGCAAGGTGAGTATGATGAGATGAAAATTGAGATAATTTTTTTGAAAAATGAGCATGAACAACTCATAAACAAGTTGCACAAGATAAGAAAGGAGCATGAGAAGTCTTAGCAAGTCAAGGAGATTACAAACTTGAAAAGGAATGAAAAAAGGTGTGTTAGACAACCAAATGCTTCAAGGTATGCTAGTTTATTTCATGGTCATTATTATACATGTAATAAGTATGGTCATAGAGATAAGGACTGTAGAATGAAGTCAGTCAAGAATGGACATTCATGGAGCTTTGATAGCAGGAGTTTTTGGTCAAAAATTGATCATAGTTCAAATATGTCAAAAGATATGAATGATGTTATTTGTTTCTATTGTCATAAGGATGGACATATTTATAGATTCTGTCCAAATAGTGTTAAAAGGTCTTCAAGGTATATCAAAGGATATAGAGCTCCTAGAATGTTTGAGAAAGGACAAACTCAGGTATGGAAACCAAAGGTAATCATTGCCAATTATTCTAGTCATAAGATTGATAAGAAAGTTTCTCTAGAAGGTTATGTTTCAGATCAATCTAAACTCAAAGGTCAAGTTGGTAAGATGGCTACAGGAGACAAGAAGAGTCAAACTATGGTATGGGGACCTAAGGTAGTAAAGACTAAGAAGACTAATTCTATTGAGTCCAAGAGTCTTGATGGATTGTTTTCCAAAGTGGAAATAAAATCAGAGATGAAAGAGAGTCAAGAGTTTCTATTGACAACATTTATTGACAAATTTGAAGAAAAGAATGAAGTTAAGGATTTAGTGAAAGTCAAGTAGGACTGCAAGTTAGAGAAAGATATGGAGATATGGGAGTCTCTTAAGTTTTGGGACTTGTAGTGTCTCTATGTCAAAGGGGTTTCTCTATCTAGGCTTCAAGGAGACACTTGTCAGTCAGAGGAAGCTTGGTGGATGTCAGATTTTATTTGGTAAGAAGGTATGAAAACAATATATGTTTGTGCATTTTTTATATATATCTATTTATTGGAGAAAAGAAGTTTGTGAAGAATCTCAGTGGTCCTATCTTGAGAAGGAGTTAACTTGTTGATCATGGTTTGGATGTACTGGTATAAAGTTTATTGAAGATGTCATGTTTTTGATGAAGTATGAAGTTAGGGGGAACTTTGTAATTGGTTAGGTCCTAGGTTCAAAGGACTGAGTAATTGAATCTAAGTAAGAAGGTATGGAGAAGCGAGTTTGTGTGCTCAAGATGATAATACCAATCAAAGAAGGTCTTTTATTAAAGAGCAACAAGATCATGAGCTTGTTCTAGAGATTTGTAAAGGAGCTCTAGTATTGGGTCAAAATAGATTATTCTAAATGGAATTATGAGGTTGATTCTATGAAAATAAGTGTTTGGTGCTTAGAAAGGTCTGTGCATTTCTTTGTGATATGCTCCAGGTAATTTTGTGGTCTGAAGGTATGTTTTGTGCCAATTGAAGATTTTTGAGTTCTCTAGTTTTTCTTAGTTTTTAGCTTAAAGGGAAGCATGCCTAAAATGGGTTATAGGAAGTCTATGTTACCAATGGTGTGGAAGCTAATTTTTTGGTCTAAAAGTGTGTGATGGGTGTCTCCAAGTGTGCAAGAAGTTTTAGAGGTGTGTATTGACCAGAAGGAGGCTTATTGACCATATTTATTTTGAGATTCTAGGGTTTTAGGGTTTACTAAAAAAGTGGTTTGCATTGTGAATTAAGGTCTGAGGCTTCTTAATATGTTGAATGGGCATAATGGGTGGTCAAATAAAGATTCACAAAGAATTGAAGGTTTGTGGTTCTCAAGTTATTCAAGTTTTTGTCATGTTGGAGGCCTAAATGGGTAGTTGGTTTATGAAGGAAGTATGTTATAGAGGATGAGCTTGTTATTGAAAATTGGTGTGCTCAAGGGGGAATATGAGAGTTTAAGTTATGTCTACTGAAAGGTGTGGGATCTGCAAGTTAAAGGTAGGGATACAAGGAGGCTAGATAGGCCTAGTTTGAAGAAGAGTGTTTTTTTGCTCAGTTTCTCCAAAATAGCAAGGTATGTGTGTTTCAAGGTGAGTTATCAAGTTGGTTTAGTGCATGTTTCTTATTTGGTGAGTGGCATGAATTTATATTGGTGGTCCTTATGGTAGCTTTAGAGACAAGGTTAGTAAGCATATATGGTGATTCTTCATGGTGTGTGGAGATATGAAGACACTTAGAGGGTTAAATTGCTCTGATTTCTTAGGGGGAGTCCCTCTCAGATGTTTTTTGATGTGTTCCATTAGATTTCTATGGTTTTGTGTGTTATTTATTCATTGGTTACAGTGCTTGATTGAAGAGAGTGTTGGCATGTAGTAAGAGGATGTTTTCAAGGCAAGCTTAAGTAGGCTTAAGGTAAGGGGGAGTTTGTATCATCTTTCTAAGATGGTCCTTTCCTATTTGATAGTATTTTTAGGTCCTTAGGATTAGTTTGTGCCCACTTTGTCATTGTGTTGAAGGGGGAGAAAGTTTTTGTTATGGGAGTGCTTGAAGAGAGAGAAGGTGAGCTGTATATTTCTATATATAATGATTATTGACATGAATGATAAAGGGGGAAATTATCAGAGAGTTGTCATGATGATATCATGGTGGTGTCATAGAGGTGTCCTATTGAGTAGTTGAAGTGATTTGATAGCTTAAGTGACAATGACAAAGTCTACGATGTGCTTGTCTTAGTATGCTTGGTTGATCTTCTATCTTGACATGGCTAGAGATGTTTAGGGATGAGTGTGGAGTATTGAGCATGTGAAATAGGTCCTTAAGATGTTATCTATGCTTTGAGATAATGGATTTCATCTAGTTGATCATTATTTTCATCTATAAACTTTGGATCAAGTGGTAGAAAATCTGAGTAGGTAGTTTGATTATGTAACCATTAGCACGTGGGAATAAGTCAAGGGGAGTTGGTCATATGGTTGTGATCAAATAAATCCCTTATTGTTATGCACCAAATCTCAAGTCATGCATCAAAACAAGATCAAAGATATGAGGTTTCAAAATTGGCTTCTTAGTCAGAATTCATTATTTTCCCATACTTAGCCAAATTTGCAAAAGGGTTCAAGCAGAGCTAAGTAATCATGTTGATGAGGTCAGAATTTGTATTCATAGAGGTGTCAAGACAAAATGATCATATGGGTTTGTTCATTTTTGTGCCTAGTTTATTTGCACTAAGTTTTAGATCATGTGATGAAGTGCGTCAAAAGATATGCATATGAAAAGTTGGGCTCCCAGGTAGTTTGATTGTGTTTTCCCATACCTCACCAATTTTTTTATGTGGCAAGAAGAATCAAGTGAGAATTTTGATGGTGTTATATCCTTCATGTGTGAAGGTTTCAAGAGAAACTAATCATATGGGTTTATTTAATTTTGAGCATAAATTATTTATGCTAAATATGAGATCATGAACTACAACATGACAAAAGTTATGCAAGAGAAAAGTTGGTCTCTTAGATAAATTCTAAGAATAGTTGGCTCTATGACAAAAGATTTTGAGAAGGCATTTTAATGGTGATATATCTTACACATGCAAAGGCTTCAAGAGCAGTGTGTCACATGGTTGAATTATCCTATGTGATGATATCATCTGGTCTAAATTTGAGATTAATCATAGAAGAAGTTATTGAGATGGAAAAAATGGCTACTCAAGCATATTGAAAGGGTCCCCATAGTAATTTTTGAAAGAGTTAAAGCTCAATCAATATTGATGGTGCAAATTGCTCTAAAAAGTTAGGAAATAGTGAGATGAGGATAGGTACACAGTGTTTAATGATTGAGTAAAGGTATAGGATAAGGATCCAATGACAAGAAGGTGTTTGTACATATTAATCAAACAATGAGCATTGGTCTCTAAAGACTTGAATGCTTCATAGAGATCAATGAAGTGCATTGAGTAAAAGTTTCAACACTACATGAGCTGAGGTCAAAGTGACTAAGGTTTAATGTTTAGATTTTGTGGACTATGCATTAAAACTCAAACAAGATCGATGGTACGTATTCGATCTAGGCTGAGAGGACATGAGATTAGAGCATTGTGTTTGAAGTTTAACTATGACCATTGTCATTTAAATAGTCATTTTTGAAAGAGTTAAAGCTCAAACAAGATTGATGGTGCACATTGCTCTAAGAAGTTAGGAAGTAGTGAGATGAGGATAGGTACACAATGTTTAATGATTGAGTAAAGGTATAGGATAAGGATCCAATGACAAGAAGGTGTTTGTACATATTAATCAAACAATGAGCATTGTTCTCTAAAGACTTGATTGCTTCATAGAGATCAACAAAGTGCATTGAGTAAAAGTTTCAACACTGCATGAGATGAGGTCAAAGTGACTAGGGTTTAATGTTTAGATTTTGTGGACTATGCATTAAAACTCAAACAAGATCAATGGTACGTAGTTGATCTGGGCTGAGAGGACATGAGATTTGAGCATTGTGTTCAAAGTTTAACTATGACCATTGTCATTCAAATATTTAAATTTAACATAGGGAAAAACTAGAGCTCTGTATTTTTTCCATATCTTTCGATAGAAGTCAAATTTTTTGTTGCTATAAAAAGTCAATTGGTAGATGACTCCAAGGTGCATATAGATTTGAAGATATGAAAGTGAGTATAGTCAAAGATATTGATCTTAAAAGTTGGTTTCATGTTCGTGCTTGTTCTACAAGTGACCTAAAAAGGATGTTTGAGCTTGTGTTGATTCTCTTTTGATGTCTCATGATGACTTTGCTATTTGGGAGTGTTTTAGACTCTAAGAGGTTACTATATGTGGTTTTTATAGGTTTGTTCAATCTATCTTAAGTATGAAAAATGCTTAAGAAGTTGACTATATGTTTGATAATGGTGTTCATGTGTATAAGGATTATATTTGAGTTTTTTAGCATACGCAGAGCTGAGCTAAGTTGACTATGTTCATTTGAAGATGTCTAAGGGGACATAAGGAGTGGACCCATGTATTTTAAAGTGGTCCTATGTTATTATTTTGTTCGTTGTTGAGCTAAATTGGTGAATAGGTCTCTATGAAACCTATAAGAGCTAAGGGCCTTATTAAAAGGTATAACTGCTTAAGGGTGACCTATAGATGTTATGGTCAACCTATGAGGATTGTATTGAGATATGTATTCATGTGAGAGATGAATTAAGGGCTAAGGAATGACTAATGGCCAACCAAGATGTTGTTAATCATGAATGCTCTGTATATTGTGAATGCTCTAGACTTGTAAGACTTGAATGAGGGAGTATGAATGTGGAGCCAAGTGAAGGGAAGAACCTTTGAAAGAGAAGGTATAGCTTAGTGAATACCAAAAAATACAAAAGAGGATTAGACTTGTTTGTATGAACAATGTGCTGAAGATGATCACATATGTCATTGGACCTAATAAGCCTAGAAGAGGCAGAATGGGTAAGTATATTCAAGATGCTGTTTGAGAGAGGTTTGTATGTGTGAATTGTGGAGTGAAGGAGGGGTAGAGTTCCCTATGGATGAGTTGAAGAGAAGAACATATTAAGGACTATTTATATGACCTATTGGTCATAATTCTATTGACAGAATATTGCTCTTGATATTTGAGTATGAGCAAAGGCAAGGTGAAGACTGTGTGAGCTTGGTGGTTGATCTAAGAGGTAGATCAATGTGTCAACCATGTGTATGATCATCTAGTAATGTTATTGAATCTATGATAGAGTTTTTTCTATGAAGGATGCATTGAGTGTGCAGAGTTGAAGAGTGGGGTTAGTTGGGATATGTAATGTGTCCTAATTGATCTTTGTGTATTGATTCAAGTATGTAATGTGCTTTGGCTAAGAAGGAGTGCTGAGTGAAGTTGAAGAGTGATAAACAGAGTTCCATCATTAGGTTTTGAAGACATAAATTATAGGGTGGAGTTGTTAATAGGTGTTGTTGTGGCTACTTAACATCTAAGGGGATTGCAGCCTCCTTGCAAGGTAAAACTTGCTAAAAGTCTAATTGTTGTGGCTGCTCAACTAAGAACGGTGTAAAAGCTCCTTGTCAGATTATAATCTCACTAAAATTAGGAATGGTAGTTCCTTGATCATTTGTAGATGGTATAAATTAGATCTTGTTATTATAAGATAATAGTCCAATTGTAGGTTCCAATTGGTTTTATTCCCCAAGAGGGTTTCCCACGCATGTCATGTGTTATGTGATTGATCTTGAAATGTATTTCTTATTCATTACTATGAATGATGTTTATGCCTCATCAATGTATGTATTCACTGATTAAGAGTTTGGAAGGATTGGAATAGAATTTGAAATATCTAGGTTCACTGATTCACCCTTCTCTCAGTGATTATACCTCTAACATGTCTTCCTACTTGCTTCCTATCTGTACTAGATCTAGCATTGTATTAGCATAAAAAATAACTAAATACTTTTTTGATGTCATTTATATATCTAACATAGTTATACTTTCCATTAATATCCTATCTTAGTTTTATAAATTTAGCATATGGTACATCCAAGTTTAACACATTAATTGACATGTTATAGATATGATATTCACCCTTGTGCCATATCATTTCTATATCCATAACTCTAACCACTAAATATGATCCTTATCCAAATTAGGGTTAAACATTTAGTGAACTCGATCTTTGAACATCAAAACCTCTACCACTGAATGTTTTTTAATTTTTTTTTATTGTTGTAATGTATTTAAAATTTAAAAACTTTTCATTTATGAAGCAATAGAAAATGTTAATACAAAAACTTGATTCCAAATGGAAGATGAATAAGCATTGATTTCTCATCTCAACAAAAACAAGGGCCCAAAAATTGCATTTTTATATGTTACAAGAGATGAAATAAGCAAATAAGATTAAACAAAGGCTACCTCACCTAGTAATGATGAATCCATATAATGTACTATAATTCAACCCATGCTAAAAATTAATAAATCTAATGGGGGCATAAATTATGTGTTCCAACCTTTGTTCCCTTAAACTACTATTGATACAACTATTAGGAAATTACCTATTGTTTCAACGCAAATACCAATTTCAATGCCTATTACTACTCAAAACATGTTTCTATCCCCTTTGTTGACTACTTAAATTGCTAATTAAAACCCCATAGGGCCTACAACTCAATCATTCCTTCAAGTCATAAATACCTTGTAGGATAAGGTTACAAACATTGAATAAAAGGCTTAAAAGTCTTTACATGCTATAGATTTACAAGATGTGTTGCTTAACCCTCTTGCACTTGATATCTCTTTGCACCATTTGCCAACTAGATTTTTTACATCTAAGTTCACATTTTATGATGGTAAGGGTGATCCTACACAACATCTTCAAACCTTATATGTGGCATGCCTTGATTATGCTTCAAATGATACAATTTTGACTAAACTATTTCCAAGGAGCCTCAATGAATATGATTTTAGGTGGTTTTATGACTTACCTCTCTAATATATGAAAGCATTCAAACCTATTATAGATTAGGTTTTGGTAAAATTTTCTATTAACATTATTGAAAAGGTTTCCTATGCTCAAATTACAAAGATCAAGAAATGAACCAATGAACTAGTCAATAAATATATTTTGATATATAAGACAATGCTAGCCAAAATGACCAATCATATGACAAACAAAAAGTTGAAAAACATGTTCAAGTAAAGTTTACTTTCTCCTTTACATGAGTCCATTGTTTTCAAAAAGTTTTAATCTTTTAATGACTTATGCCTTGTTGTATAAGACCGTGAAATGAAACTTATATGATTGAATAAGCTCAATATGTAACAAATACACCAGTTGTATCTACATTTAGTAAAAAATTTATAGTCAAAACAAGTTATAAGGTAAAACCTCTTGAGCCTAAAAAGGAAACAACCACCATGGTTAACATAGTTGTACAATAGCCTAATCAACTTGTCTTATATAATGCACCAAGGAGACAATTTACATGTTTACTTGATCCTCTTGCTTCATTACTCCCATGGTTGCTAGAGCATCTTCTTATATCTCTCCCTCCTCCTATAGAGGTTGATATAAATAGACCTTTACCCAAAGGATATGATGTAAATGCTTATTGTTTTAGATTAAGGTAAAAACAGGTTTTGAAGGGACCCCAAAACCCTAAACAAAAGGAGAAAGATAAAACAGTAACGTCCACAGGCAAAGCCTAAAACCTACTTCACCGAAGTAACAAAACCAAGTTACAAAGACCAGAAGCTAACAAATGAAAAACCAAAGATAGAACCCAGGTTTTATAGAGACCTGGAAACTCCATAGTAAAAAGAGTTTAAAAAACTAGGTACTAAGACCAGATATCACAGCCAACTAACAAAACTAACTAAAAAAACCAGGAACTATTCTTCTAGTTCCAATATCATCTTCACTGCTTCCTTACCTTTCACAACAGTGTCCTGGATGGTAGCAGTTGCCTGCGTAGATCCCTCTTACATTGCTTTCTTTCTTGATCTTTGTCTAGTTCTCTTGCTAGGCCCCTCCAAAGTTTTGATTTCCTCATTTGCTCTTTTTCTAATGTTTACAGCAGTAGCACAAATGCTAGAGGTTACCTCCTCCATCTTTATTCTGCTTTCCTTTATGAGTTCCCTTAGGTTGTTCTCATAATCTTTGAGTTTTATGGGAATATCCCTCATCTAATTTTCCATGTTATTGATTTTGTTCCAAACTGCCTCCTGTTTACCCTCCATTATTTCCATTTTCCTATTGATTTCCATTATCTCCTTATACGTCCATAAATCGAATTGAAGATGTAAATGCTTATTGTTACTATCACCAAGGCCTTAGGCATTCTATGAATAGATGTTTTACTCTGAATCATAACATCCATGATCTCATTGATGATCAACAAATTACATTTGATGAACCTCCAAAGGAATTAGGTTCACAACCTAGTGATCACCATAAACAAAAAATATTTAACAATCCTTTGCAAGACCATTCCAAAAAGGAACTAGAAGTTGAAATGTCATATAGTTCATATCCCCCTACATCATATTATGGACACCCATTAAATGGGGTCATTGGTACTTACACAAGACATATACCTTCTATGGTTTAGAAACCTATCATTTCTTTTGATAAGAATAAAATTAAAGATGATGACTCTGATCTTCATTCTCCATTCATTTGAGCATACCTTAATAAGCACCCCGTACATAATGTTATGATTGATAATGGTGTAAGTTAAAATGTTTACACCATGACATTAATTACGTATTTGGGTTATATTCATCATGATTTACACCCCTCTACTAGATTAGTCAAAACATTTGATGGGACCTCCTAAAAGGTTCTTTGTGAGATCGATCGATCTACCTTTATAGTTTAGTCCCACAAATGTGGTTACTAATTTTGTAGTCATACCTTACACATGTATTTTTGACATGTTGTTTAGATGACTTTGGATACAGACTCTTTGATTAGTACCTTCTATAGTGCATGTGTGTGATAAATACATTTAGGCTAATCGGGTAATTACAATTTCTAATATTCTATATGAGCATCCTATTAAACAAAAGAAATTCATACTTAGGTAGTTAATTATAAATCTTATTAAGGATAATATACCATAAAAGGGTAAGCAATAAATAATCCCATTTACTAGGTGATCGATACTTGAGAGAACTTTACATTGGTGATAGATAGTGGGTTCCACAAAATCCTTGTCTTCTATGCACTTGTACTCATATAAAATCAAAAAATTGGTAACTTGAGCATGGATAATGACACCCAACCCTTAGGTCCCTCTTGCTTACACTCATGACCCTTATAGGCATATTTTCACTGATTCCCAGTCATCCGTAACCTTCCAAAATTGATCCCAACTAAGCTAGACACCTTTTTCCATAACTAATCCATCCCCCTAGGTCTCATTAGCTCAAGACAATAGCACCACACTAGGACTATATCATCAGTGCTACTCATGTTCACTTTTGGTGCTCATGTCCAAGTGGAATTTTTTCCCCAACAGTCAATTTCTTCCAATTCCCCATCCTTATCATTATCGGCCTAATGTAATCACATTCAACCCATGACCAATAGATCCCTATAAAATCCCATTCAAATATCATTTGGAAAGGGTTGGCAATTATCACTAAGCAAGAAATAATATAAGCAAGACTACTTAGGCAATCTTCCCTATTCTCTGCATACAACCAACCAATACAATTACAAGATTATTCAAATCCTTACACCAGTCCCTAGCCACCTCAAGCACATCTAGTTTAGAATTCTACATCTTTATACATACTATTGCATAAATCACATCAAGTGGGAGAACTACATATGGCTTGATCCCTCTTCGAAGTATTGGTATGTAGGCAACATGCCCACACAAGGGGTGTGGATCCATGTCTAGTGAATTTTACACACACTAACCCCCCCTCTTTCTCAAAATTGGTCAAAGCACAATGGAGTATAGGATTTTAAGAGAAAATCTTCTCTATAGGGAGATCTACAAACTTCTGGCTACTAAAACTTCATAGACAGGGTCACACAAATGTAGTGAACAAAACCTCGAAAGTTTAGATCTTTAGGACAACAATGCTAGAGGTGGACTATAGTGATAGTGCCACTCTTGTCTAGTTCTATCACTCCTGTCTAATTAAAAATTAAGATCAAATCTTAGTTTGTGATAGTGCCCTAATCTTGCATAGTAAATTTTAGCCTGCATCTCAATCAGATCAGTCAGTGTCCAGCTAAGTCTTTTTTTCCATCTCTTATTACTATTTTTAGAAAGGATAAAATTGTAATCTAATTTACACAAATCAATAGCTTAATTATTGCATATTTATTTACTAATTTTACTACTCAGACCCTTTAACTAAATTAAGAATAATACACCAATATTCCAAAAATTATTAAATCATTTGGTGAACTTGACTTACTTCATTTGCACATAAAAGCCCCGAAAACCCTAGGGTAAATTTCCTACTGATTTTTCCTATATTTTTATATTTTTTAATTGCATAATAAAATCAGAAATTATCATTTAATTTTAATATTTTGTAGTAATTTTAAAATATTTTTTTTCAAACCTTAGTTTCCCATACTAGGTCATAGTATTTTCCCATTACTTTTCCAATCATTTTCTAAATTTTTACTAGCATATTCAAATAAAAAAATCTATTCAAATTTCAAAATTCAATAGTAAATTTTCAAAAACATTTATTTTTCAAAACCTTAGTTGCATTTTCTAGGTCTCATTAAATCACTAATTTTCCAACAAATTTCTAATTTTTTTACTTGCGTATTTCCCTTAAAAATTCACTTTCAATTTCAAAATCTCATAGTAAATCTCAAAATAATTATTTTTCAAAACCCTAGTTGAATATACTAAGTCCCATTACTTTTTGAGGTATCACCTTACATGTTTATGAGCTTTGTATCTTTTTTACACAATTTCTAATTCATTGTATTTAGGACTTTACATTTCCTATATTCAGTACTTTCATTTTTTAGCACTTTGCTTATTACAAATTATTAAAAAAAATTCAAACAAATTTCAATTTGTTTTCCTACCTCAACAATGGCCCAATACACCAATTTTGATGAAACTAATAAGAGGGAACTTCAAAAACTTTTAACTAAACACCCTAACATACAAGATGACATGCTTAAAATACTTTAAAAGGAATAAAAAAAATGAACAATGGTAAATATTCTTAAACCACAGAGTAACTAGTTGTAAATGACACTCTAGGGGCAACTATGTCTCAACAACTGCCTATAATAGCCCAACCTACCTCAACGCCACCAGCTACAACTAGTACATATTTGTCTCCTAATGTGGTAGCCCTTATGCAAGAGATAAAATATTTTTAATCCAAGGTGCTACATCTTGAGCAAGGTGCCTCTAGACCTTCATAGGATTTGGATTATTTTTCTCTATTGCATACACCATTGACACGTCACATTGATTCTACACCCTTGGCACTAGGTTTTGCTCAACCCAAGCTTACTCTATATGATGGCAAGAGTGATCTAGAGACACATTTTAGAGATTTTTATGCAACATGCTTGACTATATACCAAATGACTAGCTACTTACTAATCTATTTTTGTGGAGCCTATAGGATTATGATTTACAATGGTTCTATAGTCTACCGAATCAGTCAGTTAATGCATTCAATCCTTTATGCAACATGTTTCTAGCTCATTTTAGCTTTAACATTGGTGATACGGTTTCATATACCCAAGTTGCACAATAAAAACAAAGGTCAAATTAGCATCTCACAGATTATATTCTTCAATATAAGACTATATTGGCTAAGATGACTAGCCCCATGGCCAATCAAGAGTTACAAGATCTCTTTAAATAGTTTCTTATACTAGCTTTACATGAATCAATTATGTTTAAAACATTCTCTTCCTTCATTGAATTGTGTCACACACTAAAGGAAAGAGAATTCAAACCAATTTCGATGGGCAAAATCAAGTACACAAGTATCTTAGAAACAAAAAACAAGAGCAACAACAAAGTCCCATATAAAGTCAAGGTCAATGATAACAAGAGTTAGAATCAACTAATAGTTAATGCAGCTTTTGAGCCCTCTCAACGTGTGGTTTTATCAGTACCTCCTTGATGAACCTTTACCAGTCTACCAGTTTCTCTAGCTAGAGTTTTATAGTAGCTATTGGAATGTAACATCATATCTCTCCTTCTTATTTAGGAAGTTGACCCAACAAAGCCTCTCCCATGAGGATATGATCAACATGCATTTTACAAATTTTAAAGGGCATTGAGCCATACAATAAATAGATGTATTAGTTTAAGATGATACAAAATTTGATAGATGGTAATAATATTGATCTTGGCACTCTAGTTGAGCCTCCTCAGGCAAAAAAACACAAGACAAGGCTCTAAAAATTTTCTCAGATGCTTTCCCACAACATTCTAAATAAGAGATAGGGGATACATCAGGGGTTCATCATGTATATCATGCAATCCCCCACTAGATACCTACATGAAACCTTCAATTGAGACACATCCTTTGAGCAACATGATTGGTGTATTCAATCTAGAGTTCTAGCTAGACTTTCCATCTCTTTCTCAGAGTAGGAGATCGTTGAGGATGATTCAAATTATCATGCACTATTTATTAGAGCTTATATTCATAATCATCTTATTCATAGTGTTTTCATAGATAATGGATCTAGTGTGAACATATGCACTCTGAAATTATTGAAATATTTGGGATATTCAGAGTAGGACATTACCCCAATAGACATAATTATCAATAGATTTAGTGGAAACATACATAGTTCATTGGGTGAGATAGTACTTCCTCTATAGGTTGGTCCAACACACGTGGCCACACCATTCACTATAGTTCCTACTGCAAAAGTTTTTGATATGCTACTTGGTTGACCATGGATTCAAAAACTTTGAGTAGTACCTTCTATAGTTCACAGATGCATAAAATTCATCACACTAATCAGGTTGTTACAATTGGTAGAATTCCATATGAGTTACCACTCCCCACTTTAGATCCATCCTCTACAGTATAGTCACTATTTTTAGTTCCACCATTAGTTTTAGTTTTTACACTAGTTATGGTTCCTCCTCCAATTCTAATTTAGACACAGTTGAGACATTCATCATCAGCACAAAGAGTTCATATACCTCCATAGCTTCAGGATTCTAGATAGCTTCTAGCTACAGTGTTCACACCCAGGGTAGTATCATTGAAAATTTATGCATCTACTCACAAAGCACATGTTCAAAGAGCTTCTCCTACTACTAGACGGGTCCCTAAGAGCCCTAAAGTTGCATCTACTTCTTAGAGTTATAGGGAAACCCCACACTTGATTTCTACTTCATATATTTTAGAGTATTTATAACATACATAACATTTAGAGCCATAGTCTCAACATTTCCATCGTGCTTCACAATTCCTCTCCTTAATATAGGACACCATAATAGGGAGTCTCCCATGAGACTCATCGGTTGGTATCATCCTTTCCCAACATACTTGTACATAGTTTCTTATGATTGATTGTACATAACTTATACCAAAAATACAAAAATAATATAACATATCAACAATAAAAAAATATTAAAATATGTTAAAACACTAAAAACATTTTGATTATATGCATTATCCATGATTTAAATTTATGCTATCATTCTAGAATTATATTTGTAATTCTATGCTATTGTTTGTCTATTTATCGACATTACCATGCTTTACTTGATCTTCTTTGAGTTTGTGTAGTGACATCCAGATCCTTTATTGCTTCACTCTACCCATTGAGGGGGCATCCTACTTCTACATTGAGACGTACATTGATATTCATAACCACTAGGGCATCTTCTACATGACTACACTATCCAAGTTATGTCATTCCTACACCACACACTCTAGTTATCATGTTGATATACATTTCTAACTATATTACATAGATTACTCTATCAACATGCATTAGTATATAACACTTGTGTATTTCTTAGCATATACCTAGTCTTGTACTAACATGTTTTGCATAAATTCACATTCTTACTTTCATTATTTAGGTATGATTATACTTCTAGTTTCATACATGCTTTCCTTTCTTGATTAGCACAACTTGATGTGATTTCATTGATTAGTTCCTGTTTATCTCTTGTATGTGCCTTAAGACATTTACCAATGTCTTTTGCTTCTATTCATGTGTGTGCCTTAGGACATTTGAAAATGTCCTTTACCTAGACTCTTCTATGTGATTATGGCTTTCACACCAACCTTGCTTCTTCCAATTATATGTGTATGTGGCATTTGAACATGCCTTGTATGCTTACCTTCTAGTCTGAGTGAGTTATGCTCATGTCCCTTGTATACTTGGCCCATTGGCCACTATTGTATGATTTTTACTTATTTGATTATTATTATTACAATTCCATGATCCATAACATGCATTTTTTTTCTTTCTTGGATGCCATGATGAACATCATGCTCCATCCCTCCTTGCTAACTAACAACTAACAACTAACAAATTTCTAGTTCTAGTTTAGTACATTACACATGTTATTACATTGTTATATCTATCTAGGCATACCCATGTTGATATAAAAATATCTCATTACAAACCATGTTATATCTTGTTGATTATCATTGTTGTATCATGTATCTCTGTAGCATAATGCACTTGCAAGGCTCTTTATTCTAAGGGATATCATTATAGAGTCCTCATTCCCACCTTTGAAAGAGAGGAAAACAAATAAGGGTTTTGGCATATAGATAAAATCTCCTAATGATAAAAAATTAGTTTTTAGAACACCCAAAACAATAACTACACATCAAATTAGTCAGAATAGACCAGACAAATAGTGAAAATACCAAAATAGTCATCAGATTTAGCCTAGGACAACAATGCCAAGATTAGATTATAGTGTCAATACCACTAGTGTCCACTTTTCATGCTCTTATCCAAATATCAAGAAAACTAAACTTTTTAGAAGTAGGAATAAAATTAGGTTAAGCTATAGTTTTGCACAGTTAGACCAATTTAGAATTAACAGTTTTTAATACACTTTTGCTTAGGGAATCTAGATATAGGGGGCATCATGCATGGCATGCTGGCTCTCACTTCTAGTTTTAGATATAATATTTGATATAAATTCTAGAAAATAATCCATGTTTTAGACACCAATGATTTTGGGCAATGTGCATGGCACATTTGTTTTCTTTTCCTTCCAAGTTTAGTATTACCCAGGCATTCTCAACAGTTGCGTGCCTTATTCCATTTTTAGGTGGTTGGCATAATTTTGAAGTTGGATTTAATATAGGCCTAACTTACACATTTTGGAGTGGTTTTCATATAAGCCTAGTGCATCAATTTTAGAGTGGCTTTTATACAAGCCTAATCTCCATCTTTTAGAGTGGCCAAGAGTGGCCTAGTTTTAAGCATACATTCAGCTATCCACACCAAAATTGTTAGATCATAGTACATTCATGGGCTTCAAGATCCATCCCATATGACACACATCCATACCAATATCATTTCATAGCTTCACTTCATGGGGAAATTATGGAACCAGAGGTCTAGCTAGCCTTTGTATTCTTGAACCACCTATGCAGAGGGATTGGACACATAGTCCAAAGATCAATCAACACATGAAAGATCACCTAGTTTCACTTTATGGGAAATGATAGAGCTAAAGGTATAGCTAACATTTATATTCTTGATCCACCTATTTAGAGGGATTGGACACATAGTCCAAACATCGATCAACACATGCAAGATCACCTAACTTCACTTAGTGGGTGATGATGGAGCCAAAGGGCTAACCTTTGCATTATTAAAACAATTCTATGGAATTGATAACTCATCTCCATTAATGATATTACTCTTGGTTAAACACACATTTAACATCACTCAATATCATTTAGCATCACAATAAGTTTTGTATTGGTCCACATACTTGGTGAGGTGTATTTGTTCCTTTCTCTTTTTCTCTCTCTTACCTAGCTTTTGTATGTTCTTATTTTTGATATAACATATCTAGTAAGAAATGATCTACTTTGTATTTTATCTTACAGATTCACACTTCACATCATGTTCTCTCTATGCACACCTAACATCACAATAAATTCATGAGCTTCACCCTTGTAGGTAAGTTCAACTACGCTTTCTATTTTTCCTTTATCCTAATATTTCACTTTGTTGTGTCACTAGAATAAAGGGGGGAAAATGTAGTCATATAAAATGCAAAAAATGGTAACTTGAGTGTGGCTAATGACACCTAACCCTTAGGTCCCTCTTGTTTACTCTCATGATCCTCATAAGCATCTTTTCATTGATTCCCAATCATCCATAACCTTCTAGACTTGATCCCATCTGAGTCAGACCTCTTTTTCAATGACTAATCTATCCCCTAGGTCTTGTTAGCTCAGGATAATAGTGTCACACTAGGACTATATCACTAATGCCACTCTTGTCTACTCTCGATGCTCCTATCTATGTGTAATTTTGGCCCCAATAGTCAATTCCTTTTGGTTCCCCATCCTTATCCTTATCAGCCTAATGCAAGCACATTCAACCCATGACCAATAAATCCCTATAAAATCCCATTCAAAGATAATTTGAAAAAGGTTGAAAATTATCACTAAGCAAGCAAGAATATAAGAAAGACTACTCAGGCAATCTTCCCTATTCTCTACATACAACCAACCAATACACTTACAAGATTATTCAAATCCTTACACCAGTCCCTATCTACCTCAAGCACATCTAGTTTAACATTCTACATCTTCATACACACTATTACACAAAGCACATCAAGTGGGAGAACTACATATGGCTTGATCCCTCTTTAGAGGATTGGTATGTAGATAGTGTGCCCACACAAGGGATGTGAATCCAAATCCAGTGAATCTTACACACACTAGCCCCCCTCTTTCTCAAAATTGGTTAAAGCATAATTAAGTATAGGGTTTGAAGAGAAAATCTGCTCTATAGACTTTTGATTCTTAAAACTTCATAGACAATGTCACATAAACATAACAAACAAAACCCAAAAACTCAGATCCTCAGGACAATAGTGGTAGAGGTGGACTATAGTGCTGGTGTCACTCCTGTCTAGTTTTGGTGATCTTGTCCTATTACAAAATGAAGGTTAAATCTTAGTTTGTGATAGTGTCCCAGTCTTGCATAATAAATTCCAACCTCTATCTCAGTCAGATCAGTCAATTTCTAGCCAAGTCTTCTTTTTCATCTCTTATTACTATTTTTAGAAAGGAGAAAATTGTGATCTAATTTACACAAATCAGTAGCTTAATTATTGTATATTTATTTAATTATTTTACTACTCAGACCATTTAACTAAATTAGGAATAATACACCAATATTCCTAAAATTATTAAATCAACACCATATTTAAATATCCAAAGCACCTAAACATGTTCCTACTATTACTATTTCAAAAAAGCACAAATTACACAGAGATGGGTTCCATGAGCCAATATTCATTCTATTGGTACTTCATAACCTCAAATTACTATTATACATATGCCAAACATCATAGATACTACATTGATAAATATTATAGCTATACATGATCCTTAGTAGTACCATCAATTTCCATTACCAGGTTCTGAATGGGGAGATACCTATGATCATACTTTGGATGAGATCATAGAATGATCTTGTCTCTTCTAGAAAATACCAAAAAAATAAAACACATTAAAAAAATCTAAAAACACTTTAGTACCTACATGTTCTATTAGCTCCTTGTCATCTACGTGTTAGTTCCATGTTGAGGATTAACATATCATTTAATCCTATATACACATACACAGGCATACACAGATACATGATACACTTATCAATGTTGGACCTTCCCTCAAATCATGTCATCAAGATGTTAGGGGCATCCATCTTCTTCTATATTGATATACGTAGATTATATGATTTAATAATCACTCTACACTATCAGTTTTGATCTTACATATGTACTTACACATGCCTATTATCCATAATTATACATTACACATGGTACTTGATATGCTATGTACTCAATGTTTTCTGCTAACACATTTGATCCATGGGACACTATGACATGTTTATGCTAGTTTCTTATGCTTTTATTTCACACAATTCCTTGAATGTTTTGCCTTGCTTTTTAGAGCATTTTAAAATGCTCCATTGTATGCAGCCCTTGTGCCTATGATTGACTTATTATACATTTGAATATTTCACTAAATTCTTGGACATTTCCATATGCCATTTCATTCTTAGACATTTGAATATATAATTCCTTTCTTTGTGGACATTTGACTAAGTAATGTTCATTCAATTTTATAGCATTTGAACATGCCCCTTGTTTATGGTCCCCTTAGACCATTGCCTTTTGAATTGATTTTGAGTGCTCTTATGTGTGTGCATATTTTCTTGATGAGCTTGTACTATTACTACCTACATTTGGCATGATATTTATCATGCATCTTAGGCCTACATGTGATCACATTGGTTCTATGCTCTTAAATGTTACATCTACCTAGACATATTTCCTTTTATATGCTACATGGTTACATTTGTAGATTTACATTTGTCTTACCCTTTTGAGGTGAGCTAACTATTAGGTGTTATTTTTCCCTCAACTCAAAGGAGGGGGCATATTAGTGGGGGCATGTCATGGTGATATGGCTACCACATTTTTCATAGTTTCAAGATTATAGTGGGGGCATGTTTTCCACATTCACACAATATATTGTACTTACACCAGTTTATAGATTCAGTCAGGGTATGTCATGATGGTATGGATTCCACACATTCACAATTTCAAATTTAGTGGGGGCATTCTTTAGAAGCATGTTCTCCACATTCATTTAGTATGGTACTTATATTCATAGATTTAGTAGGGGCATACGTTATAAGCATGTTCTCCACACCTACTCAGTTTTTAGCATCTCTAGTTTATAGTTGGAGCATGTTTCATAAACATGTCATCCACATTGGTACTTACATAAATTTAATATTTCTCCATATATATATTGGGGACATCTTTGGAAGCATGTCCTCTACACTTTTACAATTTTTTGAACTGGCCAAAACACATAGTTATATGATTCTGATACACATTTATGGTAGAATTCTATACATGGTACCATTATTACACATAGTTTTAGCATGACACAAATCAAAGGTGCACATGTTATTAAACATGTGCCTAATATTTCAAAATATAAATCAAATTCATATTCCAAAATTATTACACATACTGATACCTAATGAATTTTTATGGACTTTAGTGAGCCAATCTACTATAGTAGTTGGTTCACCTTTTGGTATGGTTGGGATGATTAAATCACTTAATCTTAGAAAGTTTGTAGTGAGGAATTGATCATCCAAAATCACTAGGTTAAAAGTATCATTGGGTTGCATGATTAAACTAATCTCAACTACCAAGTGAAAGCTCACTTTTTCTCCAAAGTTGGTGGCATGTGCCTTCCAATCTCTCTCTCTTAGTTTCAAAGCCTTATAATGATACATATTTTTCAGAAACTAACTTGCCAATAGGTAGGGTAGTTACATGGACACATAGGTGTACTCCTAAAGCTTGTTCTTTCAATTTCATTAAATTTCAAGTATTTTTAACCCATATTATATGCACTGATTATACACTATAACATGTTCTTGGTTACACTTCAATCAATAATAAAACACTCAAACTGAACTCTAATAAATAATTCAAATTCAACTCAAGTAAATATAAGATGTGCATACATACCCATGTACTTATTCCTTTACTTTAAACTAGCAATTTCATTACTAGATTGAAGGGGGGGGGATATAGATGATATTTTGTGATTATATAACACCTTAGTCTTATACACTTGGAAAACTCATGACCCTAGCTATTCTCTTAGTTCTACACATGCATTGCTTTCATAAGCCTCACTTATACTCTATGTTATGCCCCTTGGCCTATATCTTAGTGTGACCAACCTTATATTAATGACACAAACATCTTATCTTACTCAAAATACTTAAAATGTACTTATCTTATATATCTAAGAGTTCTAAGCTTATGCCTACTCTCTTTTTCCTTGGACACTAATGTTTGGGTCAAACACTAGCATCGATGTTACTGTCTAGACCCGATACAAGTGTCCAATGCCTGAAAGTCATTTAATTTATAAATGAAACATATTACAATGGTCATCATAAGTGTTTTAATATGATTTATCTCTTGATAGGATTGGTATAAATACAATATCAACACTCATTCATTCACCACCTATGAAACCTAGCAATCAAACCAAAAAAGTAGTCAATAAGCACTCAATTTAACAAAAATCTTACTATCCTACTCTATTATAATATCAATCAAAGGAAAAACCCAAATATAGGTCTGAAGTACTAATGGAGTAGTCACAAGGTCATATTTTCCAGGTTATAAGCTAGGTCACTATTGTACTTGATTTACACATTACATGACTCACACACAAACCAACACGTAGGTGATAACTATATGACTATGATGCCATCTTTTGGAGTATTGTATATGTAGGTAATGCCCTTTGATAGTGGGTTCATTATAGGTCAACTCAACACCATGTGCCCACTAACCCATTTCTACCCAAGGTCACATTGAAGATGCAAAGCTAGGGTTTTTCCATTTTACCAGGAACAATAATACATGACCTAGATCTGAATGCACTAGATCAAAGCCAAAACTAAACCCATAAACATATAGGTGGTTGCATACTATTTGAGTGCACTAGTGTTGAACCCAACCACTAGCATTGACACAACTATCCCATGCTGATGCAACTATCTAGAGAGTTAGAGGTACCATATCCATAATTTGATGATTGATCAAGAATTGTCTTCTTGCCTACTTCCCAATTATACCAGATCCAACATTGTATTAGCATAAAAAATAGCTAAGTACTTTATTTTATGTAATTTATATATCTAGCATAGTTGTACTTTATATTAATATCCTATCTTACTTTTATAAATTCAACATATGGTACATCTGAGTTTAGCACATTAACTAGCCTATTGTAGATATGATATTCACCTTTGTGCCCTATCATTTTTATATCCTTAACCCTAACTACTAAATAGGATCCTTATCCAAATTAGGGTTAAAAAATTACTCTTATATGCTACATGATCCATACACATATTATATATTTACCTTATCCATTTAAGGTAAGGTGCCTACTAGATTATATTTACCTCACCTCAAAAGGGGGGGGGGGACATATCAACAAGGGCATGTCAAAAAGGCTTAACCTCCACATTTACATAGTTTAAAAAAATTATTGGGGGCATGCCATAAATACATGAAATCCACACTTAATCAGTTCTTATTATTTCCATATTTTAGTGGGGTCATGTCACAAAGACACGACTTCCATAATTTCATAATCTCCAATATAATTACATGATTTAGATATACATTTGGGTCAGAATCTTATACGTTGTAGTGATTTTGCATAATTTTGAAATAAAGTTTATAAAATTTGTGACACATATACTTCAATTAATACATATTAGACGTGTATATGGTATGATATTATATGAAAAATTATAAATTTACCAATTATATCTCTAGATTACTATCACTAGGAAACATTGATTACACCAAGAAGTATTATTATCGAGCCTTTTTTTTTTGTCTATAATAGTTTTTTCTTTTTATAAGTTGAATTGATTAAATAATTAAAATCATCAAATTTATAAGTTGGGTTGATTAAATCATCTAACCTCACCATATTTATAGGATGAGTTGATTAAATCACTCACCCTCACCAAATTATATATTCATATTTTAGTTGTGTGATTGAGATTTAGTGATACTAACTAATGGGTGTATCACAACTCATCCATACAAAATATTAGGGACATAATAACTTCTAATATCACTATTAAAATCTCAAAGGTTTAGGTCTAAACCTCTCTCATCTCTAATGCTTCACAATGAAGCATCTTTACCAAGTGGAATACAAAAAGAGCAACACAGTTGCATCCACTCATAGGTGTACTCCTTGATTGCTCTCTTTCTTTTCAAAAATTTAATTATTTCAAATTTTAGATCATATGAACTAATTTGTACTGTAACATGCTATTGGTTATAGGTCATACACCAAAAAAACATTCAAAGTGGGCTCAAGCAAAGGTAGGGTGTGTTGTACACACCTAGGTGCACAATTTCTTTCTTTAACCTAGTAATTTCATCTTTATGCATTACTAGATTAAGGGGGGGATGGAAATACTAAAACTAAATATTTATAGCATCTTAGTCTTGTATATTTGAAAAATACCAATAGAGTTTCTACCCTTCAATTCTAGACCTTCTTGCTACTGAAAGCCTCACATTTGCCATCTCACTATGCCTAAATGATTATATTATAGCACAACCCATATGATTCTAATGACCTAGACAAATTGTACACTATAAAAAGCTTAAAACTTGAAATATATGCTTCAAAGTTGGTTATAGATGCATAATTGTTCTCTATCCTTTTAGACATTACCAACCACAAAGGGGCACTAGTATACAAATTATTATTTAGTGTTTAGTGCTCTATATTTATCAAAATTGCAAACTATTTGAAACTTATGGGTTGACCTATTTATCTTATTAAACCTTGTCATGAGATATTTTCAATAGATGTGGTATAAATACAAGTATAAGCCTTCTCATTATTCATATAGTAAATACCAAGCATGCACCTACAAGGCTCATTAAAGTAATCACATAATTGATCTATTTTTCTAATTTATCCCTATTTCTATATCAATCATAGGAATAATCATACAAAAGGTCTAAAGAATCCAAAGAAAAACCCATGGGTGGTATCTATAAAGTTACTATTTAACCCTTTTTAGGAAATTAAGGGTTGGGAATGAATAGGATACTCAAGAGTGGTTAAAACTATTCCTAAAAGTATGCTAATTAAATAATTCAGTTTATGATACCCAATTTCAATGTTGAATTACCAAAAATGCTAAATATTCAAGTACAAAGTCAAATAATATTTTGATTATGTAATCACAAATAATAAATAATACTTAACTTATTCAATTATACACAAATATATTTAAGATGTATAGGTGTGGAAACATGATGTATGATGTTCAAGAACTAGTCATCAGATTCTAAAAATATTATTTTTGATTACTTGGACACTTACATCAACCTAGGGATACTTGTGTCGATGCTACTATCCAATTATTGACACCACTGCCTTGTACAAAATTTTCATTATGTTAGGGTATATTTGGGTTTTTTATCACATTTTGTTTTATGTATCTAGATCTTATTTTCATGCCTTGTATTATTGTTTATATCTCAAATCCTAGCTCTCTACCTTAGGTTAAGTTATCTTGCAAAAAATAGGTTAGTGGGATCACAATGTTAAGTTGACCTCAAATATCCCTCTATTAATGAGTGATCCCTACATAGCCAATACTCCAAGGAGGGCCTCAAAATTATGTAGTTCTCCCCTAAGTGTTGGTATGTGTGTGAATAATAATGTAAAATGTTATATGTGAGTGCATGCAATGATCTAACTTGTAACTTGATAAATATGACTCATGTGCAATATTTTGAGTGCTTAAAAATTATAGTATGCATAATCCTATGATTTATATGTAAATAGGAATGCATAAAACATAATAGATTAGTTGTATGCTTTGAAATTCAGTAGTATGTCTAAGCTTGAGAGGTGATTGTCTGATGTCTTACTAGATGAATAATGAGTAGGCTTTTACTTCTATTTATACTAGATCTTTTGAAATGATCCTCATGGAAGGGTTAATGACATTCTTAGGAAAACCCATACACATTGAAAACTTTTCAAATTTGAGTGTTTGTAGGTTAAGGACACTTGTATTGAAGCATGGATAGTAGTGTCAATGCTATTGTCCTCTCCTAAATGTAATTTTCTAGGAAGGAATAAATATATTGAGTTTATGTAACTGACAATGAAGGATGTATATCAAATTTTTAGCATTTTTTGGTAACATGTGATCTAGATAATAAGAGTAAATAGGGTTGGACTAAAAAAAGTAATTAGACCCAATGAGGTGGCAAATGTGAGCCTTTCAGTTGCAAGTAAGGTCAAATTGAATGGTAGAGCCTTGAGATATATTTTTCAAGTATACATGACTAGTTTAACATATAAATATAGATTTAAGCATCTATAATTACAATCTAGATCATTTCATGAATCTAAATATAATATATTACACCATTGTCTACACACACTCCCATACATAGGGGAAAACTACATAAGTCTGAGGCCCTCCAATTTGACAAATACCAATCAAGGAGCTACCCTTCAATTTTGGACCTTCCCTCTACTAAAAGGCTCATATTATCCATATTTTTATACCTAAATGAATATCTTATAGTCCAACCCATATCATTTTAATAACCTATACAAGTTGTACACTACAAAAATCTCAAAATTGATATATATCCTTCATAGTTGTTTATAGATCCATACTTATTCTCTAGCCTTCTAGACATTACCGACCATAAAGGAAACACTAGTGTCGATGCTAGTGTAAAAATATTTATTTAGTGTTTAGTGCTCAAAATTCATCAAAATTAAAAACTATTTAAAACCTAAGAGTTAACCTATTTGTCGTATTAAACCCTATCATGAGAAATTTTTAATAGATGTGGTATAAATACAAGTATAAGCCTTCTCATTGTTCATATAATAAATACCAATAAGTCACCTACCAAGGCTCATTCAACTAATCACGTAACTAATCTATTTTGCCTATTTGTCCTTATTTATATATCAGTCATAGGAATAATCATACAAAAGGCCTGAAGAATCCAAAACACAAACCATGAGCAATATTTATCAATTTACTATTTAACCCTTTTTGAAAATTAAGGGCCAGGAAGGAATATGATACTTAAGAGTGGTTAAAAATATTCCTAAAAGTAGGCCAATTAAAATTTTCAATTTATGATATCCAATTTCAATGTTGAATTAAGAAAAATGATAAATATTCGAAGTACAATATTAAATAATATTTTGATTATGTAATCATGAAGAAGAAATAATATTTAGCTTATGCAATGATCCAAAAATAAATTTGAGATGTATAGGTGTGGAAACATGTTCTCTAATGTTTAGGAACTAGTCATCATATTATATAAATATTCTATATGGTTGGTTGGACACTTGCGTCAACCTATAGACACTTTTATCGATGCTATTATCCAAATCTTGACACAACTATCTTGAACATAATTTTCATTATATCAATATGTGACCACTAGGGTCTTTCTAGATTTTTTGTCACCTTTTGTTTGATGTATCTATATGTTGTGTTTAGGCCCTATATCATTATTTATAACTCAAACACTAGATCTTTGCCTCAGGTTGGGTTATCTTATAAAAAATAGGTTAGTGGGCTCACAATGTCGATTTGACCTCAAATACCCCTCTATCAATGAGTGTTGCCTACATAACTAATACTCCAAGGAGGGCCTCTGACTTATGTAGTTCTCCCCTATGTGTTGGTATGTGTGTGAATAATAATGTATAATTTTATATGTGAGTGCATGTAATGATCTAACTTGTAGCTTGAAAAATATGTCTCATGGGCTATCTTTTGAGTGATTCAAACTTGTAGTATGTATGATCCTACAATTGATATGAAAATATGAATGTCTAGGTTATAATAACTTAGATGTGCAATTTGAAATTTAGTAGTATGTCTAAGCTTGAGAGGTAATTGTATGATGTCTTGCTAGATGAATAATGAGTAGGATTTTACTTGTATTTATACTAGCTCTTTTGAAATGATCCTGATAGAAGGGTTAATTACATTCTTAGGCCAACCCATACACATCAAAAGATTTTCAAATTTGAGTGTTTGTAGGGTAAGGACACGTGCATTTAAACATAGATAGTAGTGTTTATGCTACTATCCTATCTTAAACGTAATTATCTAGGAAGGAAGAAAGCTACTGAGGTTATGTAACTGACATTGAAGGATGTATGCCAAATTTTAGGCATTTTATGGTTACAGGTGATCTAGATAATTGGAATAATTAAGGTTGGACTAAAAAATATGTAATTAGACCTAGTGAGGTGGTGAATGTGAGCATTTCAACTTTAAGGAAGGTCAAATTGAATGGTAGAGCCTTAAAATATATTTGTCAAGTGTAAAAGATTATTTTAACATATAAATCCAAATTTAAGCATATATAATTACAAGCTAGATCACTGAATGCATCTACATATAACATATTACACAGGTGTCCACACACACTCCCACACATAGGGGAAAACTACATAAGTATGAGGCCCTCTTTGGAGTATTATCTATGTAGGCAACACTCACTAATAGAGGGGTCTTTGAGGTTTCCTCAACATCATCATCCCACTAACCTATTTTTGGAAAAAATAATTCTAAGGGTGAAGAGATAGTGTTTGATCAATAAGAAGATAATGATAACATATATTCTAGATCTGAAGACATCATTATAAAGGTGATATAAAACCCACATTGGTGAATTTGGTTACATTGAGATCTAGTGGATATTTTGTACATGATAATAACATTATAATATAGACATTGGGATTGACGGTAGTGTCCAAAGATCAACATTAGTGTCTATGGCTACAAAAATAGTATTTCTAGAATTTGATGACTGTTCTAGAATCTTGATCCTACACACCTATGTTTGTGTCCAACTCATATCTGCTTATGCATAATAAACCCAACTAAGTATTATTTCTCTTTGGTATTGCAATCAATTGAACATTTTTTGAATTAAATACTTTCTATATTTAACATATCATAGTTTTATCATTAAAAATATTCATTTATCTAAGGTTGTAATTAATTCTGATGTTATAGATTAGTTTATAACCCTTGTACTTAAGCTACTTCTATATTATTAACCCTATCCCCACATATCTAAATTAAGGGTTAAACACCATTATCAAATGTGTGTTAGTGTGAATGATAAGGTTCTCGACCTTTGTTACTTATTTATATGACTAGGCTAATTATGTTAGCCATGCATGTAACACTATAACCCTTAACTTTCCCAATAGTAATTATATTTCTCAAGAACTAAGAAAGGCATCCAAACATATATAAATATGCATGTTTATACTTTCAATTATCTAGCAAGAAATAACCAAGAACACATTCCACTATGAACAAAACTCCTTCCTAGATATTATCTTAAAGGGAAATTAAGGCCATACACAATTAAATGTGGTTAAGGCTAAATCTCAAATTAAGGTAACAAATAAATATCTAGATCTATACAAATTTAGGATGGGAACAATATAATTTGATTATGAAAAAAAGGCTATTTAATGATACACAACAAAAGGGAATTCCTACACGATATAAAACTCACAAAATCTTTAACTTGAAAAACTAGGCACACAGTAACCTAGGTATTAATTCACAAAAAGGAGATACATTATTTTAAGTGTTAAAGCATGTTTTATAAGCTAGATTTAACATGTTTAAGCACCAAAACATTCTTATTTGGAATAATTAATATTTATACTAAGCATACAGAATGGGGTTTATCAAGTGAAAGTTTGCTCTACAATTTTTTCCACAAAATGGATTTTAAAATTGTTTAACAAAAAAATAGTAAAAATTTGAATTACATTTATTTGATTATTATTTTGGTAATTTTAAGTAATTATAATTGTGTTGTGACTTGCAATTTTGAGATATTCTATTTTTTAATATTTTATTTTAGTCAATTCAAAATTGACTTTGGAATAATAATTAATTGTAAAATTTTATTTTCATAAATTTTCTTTTGATTTAGTCAAAACAGATGGTGTTAAAGGGGTTAAAAATTGTCTGATTAGTATTTGCATTTTATTCAACCTAGAGTAATTAGGTTTAGGCATTGGATTAGGTACTTATATTAGGTTTTTATTTTATTGGTTTCCTATAAGGGATTTCACATAGTTGAAAATGGTAAGAAAAAACTTGTTTATGAGGTGAGTAAGGAAATAAATTAATATTTAGTTAGGTCTAAATAGTTTTCCTAGATTAACAATATACGATTACAAAACATTTTAAACATGTCTCGTGCAATGGGGTAAATGATTAATGTTAAGTCTATTTTCCCTAAGTTGGTTGATTTAAGTTAAAACATATTAACTATGATTTATTTTAAAGTAAAAACTTATAATTTGATCAAATTATCTCTCTTAAGTCAATTGATTCCAAATGATAACATTTGGGACATAAATTGAAATTTAAGGTAAGCTAGTTTCTCAACAACATTCTACATTTCCATAGCTCATTATGATGATTTAGGTTGTTATCAACATATACTATATTGTAAAAGTCTATATAAAATCCTTTGAATTAGTTATATAACATTGTTAGCTTCATAACTTCCTAAGCTATAACAAAGTTTTTGATAAACTAATAACATTAAAAGATATGCATTGAAATTTTGACATTAATAATTATATGTGTTTATGAATCTAGCTTCCCAAGTTATCCCCACTAAAAATAACCATTTAAAAATGTAAACATTTAGAATATAATGATCTCTTGCTACTCACATAGTTTTCCAAAATTATTTCACTTGAACCTAATGATTGTTTAACATACTTTTTAACTTTAATAACAATTTAGTTTTACATACGCCATTTCCATCGTAATGCAACATCAACAATAAAAACATTAATCATTCACATTATGTCTTGTTTTATCGATAAATTAAGGTTAGGTGCATGCTTAAATCAAGAATGACATAGTTCAAATGTTTAATTGGCCTGAGTGTATATTCATTGAATATATATGATTTATGTGAAAAAGTTAAAAAAATATTTTTTTAATATTTTTAAGTTTTGTGTTCAAATTATTACACGATACTTATAAAACACCCATATTTGGTAAAATCTTCTTTTATAATGGATTTTTTTCTTAGTTTTGGATATGCAACCCTTTTTCAAAATATTGAGTACTTAATGGTGCAATCTTGCATGGGTCCCTTGGGATCCATGGAATTTTCATTACTTTATCCAATATTATGTTGTTCTCTATTCATTATATTGTGCTTTGTTCATATCATGGTAGTGATCCCTAATTTTTTGATGTCTATTATGTGTTTTAAGCTCTTGACACTACTGTTCGAACACTTGCATTGACATAAGTGTCGAATGAAAAAAGGACGTGTCTTGGCTTATCCTTTTCTCTATTTATGTAATTTTTGTCTTGTGACTATTTGTGAGAGCCCATATGTTTATTATATTGATGGATTTTCATGTGCTAATAGGTCTTAATTAAAATTCAAAAGGTTCCCTATATATACAGAATTATGACATACTATTTAATCACCAAACAAACCTCTGAATCAACATATACATTATTCATTCAAGAGCTATTGATTACACCTTATACTAAATTGCATATTGATAAAGTCTAAAGTATCACAAAAGGTCAAATTGCACTTGCATTACTTGTACTAAGGGTCATAATAGAAGAAATAACATATAGTTGCAAGATCACTATTACACACACACACACAAATTAGTGGGATAAATACATGTGAGTATAAGGCCCTCCTCAGAGTATATTTACCAACACTTAGAAATAAGATGGTTACCAATGTTAGCTTAAATCATGTGCTAACCCATTTTTACCAAGTCATAGGTGGTCAAGGACAAAGAAGATAGGGTTATTATCACTAACAATATTTTGTACATGATATGATCTTTATGTTTAGGTAAAAAATCAAAAATAGGCCTAAGTGCATCTTCAAGAAAAGATAGTCAGTTAATGTGCACATTTATATATGGACACTTTCATTGATATCAAGACACTTACATTGATGTAAGCATCCTAAGGTTGATGCAAGTGTCCAAACAAGAAAAACAATAAAAGGATGGAAAGAACAAATGTTCACAGAATTGGATTTCATCATTGATATGAACCTGAACCATCTTGATAACCTAGAACATCATGATAAATAAGATATGATCTTTTAAACTCTTGATTGTACAATCCTTATATTTATTACATATGTTTGAATAGGTTAAATTCTAATAAATTGTCATTTATTACCTAGATCTAAATGTTACACTATTGTACTCAAATGTTCTATTTCTATAGTGTGTTTATGTGAAATACCCATTTAAGATAAAATAATCCAGTGAACCCATCCTCTGAGTTTAATTAAACCAAAACCTAGCATGCTTTAGGGTTTCTTTGACATATTTTTATCAGATTTTTGTAATTTTTTTATATCTAATTTTCTGTGCATGGGCATAGTATAGGTTATGCTTGTTCTCTTTATTGCCTTAGGATTTTTATTTTTTTTCTCTTGGATGTGTTTAGGTTTACAAACCTTAAAATGCATACTCATCTTGAAAACCCTAAGAAATCTCATCCTTTAGACTGTTTTTTTAATCTCCCTGATGATCAATAAATTGCTTATGAGGATCTTATGGCTCAAAAAAATTATAATACATAGTATTCCTTTGTGTCATCTCATTTAAATTACAATAATTAAAATATCAATAATGAAAATGCAAATATATATGAGTATGGTGAAACTGATAACATGATTTATTATTCTCCTTATGATTATGATTTACAATTCTAAATATTTTGAAGAGGATCGAGAAGAGCCTAGTTCTTCTATTTCTCCTACATTACGTATCTTCGAATATAATGATGAGGCAAACATCAAGTGTCCCATTATTTAGTGCATTGCATAAAATTTAATGTTATAAAATGAACAAACATGATGATATTATTTGAAATGTTGAAAATAGTAATCTTTCATGCATAACACATTCTAAATATGAACCCATAGTTGAATTCACATATTCCTTATTCAATGAGGTGCTTGTTACATATAATGAATGTTTAATTTTGAAAATCATTGAAAATGTTACTCAATTTCAAGCTTTTATTCATAGTGAAAATTATTCATTATCTTCAGATCTCTATGATACAAATGCATGTACTACTTATCTCCCTATCCTTGTCAGGGAAACCCCTGAACAATAAACATGCTCAAATCCCTACTGAGTCAGGATCTTGCTCTACCAATTAGAACACATGTGATTACTTCTTGTATTAGCAACTAAACATGGAATTATACCAGAATCAATAAGTAACTAGAAATATGAAACAACATAGGAATTAAGAGACAATACACAATTGTATTATATACATAGAAGAATATACAATAAGGAAGATGCCACTTCTTCCTCCACCTCAAAGGTTCGCCACACCTCAAGACCTTCTTCCCTCTCTCTCTTGGTCCCAACAATCAACTCCAATACATAATTGATGTTCACCTCTCCAACCAGTCAGTAACACGCTGCCAGTTCACCAAGTACACAACCGTACTCCAAGTAGATCCCCTGCTCTCTGCTACCTGCAAATCACTAGACCTTACTCACCATGTAGACATCTCTACACCCCTGAAGAACCCTTGTCCTTGCCTCACCAAGTCCTTATGATTCTTCAACCAGTACTCCAGTGGATCAGCTCCTTGACCTTGCAGACCTTGCAACTCTCCCTGATCATACACACTCAGCACCCCTTGGAACTAGGAGGAGCTACACTAGCTCTCTCTAAAAGCTCTATGGCTTTCTATCACACTTTTACAATACAATCATGAGTCCATATATAGATCTCATCCAAACAATAATTAGACAATAATACAATAATTAAATCCGCAGCTCTCAGTCTAAGAATAGCTCTAAACATGTAAACACTTGGTTCATCAACCAACTGCCCGTAACATACTCGCAGCTCAAACCACAGGTGACAGACGTCAGTCCCTGGCTGCCTGGGGGTGTCGACGCTGGCCGATCCATGACCGACGTCGGTTGCCTTCCTGTCTCCCTCCTATCATCGTCGATTGTCCTGACCGATGCCGGTGTCTGTGACACTTTGCAACACTTCCTGCAACCTCCATAACTTCTCCTGTTTGCATCCTGGTGAAGCTTTTAGCTCCACAACCTAACAATCTCCCACTTGGAGATAAACAGCTGCACTTGTACCTGTATCTGTAGCCCATCTAATTTGTTTCTTGGTTTGTATCCCTCTTTAAGATGAATCCTGAAGACCACCCACCACACAACCTGTGATGTTATACCTGTCATTCAAGTAACCTGCCACATCCGAACCTACACATCCATGTAGTAAAGAACTTGACCCTGCATAACAAGAATCCCTGCTGCTAGTTCCACTGAAGTGCCCTCCAATACTCCTTCCCCGAATTGGCTCCATACTTTCTGACAACCCCCACTGAATTGGGAAAACTCAGATCTACAATAGATCTCATGTGATTTTGAACCCTATTTCTAGCTAAGCTTGAACTGTCCAGCCATTGGTGTGCTTACCGATTCTGCATCCTATGTAATAAACCTCACCAACACCGTCTTCACATCAGCTCCCACTGGAGATAAAATCTCCATGTCTCTTATGCCAAAGAATTTTGCTGCTCCAAATTCTTCATGACACACCTCTGAACTAACCTTACCTTTTAGCTCAGCAAATCCCTGTATGTACAAAACCTGCTAGCAAACCATCCACGTACAGTAATTGGATAATGTTGCGACTCATCATCCACCTGGTAAGAATAAAAAACAACACAATAGTTACACTAACATTGACTGAAGCCATGCTTAGTCATCCACCTGTCAAAACCTGTACTACTATCCTGCAGCTTCTTCAAGACCATATGCCTTGGCCTTCTGTCTCATGTATCCGTCCACTCTCTTCTTTAAAATGGGAATCCATCTCTCTCAGTGCTTTCTTCCAGCTGACAACTCTACCAACAAATACCTATTTGGTTCTTCTCCAAGGACTCACTCCTCATCCATGCCAAGCTCCCACTGTATCTGGACTCTACCTGCATTGCTTCTTCACATCTTCCTGGTTCTTGACCATCAGTAAGCAATATAAAGAAGGTGAACAACGAATATGAGGTTCACTTACCCTTTCTGACCTCCACATGAGCGTTTGAGACTTGCTATCCGCCCAATATCCATTCCAGTGACCGATCTCGGCCATCTCCCAGTCTGCTCCCAACCGATGTCGGTTCCCTACATTGACCCTGACTGTCGACGTCATTTCCCTGGCCAATGTCAGTATCCTTTTAGCCGACATCGTTTCCCTCATGGCCGACGTCGGTCTTCCTATTTTTGACATCGGTTACTGTGTGACCGATGCCGGTACCTGTGTTCACCTGTGAGTGATAAATTTTTACCCGCGAGCTCTCCATGGATCAAAATCCTAATCAAATCAACCCTACTCTGCTCAGAATAATTCAATTCTCTCACTTGATCTCTGTCCATCATCTCCTCCATGAACACCAAGGATTTCCAGTTCTTTAGCTTGTCAAAAACATCTGTCTTCCGCTTCAGAACCTGCATTCTCCTTCTACATATGTGACTAAGCCTATGAAGCCACATCTCTGCAACAAAAAGTGAATCAGCAATATAAGTAGATAGATAAAGGACACCTAATTTCTTACCACCATCTAATTCAAGTGTATCCACTATGAGAGTTACAAAATATCTCCCATCACCTAAATTTCCTAAAGAAATTAGACTCATCTCCAAGACTGGTACCTGCATGACTTCCTTCAACCACTGTGTGTCGTCCATCTGCAATTTCAGCTTCACTTCCCCTTTGTCAATAATCTGACAAGGCTCTCCAGCTCCTAAACCTGGGGCTACATGGAAAGAGGCAACATTATCTGTTATCCAAAATTCAACTTCATCCAAGAAACCTCCCAAAGCATCCTGTGCAACAACACCTGCAACATCTGCATCTTCAGTTCCTTCATGCTGATCTGCTACCAACCAACAATATCTTTTTCTCTGCTCTTTCTTTCCATCAATCAGACCATTCATGCTATTCAGTTTCTCCATTCGTAGCTTACTTCCTTCTGCCATTGCTATACTCCCACTCAATTAGAAACCCCTGTGAGCAACCTGTAATCAACAAACACTACCAGATCTGAAACCACCTGTTAGTAACCCAACCTAAAGCTCTGATACCACGTGTCAGGGAAACCCCTGAACAATAAACATGCTCAAATCCCTACTGAGTCAGGATCTTGCTCTACCAATTAGAACACATGTGATTACTTCTTGTATTAGCAACTAAACATGGAATTATACCAGAATCAATAAGTAACTAGAAATATGAAACAACATAGGAATTAAGAGACAATACACAATTGTATTATATACATAGAAGAATATACAATAAGGAAGATGCCACTTCTTCCTCCACCTCAAAGGTTCGCCACACCTCAAGACCTTCTTCCCTCTCTCTCTTGGTCCCAACAATCAACTCCAATACATAATTGATGTTCACCTCTCCAACCAGTCAGTAACACGCTGCCAGTTCACCAAGTACACAACCGTACTCCAAGTAGATCCCCTGCTCTCTGCTACCTGCAAATCACTAGACCTTACTCACCATGTAGACATCTCTACACCCCTGAAGAACCCTTGTCCTTGCCTCACCAAGTCCTTATGATTCTTCAACCAGTACTCCAGTGGATCAGCTCCTTGACCTTGCAGACCTTGCAACTCTCCCTGATCATACACACTCAGCACCCCTTGGAACTAGGAGGAGCTACACTAGCTCTCTCTAAAAGCTCTATGGCTTTCTAGCACACTTTTACAATACAATCATGAGTCCATATATAGATCTCATCCAAACAATAATTAGACAATAATACAATAATTAAATCCGCAGCTCTCAGTCTAAGAATAGCTCTAAACATGCAAACACTTGGTTCATCAACCAACTGCCCGTAACATACTCGCAGCTCAAACCACAGGTGACCGACGTCGGTCCCTGGCTGCCTGGGGGTGCCGACGCTGGCCGATCCATGACCGATGTTGGTTGCCTTCCTGTCTCCCTCCTATCGTCATCGATTGTCCTGATCGATGCCGATGTCTGTGACACTTCGCAACACTTCCTGCAACCTCCATAACTTCTCCTGTTTGCATCCTAGTGAAGCTTTTAGCTCCACAACCTAACAATCTCCCACTTGGAGATAAACAGCTGCACTTGTACCTGTATCTGTAGCCCATCTAATTTGTTTCTTGGTTTGTATCCCTCTTTAAGATGAATCCTGAAGACCACCCACCACACAACCTGTGATGTTATACCTGTCATTCAAGTAACCTGCCACATCCGAACCTACACATCCATGTAGTAAAGAACTTGACCCTGCATAACAAGAATCCCTGCTGCTAGTTCCACTGAAGTGCCCTCCAATACTCCTTCCCCGAATTGGCTCCATACTTTCTGACAACCCCCACTGAATTGGGAAAACTCAGATCTATAATAGATCTCATGTGATTTTGAACCCTATTTCTAGCTAAGCTTGAACTGTCCAGCCATTGGTGTGCTTACCGATTCTGCATCCTATGTAATAAACCTCACCAACACCGTCTTCACATCAGCTCCCACTGGAGATAAAATCTCCATGTCTCTTATGCCAAAGAATTTTGCTGCTCCAAATTCTTCATGACACACCTCTGAACTAACCTTACCTTTTAGCTCAGCAAATCCCTGTATGTACAAAACCTGCTAGCAAACCATCCACGTACAGTAATTGGATAATGTTGCGACTCATCATCCACCTGGTAAGAATAAAAAACAACACAATAGTTACACTAACATTGACTGAAGCCATGCTTAGTCATCCACCTGTCAAAACCTGTACTACTATCCTGCAGCTTCTTCAAGACCATATGCCTTGGCCTTCTGTCTCATGTATCCGTCCACTCTCTTCTTTAAAATGGGAATCCATCTCTCTCAGTGCTTTCTTCCAGCTGACAACTCTACCAACAAATACCTATTTGGTTCTTCTCCAAGGACTCACTCCTCATCCATGCCAAGCTCCCACTGTATCTGGACTCTACCTGCATTGCTTCTTCACATCTTCCTGGTTCTTGACCATCAGTAAGCAATATAAAGAAGGTGAACAACGAATATGAGGTTCACTTACCCTTTCTGACCTCCACATGAGCGTTTGAGACTTGCTATCCGCCCAATATCCATTCCAGTGACCGATCTCGGCCATCTCCCAGTCTGCTCCCAACCGATGTCGGTTCCCTACATTGACCCTGACTGTCGACGTCATTTCCCTGGCCAATGTCAGTATCCTTTTAGCCGACATCGTTTCCCTCATGGCCGACGTCGGTCTTCCTATTTCTGACATCGGTTACTGTGTGACCGATGCCGGTACCTGTGTTCACCTGTGAGTGATAAATTTTTACCCGTGAGCTCTCCATGGATCAAAATCCTAATCAAATCAACCCTACTCTGCTCAGAATAATTCAATTCTCTCACTTGATCTCTGTCCATCATCTCCTCCATGAACACCAAGGATTTCCAGTTCTTTAGCTTGTCAAAAACATCTGTCTTCCGCTTCAGAACCTGCATTCTCCTTCTACATATGTGACTAAGCCTATGAAGCCACATCTCTGCAACAAAAAGTGAATCAGCAATATAAGTAGATAGATAAAGGACACCTACTTTCTTACCACCATCTAATTCAAGTGTATCCACTATGAGAGTTACAAAATATCTCCCATCACCTAAATTTCCTAAAGAAATTAGACTCATCTCCAAGACTGGTACCTGCATGACTTCCTTCAACCACTGTGTGTCGTCCATCTGCAATTTCAGCTTCACTTCCCCTTTGTCAATAATCTGACAAGGCTCTCCAGCTCCTAAACCTGGGGCTACATGGAAAGAGGCAACATTATCTGTTATCCAAAATTCAACTTCATCCAAGAAACCTCCCAAAGCATCCTGTGCAACAACACCTGCAACATCTGCATCTTCAGTTCCTTCATGTTGATCTGCTACCAACCAACAATATCTTTTTCTCTGCTCTTTCTTTCCATCAATCAGACCATTCATGCTATTCAGTTTCTCCATTCGTAGCTTACTTCCTTCTGCCATTGCTATACTCCCACTCAATTAGAAACCCCTGTGAGCAACCTGTAATCAACAAACACTACCAGATCTGAAACCACCTGTTAGTAACCCAACCTAAAGCTCTGATACCACGTGTCAGGGAAACCCCTGAACAATAAACATGCTCAAATCCCTACTGAGTCAGGATCTTGCTCTACCAATTAGAACACATGTGATTACTTCTTGTATTAGCAACTAAACATGGAATTATACCAGAATCAATAAGTAACTAGAAATATGAAACAACATAGGAATTAAGAGACAATACACAATTGTATTATATACATAGAAGAATATACAATAAGGAAGATGCCACTTCTTCCTCCACCTCAAAGGTTCGCCACACCTCAAGACCTTCTTCCCTCTCTCTCTTGGTCCCAACAATCAACTCCAATACATAATTGATGTTCACCTCTCCAACTAGTCAGTAACACGCTGCCAGTTCACCAAGTACACAACCGTACTCCAAGTAGATCCCCTGCTCTCTGCTACCTGCAAATCACTAGACCTTACTCACCATGTAGACATCTCTACACCCCTGAAGAACCCTTGTCCTTGCCTCACCAAGTCCTTATGATTCTTCAACCAGTACTCCAGTGGATCAGCTCCTTGACCTTGCAGACCTTGCAACTCTCCCTGATCATACACACTCAGCACCCCTTGAAACTAGGAGGAGCTACACTAGCTCTCTCTAAAAGCTCTATGGCTTTCTATCACACTTTTACAATACAATCATGAGTCCATATATAGATCTCATCCAAACAATAATTAGACAATAATACAATAATTAAATCCGCAGCTCTCAGTCTAAGAATAGCTCTAAACATGGAAACACTTGGTTCATCAACCAACTGCCCGTAACATACTCGCAGCTCAAACCACAGGTGACAGACGTCAGTCCCTGGCTGCCTGGGGGTGTCGACGCTGGCCGATCCATGACCGACGTCGGTTGCCTTCCTGTCTCCCTCCTATCATCGTCGATTGTCCTGACCGATGCCGGTGTCTGTGACACTTTGCAACACTTCTTGCAACCTCCATAACTTCTCCTGTTTGCATCCTGGTGAAGCTTTTAGCTCCACAACCTAACAATCCTTTTAGGTTAAAAGATGAAAATGATAATACTAATCAAAATAGTGTAGATGCATGTTCTTCTCCCATTATTCCACTTCAAGATAAACAACAAAATATCTTTGAAAAAGTTTTTATAATGAAAGAATATCCTAAACCAAATAGCAATAATGCAACTCAAGATTCAAATGCTAGTTATGCTAAGATTCCTATCTTAAATGGTCATGATGTATCTATATTAGAAAGTGATATTGCATTTTCTATCCATTCTTATTTTGAATTCAAAAATGAAAGTGAAAATTGCATTTTTTAATTCTATGATTATGTTTCAATCAAAATAGAGGATATTCCTATTTCTCTCTCTTTTACATTTTCTACTCAAAAGCATGTTTTAATTCTAGATTAAATTAATCAAAGTGCACCTTGTATCCACCTTGCATGTAATGAAAATTCAAGTAATCAAGTTATTTAAAATGGTAGTTGTATAAACCCTTGTGATAACCAAAATGATATAATAACCTCTCTTTAATTATCATGTAAAATGGATGATCCTTTACCCAATACCTTTCACACATGTCATAATCCAAAATTAGAATGCAATGACAATTGTGAAAATGCCATCATTCTTATGTTTCATATGGATGGTAAATTAAAACCTATGAGTACATGTTCCAACTCTCCAAAATTTAATCCTAGTGATATAGTATCCATGATGACTACTATAAGATATTTTCAAAAACAAATGATAGTTCTAAAATTACAAATACTTTCACATGATGCTACTCTTCATGATAATATCTTATAAGATCAACCCCTTACATGGAATGTTTTTGAACATCCTTATCCTACCAATTTTTTATGTCTATGTTACCTTCATTTGATGGTAAATGGACCTTGAAAATCACTTACAACAATACATACACTCTTTTTACCATTAGGCTAAAGACAAATACTTATTATTAAAATCCTTCAATATAAGTTTAACACAAAAGGATACTGATTGGTTCTATAAACTTGTAAATGGGTCCTTACCAACATTCAAGAAACTTGAAGACATATTTTTAAAGGATTTCCATAAGCATAAATTACCTAATTTACCATTGGAACATTTACAGGGCTTAACATAAAACCTTGATGAGTTTATTTGAGATTATGCTATTAGATTTAAAGATGTCTTTTATTGTTTAAAATAAACACCCTTAGATTTGGAAGTGTAATTTATATTTAGTAGAGGCTTTATTTCTCCATTAAAAGAAAGAGAATTGCATAAGAACTTTACTTCCTTTGATAGCTTATTCATGGATGTGCATAAATATGAATATGCACTAATAAATACCAATACATAATCACATACATCTTCATCGAAAGGCAAAACATGTTACAAAAAAATCCTACAAAGAGAAGAAAAAAAAATTAAGGTTAATGAGCTACCTCCAATACCTTCTTCCAAATAAATAGTGTACACCAAGGAACACAAAGTAAAGGTTTTACACATAAGAAAAAAATCCACATATAGAATACCTCCTATACTAAAAACATTTACCTTTACTAAGAGGAAACCACTTTAGTTTGATTGACTAAGATATTGACAACATCATATATTACATACACTATTAGATAAATGGTTAATTAATCTTTGTCAAAATTACTACCCTCCACCACACATATTTGAAAAGGTGAAATGATAACCCTTTTTCACTTACCATGGTATTAATGGGCATTGTGATAATGATTATTTTTCTTTAAGACTGAATTTTACACAACTTGCAAACATAGGTGTTATAACATTTCAGAAATAGCCAATGAGGTCTCCTTCGCCCATTTCTTCTAGAGGTCACTCAAATAGGGTTGTGACATCCCATGTCATTCCTACTAAGGAACATATGGTCTATTGACCCTTGTAGTGGCAAACCATTTGAAGAAGTCTTTCTCTTAGTGCACCCTATACAACAACCAATCTCTCCCACACTGATCCTACCAAGGAACCATTAGTTGATTGAGCTCTCACTAGAGGTGTACTTAGGGTAAACACATAACCACAAGTCACAAAAGATAATCATACTTTGATACGTCTATTTATTATATAATAAATTTCTTACCTAAACTAAGTTAGAAGGATATAAATGAAATACATACACTTAATATTTCTAGAGATGCACTAGATATTATGTTAGAACATAATACCGAAGCACAGTTGCCACATGAACATTACAATTGAGCGTTTCTATTCCTAATTGGATTCCATTGTGTACAGTGATTGCCTCAGTTATCACTAAATCAAGCCAACTGAATAACTACAAATCTATTACCACATAAACATATTTCAAATATATTACATGTACACAACATAAAAAAATTTTATATAATAAAGATAAAGTCTAATCCATTATAGTAAAATATCAAGAATGACATCATCATAAATATAAAACTGACCAAACTTTTCTACAATGAAATCAATCATATGTAGGGGGAATATCCCTAGGACTATAAGCATCATCATCACTATCTAGCTCGATCACCCTTATGTCTCTGAATGTGGAAACCTTGATATCTCACCTAAGGCCACAAGATCAAGACCGCTCTTACTGTCTCTCCTCCAAGGCTCCTAGTTGATGTAATGTTTGATAATGATCATGGTGAAGATCATCCAATTTTTTCATGTGGCTTTTAGTATTGAAACCTTAGGGGTGGGCATTTCTATCTCTCCCTACTAATAACATAGAAGTTGGTTGAGGTTAAAGCCTCAATAGTGGTTGTTATGATCGGGACTATTACTATCCTAGTCGGTCACCATCAATTATGGAGGTGATGACTATGCTATCTCCCCCTACTCCCTATTCATTTTTTAAGTTATTTATTATTATTATATTTTTATATATATATATTTTAACATTATATATATATTTATCATCATTGTTATTATTTTATTATTATTAATATTTTAAATAAATTCATTTTATATTATATATATATATATATTAATGAATATTTACATTATTAGTACAATATGAGAGTGAGTATAATAAATACATATATATTTTAGTTTCACAAAAATATATGATTATTTTTTTTGAAACAAAGCAAATCCATAATTTACATATATATATATATATATATATATTTATATACATTTTATCATTTTATAACATGTATTTGATATCATATATATATATATAAAATCAATATTCACCCCTTTTTATTTATTTCCCAAACAAATTTCCATCAAACATACAAGACATAAATACAATAAGATTTATTTCTTAATAGCCTTCAAGAGAGTGTTTTTAAATAATCTACTTCAAAATAGATGGAGAGAAATGAAGTAAGAGAGAGAGAGAGAGTTACAAACACATTTATATTTACCTAACTATTTAACCAAAGGAAATAGGGGGGTGAGAGATAAATTTAATCAATTAGTTCCACATTTACAAATAAGAAGAGAAGATTGTGAAGAGTCCTACATTGGCCTCCTTGTTCCAATCTCCTTCCAAGTTTATTCTCTCCATTCAAAGCTCCTCCTTCCACACAAAATAAACAACAACAAAAAAATCTAAGAGTAGGTAATATAAATAGGGCCATAATTTCTTTTCCCAAACAAATTCCACCTAATATTAAATGAAAGGGGTAATATCTCTTACATGGGTGAATTATTGTCTTACAAGGCCTATAAATCCACTTACCCTTACAAGGCCATGTGGTATTACTTGCCCAAATAACCCATCCTTGTATTTCTATTACATGGTCAAAGGGTCTTCTTACAATCCACATTAATTTATCTTTCATTCCCCTTTTTACACTACATAAGTTTCACATTTACCTACCCTAATTGAGGGCCTACCTAAAACTTCCCTAACCTTCCTAAAGAGGCTAGGCACAAGTTGCCCAATTAATTAATTATAAAATTCCTCATAATTTAATTAGATTAAATTTTGTATTAATTGATTCAGGATTTAGTAATTAAAAATGTTATAATTGTATTTCAACAAATGAAGGTTTAAAATAAGGGAAGGAAAAAAATCTGAATTTCTATGCATCTGAAGGTCTCCACATAATTATAAACATACGAAGATGGCAAGGGCACAAAGGTTCCATATAAGGGGGGTATTACATTATTTTAATTAAATTTGGCTTAGAAGATAATTACACATATATGTTTAAAATTTTTTTGGGTTTCTTTTATCTACTAATATTTAACAAAAACCTATTTTAGGTTCCCAAAATTTCTCAAAATTTTCTTGAGGTGGCCAATTCTTTTTTTTGGACATGGTGCGATGGTTATAATGGAGACACATAGTTTATATTTTATAATTCAATCTATGATAATCATAATTACATGTTGTTTTCCTAAAATATGTAATATATTTCAAAATCATGTAACGAATATGGTTAAATTTATGTATAATAATTCTAGTCTAAAATTAATAATGATAATTTATTAACTATATTTAGTAACTACATTGTCTAAATGTCAAATCATAAGGGATTCCATATGTCACCACTTTATTTCTTCCTCGAGGTAGTGATGGCTACCATCCATCCCATATTATTTTTCTAATGCTTATATTAGATAAAGGAGGTCCATGTTATCACATTCCCAAGAGTTAAGGTGCATCTTCCTGCAAACATTTTTATGAATATTGAATCCTAAAGGCTTAGGGTTTGTGCATGTAAAACTACATCTTCACAACCTATGAGCAATAGTGTATCTAATAAAACCATCCATGGAAATATGGTTATAATTATATGATCAATATAATAAATTTAAAAAGAAATCAAAACTTTATGTAAAGGTCACATTAATTGTCAATAAGATTCCACATGTCACCAATCATGAGCATGTCAATGTAAATTACATATCTAGTTCTCCATCTACAACCTGTGTCACAAAATATTTAATCCCAATTATGGGTTAACAATAAAAAATAGTTTACAACTAATGAATAAATAAGTTTTCATAAGCATACTAAGAATCCGAGTGAAATGTTAAGGCACATTTTTAGAAATAAGTTGATCACTTTTCCTCCCATGCATCCTAAAAAAATATCCAAATACTAGTTTGCTTATCATAGAATTCATAGACATCATACATATATTGTTAATCTTTGAAGGGAAAGCAAAAAATATTATTGATAATGGTTGTCTTACATTAGATACATCTATTAAATCATCATATAATTCAAGCACACCTTCTATAATTAAACATACTACTAAATATGTGGTTTTATCTTCCATGATTATGTCACATAAAGAATAGTTAAAAAAAAAAGTTTATTAAAAAGGGGTGCCCAAGAAATAACTACAGAATTAATATGTACTCAAAAAGACCAATGTTATAAGTGTGTTTTCCAAGGGGAAACTATAAATCCTTCCTCATATTTATTGTTGTTAATTCCTAGTCCTCACATAGATGGCATAAAATGCACCACTGTCAAAATTAATAATGCTTATGAAATTAATATATATAGTATGACACTACTAAAATATCTTAGATGTGACAAGGAAATGTTGAATAAAGATAATTCAGTTGAAATTTTTATAGGATCCATTGAGTGGTATGTAACTCTTGGTCTCAAATCGTGCCTCGTTACATTCTAATTTGACCCAACTTTGGCTCAATACAATGTTATATTAGGAAGGTGATGGATAAGAGCAATGGTTGAAATTCTTGGTAATAATCATGTCTATATTATATTTGACCTTGGATGTGATCCTATTACTATTTTAAGGGATGGAACACCTTCAAATCAAGAACAAAGAGAGGAAAACATTTCTTCAACTAACATTTAAACAAATACATATAATGTAATAATAATAGAGATGCATGATACTAATAACAAAAAAAATAGTACAAAATAAAGGACATCCAATAAATCAATTCCATAAGTGATTGGCTATGCATATCTTACTCCATATACAAAGATTATTGGAATGATATATCTAAATTACAAGATGAATGTGGTAATACACTTGGTGATTACAACATGTATGATAAAAAACATACATATAACATCCCCTTGATGGGATATTTAACTAGTAGGAACATAATCTATTGTACATAGCTTATAAATGTTTATTGGGTTAGTCATTCCATCTCTTACTCTATATTCACACATGTGTACATATGCTTTTTCATTTATAATTATTCCAATCCTTTGATTTATTAGATATTTTTAGTTGGCCATTGCATTTTGATTATTTGTCTTGATCTAGACATATTTGACATCTACCCTATGATGATGCATACATTACAATGGTCTATTCCTTCTACACATTCCCTAAACCATATTACATGTTCATCTCTACACTATGCCTATCTATACTTGTTATGACCTACATTGAGATTACATGATCACATACATTTATGTCTATATATTATATGAGATCATAAACTAATTCTTACCCATTAGGGGCATGCATTATTTTATCTACACATACCCTAAAATGGAATATGATGATTCACATAGATAATGACAAATATTACTTGACTTAACTTCCTTCACACTATTGTAGACACCTAAAATTAACCAATAAATGCTTGACAATGGTTATCCTTGACACCTTTACTTTATTTGGACAATTCATCATTCTGATAACTTGTAATCTCTAAGAAAGCCTTCAAAGTCTTGAAATCACTAAGAACATCTTGTAGACTTCCTTATTTTATCCCTATTTAGGATACACTTTATTATCACTCTGGTTTCATAAGAATAAATTCATTTTGGACAAGTGCATACTAGGTAGACAAGGGTGCACTACACACCTTTCCAATAGTGTGGACTTATCTCCCATGCTCTAACAATTATCTTTTTAAAATGCATGCTTTCTAACAGCTTTCTTGTACATATCAATAGGTTAGTTAACATAGGTGTTTTAAATATCCCTCTATAAAAGTAGATCAAGGGTCACACTTGAAGGGACCTAGCTCTAACTAATAAAACATCTCTTTTATAATTTCAAAATGCATATATTTTCTGAGTAAAGACTTCTATTATAATTTTACAGTCCTAGGCCAAATATAACATTGCTTATTATAGGTTGAGGGCATCCCTTTGTATATGTCACATCCCAATTTCTCTCTAAGTTGAATAACCTATTTGATCCATGAATTATTATTATTGATTAGTTGATTAACTAATATTTGATTAAGCTTAATGACATATGCTGATTAGTGGATAGTTTGTGGTGCTTAATTTACATGATTAGTTACTATGAGTTAGTATTACTTTTATATTCTGTACATTGTGATCATGTTTACATAGCATTATTTTATGGATATAATAATTTTTTAGGCTAACCACCTTCATTGTTGTGAGGTGGATGCAGGACAAATTCTTCCCTTAGATTATGACGGAGGGAGAACATCATCAGAGAGGGTGGTTTAGATTGAGATGTTGGGGGATGACACAGTATGAATCTAGAAACCCTTGCACACAACACTTAATATATCATGTTTTGTAATTAATTATTTGATATAGATATCATAACATGTTTTGTGTAATCTTTTGGTATAATATTGATTTCTGATGATGATCGTGTTGATTGTTTGAGTGATTTCACTAGTTTTGTGATCATACTAGTTTATCTTATATAATGCGATTATTTCACTGAATGAGTGATTTTGATTATTTTTTACTTACCTTACTTGTTAAGTATGGCTACATAGTATAACAATATGATGTTTTAATGAATTTCATTATTGTTATTTGATTTATAAGATTTAAATAATAATAATTAAAGATTATTATTATTATATACGCTAAATCTATATGTCAAAAGTTATAAATAACATTGTTTTTAAATATTATTAATTGTTGACCCAAGGTTTGATTTTAATATATATGAATAAATTGTTTTAATTGTTAATTTATTTTAATAGATCATTATATTTTATATGTATGTTAGCGGATAACATAGTAACGTGGAACTATAATCTTGTTATACCTAAGAGTATTATCATATACTATAATAATTATTCTATTATATTTAGTCGATGGTTGTTGCATGGGAGTACATTAGTAATCGACTAGTTGATAGACTTTACATTGAATAAATATTGGAGACTATGATTTAAGGTTTAGTTGGTCGATGCTTGTCTGTTAAGTCATTGTCATGAAAATTTTATAAAGAATATAAAATATTTTTTTATGGGATTTAATGGAAGCCTCAAGATGATTAGGGTTACTAATCATCTATTAACTTTGGTTAAACATCATTTTATAGGAAAATATGGAGGTTACTATGTTTACATGGTAACAAACTATGGAAATTTGTTGAGCAATTTTTGCATGCATTTAAACAGTCAATTGAAGTAGTCGTTAATGGTGGAGAGTAAGATAATGAAAAATAATACAGTAGGGGTTGTGGATGGGAAGGTACATGGCATAAATGAGAGAGTTGTAGAAAGAGACAAAGGTAATAATTTGAAGGAAAGAGAAAGGAATTCATACAACTTCTTTGGAATTCACATGTAGATTTTGTATTTCAATTCTTGTGTGAAATAATGAACGGGTTTTTGAACTGAATTTGGATTACTGGATTTTATTTGTATGAATATAAAAAATAATGGGTTGTATGTGGAGCCCTATGGAATGCTTAGCCTCCATAGAACCCCACATTTGACTCAGGGTAACTTGAGGGTTTTGGGTAAAACCATAGAATTGCCATGATTTTTAAGCTTCTATGAAAACTTGTCTTAAACTCTCTTTCAGTATGAAAAACCATGTTCATAAATATGGAGATATTCTTGATGGGTATTTAGAGTTTCAATTTATATCTCAAATTAGTTGTATATATTCATTTTGGGTATTTGAGATATAAATTGAAACTCTGGATAATTTTTGGCTTAGACTGTGTATACATTTATTTGGACTTTAGATTAAAAAATATGAAATTCATTGTATAATAATGGGTCTATAAATGTATACATAATTATATATATATAAGCATATATATGGGTAAATATGATCACACACACACACACACACACACAAACACACACACACACACACACACACACACACACACACACACACACACACACACACACACACACACACACACACACACACACACACACACACACACACACACACACACACACACACACACACACACACAAATATAATTATATATGTACACTTGAACTTGATTTGAAGGGATTTATTAGATGATTGTATACATATACATTTATATTTATAACCCTATATTTTGACTATGTACATATACATTTATATTCATATCTTTATATTTTGATTGTGTACATATACATTTATATACAACCCTATATTACAAAATTATTAGGCTTTAATAGATGATAGTATGTATTACATTATGACTATATCTATATAGGTGAATTGGGGTTATGGTTTTGTTTGGGTTATGTTGATTTAGTATGAAATACATATAAGTTCAAATTGTAGTTGTACTATCGACTATGTTATAAAAAATAGTGGTATGCATACTTGATTCATTATGGCTTTGGGAATTAGTTGGTTTGGTCATTTTATAAAACTCGAGTAAGGGTAGGTGAAATAATGAATGTGGATTTTGTTTAAGGTTTTATGCATAGATCATACTCATAATTGTTATATATATTGTAAGTTTTAATTGAGTTTATTATATGTTGGAACAATGCCTATAATAAATATGACAGTCAAATGGGGGATTGGGTATGAGGATTTATATGTATAAAGGTAAAAAATTTATATGAAATGTATTATGTTGTTATAATAGAAGACCCATATGGGGCTTAGTAAACTATGTTTATGGATTTTAATCATATACATTTTGTTTAAATGAGAATCTCAAAATGATTGAATTATGAATGTTTTGTTTAATTGTTGACCCAAGGTTTGATTTTAATATATATGAATACATTGTTTTAATTTTTAAATGATTTTAATAAATCATTGTATTTGATAGGTATGTTAGTGGATATCATAGTAATGTGTAACTATAATCTTATAATACCTAAGAGTATTGTCATGCAATGTAATCATTATTCTATTATATTTTGTTGATGGTCATTGCATGGGAATACTTTAGTCATGAACTAGTCGATAGACTTTACATAGAATAAACATTAGAAACTATATGATTTAAGGTTTAGTTGGTTGATGATTGTTTGTTAAGTCATTATCATGCAGATTTTATAAAGAATATAAAATAATTTTTAATGGGATTCAATGGAAGCCTCAAGATGATTAGGGTTACTAATCATCTGTTGACATCAATTAGGCATCATTTTGGAGGAAAATATGGAGGTCACTATGTTTGCATGGTGATGGACTATGGAAATTTGTTGAGAAATTTCTACATGCATTTATACAATAAATTAAAGCAATCATTAATGATAGAAAGACAATGAAAAAGAATAAAAAGAGTATAGCAAAAACTGTGGATGGGATGATATGTGATATAGAGGAGAGAGTTGCAGAAAGGGAAGAAGGTGATAATTTGAAGGAAAGAGAAAGGAATTCATACAACTTCTTTGGCATTCACATGTAGTTTTTTATATTTCAATTCATATGTGAAATAATGAATGGGTTTTTGAACTAAGTTTAGGTTACTGGGTTCTCTTTGTATGAATCTAGAAATTAATGGGTTATATGTGGATCCCTGTGGAAGGCTTGACCTCCATAGATCCCCACATCTGACTCAGGGTAACTTGAGGGTTTTGGGTAAATCCATATAATTACCATGATTGTTAAGCTTCTATGAAAAATTGTCTTAAATTCTCTCTCAGTTTGAAAAACTCTGTTCATAAATAGGGAGCTATTCTTGATGGGTATATACTTGTGGCTCGAACTAGATTGTTCGAATCAGTTGTATATATTCATTTTGGGTATTTGAGATACGAATTAGAACTCTGAATAATTTTTGGGTTAGACTATATATACACCTATTTGGACTTTAGATTAAAAATGTGAAATTCATTATATAATAATGGGTCTATGAATATTTACATAATTATATATATAAGTATATATACATGTAAATATAATGAGATATATATACACATACTTATATATATATATATAAATATAATTATATATGTACACTTAAACTTGATTCAAAGGTCTTTATTGGATGATTGTGTACATATACATTTATATACAACCATGTATTGTGAACTTATTAGGATTTAATAGATGACAATATGTATTACGTTGTGAAGATACCTTTATAAGTGAATTGGGGTTATGGTTTTGTTTGGGTTATGTTAATTTAGTATCAAATACATACATGTTCAAATTATAGTTGTACAATCAATTATGTTATAAAAACTAGTGGCATGCATACTTGACTCATTACAACTTTGGGAATTGGTTAGTTTGGTCATTTTATAGAACCCAAGTAAGGGTAGATGAATGACTGTATGTGGATTTTGTTTGTGGTTTTTTTGCATAGATCATACTAAGAATTGTTATATATATATATATATATATATATATATATATATATATATATATATTTTGTAAGTTTTAATTGAGTTTATTATATGTTGGACCTATGCCTATAACAAATATGACTATGTTTTTGAAATCTTCATTTAAACTATAAAAAGTTTAATACAGTCAAATGGGGGATTGGGTATGAGGATCTATATGTATAAAGGCACAAAATTTATACAAACTGTATTGTGTTGTTATAATAGAAGACCCAGATGGGGATTAATTGACTATGTTTATGGATTTTAACCATATGCATTTTGTTTATATAAGAATCTCAAAATGATTGAACTTGGAATGTTTTGTTTAATTGAAGTGAACAAATGGTTGGTTGTATGCTATATTTGGATTTTATAAAATAATGTTTGATTTAAACAATTATAAGTGTGGGGAATTATCTAAGTTTTAAAAAGGGGCTATGGGGCTCTTTTATGGACTAGATGTATACATTACAATATACGAAATACTCTAAGCCATGGATAATGGATGTCTACTTAGAATATACCATATATGATAAATAATTGTATTGTATTAAAAGTGATTTGAAAAGTTTATATATATATATATATATATATATATATATATGGTATAAATACATGATTTTGGACTGTGTAACATATCCGATCTGATTATACCATTTAAATATATATGCATATTATACTCAACTGTATTGTGTTTGAAAGCATTATTATCATTTGGTGTGTAATTGATTGCTTGAGATATATTTTAATGTCATAGAGATAAGTATTAAAATATTGTATTTAAGAGATTAAATATAAAAAAATTATGATGTTTTGTACTGGCTTTGTTTATATGTGGAATATAAATTATATTTATAAGTTTGTGATATACTATTGTTTTGTGGAGACATAACATTATAAGTTACTTAGTATGATAAGTAATTGACAATTTTGATGTGATCATACCCAGATGGTATGTTTAAGTTTATTTTTGAATTTTGTTTATTATATGTAATAAACTAGATAAATGAATTCATTTCACTTCATTTTACAAACTAAATGAATGTGTGTGATAATTCTATACTTACCTTAATTTTGATTTGCTAAAGAGGAATGTTTTTGAATGAAACTATTGGTTTTAATATTATTATTTATTTTAACCAAATCTTGAATTCATGACCCTAATTAAGTAGTGGATGGATTTCATTGGCTTAATTAGCACTATCAATAAAAGATGAGGTATAATCTGATCAAGGGGTGTGTATGAATTTGATTGATCCTAGAGATCATTTGTTATTGAAAACTTTGGCCAAAATAAAGTTTAATAAACATTATCATTTCATATGTTGATATAGTTTTCATATTTTTGTGATATAATATTAGAATGAATTTCTTTATGGTACACATTATGTATTAGATATATTTAACACATAGGTTTTAGTTCTTTACTCTAGATTCCCACACTGCCATTATCTACTCATCCATAAAGGGAGCCTCCCCTTATTTGGAAGATAGTGCAGGGGATCTATGTTCTGTGGTTGGTGTATAAAAGTGCTTAGATGATGCTCTCCCTCCTAGTTGGAATACTATACTTGAGACTACACTTGAGATTGCATATTGATACTTGAGTCATGGAAACTCTTGAGTCATGGAGACTCCATTCAGAGGAGCTTTATATCATGTTTTATTATTTGAGATATTTTTTATGTATTATTGAAAAATGTAACATTTATACATTATACTTATATAATAGAGGATGTAATATTGTATTAGCTATGGCTGAATTGGTACTATTTTATTTATTATGTGATTCAATATTTATAGTTATCCAATATTATTCAAGATATCTATATCTATTCATGGTTATCTTTATCTATGTGGATTAAAACCTTTTTGGTTAACTAAATTAATATAGTTAGTTAAAGATCACTAGTTAGGTTTCTCGTGGTAAAATCTATATGTTGAATATATATATTTAATTTAAAAAAAATAATTGTTGTAATATTTTGGTAAAACCTAGTGGGGTTGTTACATTCTTGACATTAAAAAATATAGTATTCAACCTTGGATAGTATCCATAACATAATGATTCAATTTTTTTGACCTTAGAGTAATTTGACAGTGAAATTGTTTGTTTTGACACCTTAGATAGATATTGACATAGAGGTTCTTTTTTTGACTTTGGATTGAATTTTGTTGAAATTCTATTAAAAAATATTTTGTTTTTATTTTAATTTATTTTTCTTCAGCTTTTTTTTTTAGAAATTGTGTTCTAGTAGTTTTAAAACTACTTAGCTACTATCATGAAGGGATATGTGGTGTTTTGTTTATAGACATCATGACGTGAGGGGTTTTACTCTAATACTCATAGCCATAGTGCATCGCTAAACATAAAATTTAGTTTCTACGTGTTTTATGACATATCAAAAATACTTAGAATCCCTTGTTCACACCAATAGAAATCCTCTTTTATCCATCTAATTTGTGTTACACCTGAGAAGAACACATCATCAAGGGAAGTTACTCTCAACTTACCCTCAAACTAGGGATAGTCAGATACAAGCATGGCTATAACTCTATAGTTAGTACTCTAACATATTGGGCCCACACTAATCAACAAAAAATAAAGCATATCTAAGAGTTAAAAAATCATTCAAACCCTTTCTTCGATCATCCTTTATTTTTGAATGCATTATCTTTTTAACTAGTAGATTTGCTTATTACATCTTCATATTCACCATGAGTTTTACACATACATGTTTCTCTTATGTATTACATATCATCATGAATATTCTTGTGGCATATTACATTTATTTTCAACATGTTATAAATTATGTATTTTTATGGGTCAAATATAAAGTAACTAAATAACTGTTTCTCATACTTTACCTCTCTCTTAATCCAAATGTTTGTTCTTCCCTATACTGTCATCATTTTGATCCTATAGTTTTTGTTAAATCTTTAATGACTTAGGAACAAGAGAAAGCCTATCTTATGAATTTTATCCTCACAAGATTTTTATTACCCAACCATAATAATATTGATGGGCACATCATGGCCCTCATTTTTGAACTTGATACCCAAGCCAACCATGCTGAAATTTGGGATTGTGCTCAAACATATCTAGAAAAGATTGATTAGTTTATACATGTTTCTTTAGATGAATTTAAGAAATCATATTTTGATAGTCCTTCCAATATTATTACTTTTACCATTGTATCCATCCCTATTTCTACACCCTTAGTCACCTCTACCCCTCCCACTACTACAACAAATGTTTCTTTTGAGCAAACCCTTCTCTTGTAAGCCAATCTAGCTAATATTGAGCAAACCATATCTTATGTAACCCTTCCTTATATCACTATAATTTATTTCATAATATTTTGGATCCTCAAATTGATTTCTATCTTCTTCCAGTTGGATTTTTGTCTCTTAAGCTTCTTCTTTATGAAGGCAAAGGTGATCCTGAACATTATTTTATGTGTCTTCCATGCAACTTGTCTAGATTATACAGATAATGATTGATTGTTAACTACGCTATTTTCATGAAGTCTCAAAGATTTTGATCTTAAATGGTTTTATGATCTTACTCTCCAATCAATTACAACTTTCAATCCTTTGGAAAATCAATTTTTGGCACATTTTTATATCAATATTGATGAAAATTTATCATATGCTCAAATTACAAAGCTCAAAAAGGTCCAAATGAGATACTTAATGAGTATGTTCTAATATACAAGACTATACTTTCTAAAATGACAAATCATATTGATGATAATGAGCTTCAAGATATTTTACTCAAAGCTCACTTACTCTTCTTCAAGAGTCTATCATGTTTGACAAATTTAAATAATTTTATGAATTATGCCATATAGTTAAGGAATGTAAGGTCAAATTGATTACATTGAATAATCTCAATTATAGCTCCAATTCTCCCTCTACTTCAACTATAAAGTTTCAAGGTAAGCCTAATTATAAGAGCAAAACTAGTGAGCATAAAAATTAGGTTAAAGGTATAAATAATGCTATATCATAACCATTGTAAAAGCTTCAACTACAAACTCCACCAAAGATGAAATCTCAAGGCTCCCCTCACCTTCTCATGTTCTAATATAAAATTTACTTGAATGTTATGTTATTATACTTCTTCCACCATTTAAAATAGATCTATCTAGACCTTAATTTAAAATATTTGATGGGAATGCATTTTTATGATTATCATAGATGTGTTGGGAATTACACCAATAGATGTATGAATCTCAAGCACAAAATTAAAGACCTCATTGATGAGAATGTTATTGACATTGGTATGCCTAATGCAAAGGATAAGCCACAAACAAATGAAAATGCAAAAAGGAAAACATATAAAGAGCCTTTTCCCAATCATAAGGCATAAGATAATGAGAAAAATTCTAAATTACATTATGCATATAATACTCCTCCTCCTCCATATTCATATGGACATCCACTTGATATCAACATTAGTATAGTTACAAGCAAACTATCATCGTGCCCATATATTACATTTGATGATGATTCGAATATACATGAATTATTCATTATAACATATGTTAGCATACAACCAATCCATAGTGTTATGATAGATAATGGATCAAGTGAAAATGTGTGCACCATAAAACTTCTAAAGTATCTTGGATATAAAGAGAAATATATACACCATATATTTAGAATTATGAAATTAGTTGATGGTCATATACAAGATAATCTTGGCCATATCATATTACCTTTACAAGTGGAACCTCTCATACTACCCATCCTTAGTGTTACCAAGCACATGTGTCTTTGATATTTTATTAGGGAGACCTTGGTTACAGAAAATCAAAGCAGTTCCTTATACAATTCATAAATGTCTAAAATATATTCATGATAATCAAGTGGTTAAAATTTTAGGCATTCAATATGAATATCCTATGGAACCAATGATACTTAATCATACTCCATAATAGTTGGTTGGAATATTTATTGAGGAAATTGGTAATGAATTCATTTATACAACTATTCAAGGTCATGATTTACATTCAAAGAAGCATATTTCAAAATCAATTTTTATACCTACTTATGAGCATGATTATACTATAGTTTTCCATCTATTTTTGAGAATAATATGATTACACATGAGCATGATTCCTTGGTTAAGAAAAAAATATATCTAATCCAAAGCAAAAAGTGATAAATAACACAAGGTATTTATCTAATACAACATCATAGATTATTTAGAAGGTTCCTACACAGGTACATATTATTGCATCATCTCCTCCTGTGCACAAGGGTACATGCTTAGAAAAATATATGAGCAGTGATTCAGAGGGTTACTTTACAACACATGGTTCTTCAAATTCAAAAGATTCTACACTTGGAACTTCTCTTGTACAGGATATTGCTCCTTCTTATCAAGAGTTGGATATACATAAGAAAAATCTATTGGTGAGATTATTGGTTGGATACATTATATCATACCTTCCCAAACTTATGTTTTGTAAAAATAACTTTATTATCTTATGTTATTAATTTGACTTGTCAAGGTCAAATTACTACCCCTATCATTTAAAACTTTTCTAAACCTCACCAATATCCCTTTAAAGCTAGTCAAACCAAGGAATTGTGGCCTAAAAAGCATTGATTTTTGTCAAAAATGTCAAAAATGGATTGTAAATAGGTCATTATCATTTCAAAAGAGCATTTCCAAGTTTAAACAAAAAGACAATCCATGCATAGGGATCAAATTTGAGAGAAAATTGAACATTTTAGGAGCTATAGATGGTTTTAGGACCTCAAATTTTTTACACAGGGTCATTATGAGTTGGAGAACCTTTTGAAAAAGTTTCATGTCCATTGGAAAAATGGAGATACTCACTATTTTGTAACATTCCTTAGCATGTCCATTGGAGATCACCATTAGATTAAGAATCATTCTGGAGTGCCATAGAGGTTTCTAAGTTTAGATAATAGTTTTAAAATAATGGGATGATGTTTTTAAATCAAAATTAGGCATTTAAAGAGTGTCAAAACTCTAAATTTTAGTCAAATCATGCTCATACAGGGTTTTGCAAGCAAACAAACATAAAGGCTAAACATGGTTTTTTTGACTTTTCATGCAAAATGTACTTTTAAAGTGTTTTGATAGCATGATACATACCACATGATTATTTTTTCAGGAATTGGTAAGAATGTGAAGTGTTATTTTAATTTTGTGAAATTTTTATTTTTTCAGTTCTAGACACCCTTCTTAGCCTTTTGTTCAGATGCTCAGATCTTTCACCACATGTGGAATTTGGATGAACACTATTATTATGTTTTGAGTAATAATATGTAATTATAATTCATGAAAAATTAAGATAATTTGAGTGGTTTTGCTTTATGAACAATCATTAAGAGTGTAGGTAGCTCAGAATATAGTCAAAACCCCATAGGCAGATTTCTCCACATGGTAAAATTTTATATATTTTGAATGGGAAACCAATATTTTAAGGGATCTTATGGGGGTTAGTCTATACTTCATGAACTATCATTTTGAAAATCTAGCTTCAAAGCTCGCCTAAACCCTCAAAAAACTAGTTTTGCAAAAAATTGATTTTATTGACATAAAATAATATTGGATAAAACTAAAACCTTTTAAAATGTCAATTAAACTCAAAGAGGATTCTATAAATGTAAATTTTATGCATGGAGATGTACAGATGAGGGCGAAAATCATGGTTTTTGTGGAAAAAAACATGTAAAATGAAGTATAGGACACTTCAATGAAATATAATCAATGGAGATAAAATAATAAGAATTTTTATTTATCATAATTATTTATTTATTTATAAATAATCCCATTAGTGTCTAAAACAACTCAATCAAAATGGCCAATCTATAAGAAAATGGAGCACAATAGGCCTAATCAACCCTATTGACTAAATGGTGAGTGTTTTCTCATCAAAATCAAATATATTGTGATGAGAAATTTTTTTACAGGTATATTTAATTATTTTTTAGGTTTCATGGCATCTTGTTGTAGGTTTAATGGATTTCAAATGCAAGAAGATAGGCTATTAGTCCTAATTGGCCTAATAGGCCTAATTGGTCAATCAAATAAGTAAAGAATGACGTTGAAAATATATCAACTGAATTAATTTTGGAGTTACCACCTAGAATATATGTTTATTAAGTGGATATATCATTATAAATTCAATCCACAAGTTTTAATTCATGCACTTTGAGCTCAAGTTGAGTTAACTAGTCCTTAAGGGTCAAATCTCTTCGGATGACTAATTTGACTAGTGTCATGCATCTCCTTTGCTTTTCATGCAAGATAAAGAATTTCAAGAACTTAAAATCACTTTAAATATGGATTTATTTTATAATTTATGGCATGATTTTCATGAAAATAAGGTTTCTAAGTCAACATGGGCACACCACTTCTCAATTCTATGCCAAAAATGAAGAACATACAATTTTTAAAAACTTGGAAGATTTTAAAGCCTTTATTTAATATTGTAAAAGGATTTTAGTCTTATTTTAACTCAAAGAAGACTATTATTTCTATTTTACATGCCACTTTGGATTTAGTTAAGGTTTTAGACTTATATATTGGCTTTTTGAAGCCATTTTTGAGAAATTCTTGAAGTAGAACAAAAAATGTAATTGGCATCATTTATCAATAAACAAAATCTTTTACATATGAGTTTTTTAACAGAATAGAGTGTATTTTTTGATTGTGTACCAGAATATAAGTGAGATATATATACCCTTTTTTAAGGTCCTTTCTTCACCTATTGTGAAAATCTCATCCTCTACAGGTCATTTAAAGAGCTAGGAATAGAATTTTCTTTGAAAGCTTCTTTCAGGCCTTCTTTTGAAACACTTATGTTTAAGATTTACTAAAAAAAATATTTTGATTCATATGTGTGCTTTACTCAATTTTAGAAAAGCTTTTGAAAAATACCAATCATTCAAGTGCATCACCCCATTAGATAAGATTTCCCATTTCAGTTTCTTTTTCCCTTTTCACCCCAAAAAGTCATAGTAGTTTAGTTATAATTGATAAATCTAAAGGGAACTATCCCTCTCTAGAGGTTATTCTCATCACAGAGTCACCCATGATCTAGGAATTTCCCATTGTATCAGCTAGAGTGAATGTGTGATCTGCACATCTTCAATCAGGGTGCACTCCAAAGTGATAATAGTTTTTGGCATGCCCGATGGGACTTTCATTTAACACACTAGCCTTTGGAGGTATTCAAAATATTAGGTATCTTTTCAATATTGTTTAATTTAACAATTTGGTTTACTAATGGTATCCAATGGCTTGTTTTAGTATGGATCCATATTATCCTCACTATGATCACTATGACCAGCCATACTATGATCCTCACCAAGAGTTTAAGTATATATATTAAGCATATATGAAAGAGTATTGCCCAGACCCTCCATATGAACAACCAATCCATCATAATATTTTCCCTTACCAGCCTAATCATGACCATTTTACATCTACCCAATCCATATCAACACTTGAAAAAACTTTAGTGAGCCTTGAAAAGCATGCACTAGAGTTGTATTCACATAACTATCATGGCCAAGATACTCCTATTCACTAGATCCATCATTTGAGAAAGTCATTAAAACAAATAAAAGAGAAATTGACACTTGTTGAGAGGGTAAATTAGGGTAATCTCACTAGTGAGATGATGGATGTAGGTGGTTACATTCAAAGTATTAAAGCAAACTAAAAGGCCTTAAGGAACAACAGGTTCAACCTCACTCTTATTATATGCCATCCATTCCTTCTCAAGAGACCATTCAAATAGATCCTTTGATTTTTCCAAATTATTCATATGTTTCTTAGTCCTTCTCTTCTTGGAGTTTTATCCAAGAGAACTGTCAAAGAAAGAAGAAGATTACTGACCACTTTAAAGATAAGATATTCTAGGAGAATATTGATAAGCAGATCAGAGAGTTAGAGCTGAAGACAAAGAAAAGGGAGGAGAATCAAAATTAAAAGGTCAAAAAAGAGCCTTTATCTTTCCCATATTGGAACCAAATCATGGAATTAAGAAAGAAAGAGGAACAATCAAGCATCATTCAAGATGTTCAATTCAAACAAGAGATCATTCAGCCTTCATCTCTTCCTCCTCAGAAGCCTAAATACTTTCCTTCATGGAAAGCCATTCAATGAAAAGTGCAGTAGAAAGATGAGGTGATCCAAGAGGATGCAGCCAAAGAGATAGAAAAGAAAGGTGACTTGAGTGATCAAGAGGAGGAAATCATAGTTAGGACACCACTTGGAAAGGACAAACATGATTTAGTTTTCCATGATGAATAAGAAGAGGAGTTGTAGGAGGATTCTCAAGAGTTTTTAGTAGTTGAGATAGATGAAGTACAAACAAATTTTTCTTCAAAAGTTATTCATGAAGACAACTCACATAGAGCCATTGCTGAGATGGATAATATTCTTGATAAAGATGAGACAAGTGCAACAAATCAATAAATTTTATTTGACTTCATCCAAAAAGTATAAATATGTGATCAACATATTTTAAATGGTAAGAATAATGATGAATGTAATGTATTTTCCATTGATCATGATGAAGAATCCTTTTGGGATGACTTGGAGAATTTTTATGAAAAATTTGATGGTCCATCTCCACCCCAAGTGGATATTGATGAATGTCTTGTAAAGAGTACTATTATCACTGTTCATAAGAAATAAATTAAAGTCATATTACATCAATGTTTGGATGTTTATCAAGGATCTAAAGACTTTGACAAAGTACTACTTCAAATGGAATCAAATGAAGACATCAAACTAGGTATACTAGCTGAATTGTCAATACAATCATTAAATGAGAATGTGTCAAATCATGATCAACCTCTGAATGAGGTAGAGATAACAGTTTTGATGCAACAAAGAAAAATATGGGAGGAAGATGATTGGATCTATTATCCATATCTTCAATCCATACACTTAAGAATGGAATTTGGAGGCCTAATTGCATCATCTAAAATGTATGAACATATAAGTGATCCCATTTGCAGAAGAGAGCTATCAAAAGGAAGCAAATACATTTCAAAGTTCCATAGTGCATCAAATAGCTTTTCATTTGATCTAGGAGGGCCAACAAGGTAGAGGTTAGTTTATAAATAATAGACTCCTTGTGTTTCATTCCTCTAAGTGCATATCTGCATATGCTTTCAACATTTTTTTTCCTTTTCGTGTTGTTATTGTCCTTTCTTCTAAGTGCACATGTTTGTTGTCTTGTTTGTGTCTTTGCCTACAAAAGATCTTCCAATATTCAGTCTATATCTAAGTCTATCCTTGTCATAGTTTATAATTTATTTGAGTATCAGGTTGGTCAACCCCTGAAAGTCACCAAAATTATTATTAATTTGACCTGTCAAGGTCAAATTACTACCCCTATCATTTGAAACTTTCCTAAATCTCACCAATATCCCTTTAAAGTTGGTCAAACCAAGGAATTGTGACCTAAAATGAACTGATTTTGGTCAAAAATATATTTTAAATGAGTCATTATCATTTTAAAAGAGCATTTTCAAGTTCAAATATGCAGATAATCCATGCATAAGGATCAATTTTGAGAGAAAATTGAACATTCTAGGAGCTACAGGGAGTTTCAGGACCTAAAATTTTGTACACAAAGTCATTATAAGTTGGAGAACCTTTTGAGAAAATTTCATGGCCATTGGACAAGTAGAGATACTTGCTATTTTATAATAGTCCTTAGCATGTTCGTTGGAGATCACCATTGGAGTAGGTATCATTTTGGAGTGCCACAAAGGTTTATAAGTCTAGATAAAAGGTTTAAAAGTATGGGATAATTTTTTTAAATCATAATCATACTTTTAAAGAGTGTTAAAACTCTAAATTTTAAGCAAACCATGCTCATACAGGCTTTTGTAGGTAAATAAGAATAAAGGCCAAACAGGGTTTTTTTTGAATTTTCAAGAAAAATGTGATTTTAGAGTGTTTTGATAGCATGGTATAGACCCCATGATTATGTTTTTGGGAATTAGAAATAATGTGAAGAGTTATTTTCATTTTGGTAAAATTTTCATTTTTCAATTTTAGACACCCTTCCTAGCCTCTTGTTCAGATGCTCATATCTTTCATCAAGTGTGGAGTTTGGATGAACACTCTTAGTATGTTTTGATTACTCATATATAATTATAATTCATGAAAAATTGAGACCATTTAAGTGGTTTTGCTTTATTAACAATACAATCAAAACCCCATAGGCAAATTTCTCCATGTGGTAACTTTTTATATATTTTGAATGGGAACCCAATATTTTAACGGATGTTAGGGGGTAAATTTTCTACACATAAATGGATTTGTTTTAGGATTTATCTATCTATACTTCATGAACCATCATTTTTAAAATTTAGCTTCAAAGCCCACCTAAACCGTCAAAAAACTAGTTTTGAAAAAAGTTGCTTTTATTAAAATAAAATCATATTAGATAAACTTGAAAACTTTTCAAATATCAAGTAAAATTAGAGAGGATTATATAAATGTTAATTTTATGCATGGAGATGTACAGATGAGGGAATAAATCAAGTTTTTTTTGGAAAAAAGTATGTAAAATGAAGTACAGGACACTTCAATGAAATATAATCAATGGAGCTAAAATCTTAAGAGTTTTTATTCATCATAAAATTTCATTTTTGTCAAAATTCATCCCAGAAGTGTCCAAACCATCTCAATCAAAATGGCCAATCTGTAGGAAAATGGAGCAAAATATGCCTAGTCAACCTTGTTGACTGAATGGTGAGTATTTTCTCATCAAAATCAAATATATTGTGACGATAATTTTTTTTACAAGTATATTTAATTATTTATTAATGTTTTATGGCATATTATTTCAAGTTTAATGGAGTTCAAATGCAAGAAGATAGGCTATTAGTCCTAATTAGCCTAATTGGTCAATCAAGCAAGTAAAAAATGGCATTGAAAATATATCAAATATATTAATTTTGGAGTTACCACATGGAATATATGTTTTTTAAATGGATATATCATTCTAAAGTCAATCCAAAAGTTTAAATTCATGAAATTTGAGCTCAAGTTGAGTTAACTAGTCCTTAAGGGTCAAATCTCTTTGGTTGATTAGTTTGACTAGTGTCATGCATCTCCCATGCTTTTCATTCAAGATAATGAATTTCAAAATCTTAAAATCACTTTTAAGATGGAGTTATATTCTAATTTATGGTGTGATTTTCATGTAAATAAGGTTGAAAAGTCAACATGGGCCCACCACTTCTCAATTCTATGTCAAAAATGAAGAACATACAATTTTTGAAGACTTGAAATATTTTAAAGCCTTTATTTAATATTGTAAAAGGATTTTATTATTATTTTAACTCAAATACGACTAATACTTATATTTTACATGCACTTTGGATTTAGTTAAGGTTTTAGACTTATATATTGGGCTTTTGAAGTCATTTTTGAGGAATTCCTAAAGTAGAACATAAATTGTAATTGGCATCATTTATCAATAAAGGAAATATTTTGCATATGATTTTTTTTAACAAAATAGAATGTATTTTTTTTATTTTGTACCAAAATATAATTTAGATATATATCCTCTTTTTTTAAGTCCTTTCCTCATCTATTGTGAAAATCTCATTCTCTACAGGGCATTTGAAGAGCTAGGAATAGAATTTGCTTTGCAAGCTTCTTTCAAGCCTTCTTTTGAAACACTCATGTTTAGGATTTACTAAAGAATTTATTTTGATTAATATGTGTGCCTTAATTAGTTTCAAAAAATATTTTGGAGAATACCAATCATTCAGGTGTATCATCCCATTAGATAGGATTTCCTATTTCAATTTTTTTTCCCTTTTCACCCCAAAAAGCTATAGTAGTTCAGTTATAATTGATAAATATAAAGGAAAATATCCCTCTCTAGAGGTTATATTCATCACATAGTCACCCATGATCTAAAAATTTCCCATTGTATCAGCTGGAGTGAAGGTGTGATATGCAAATCTTCAAGTAGGGTGCACTCCATAGTGATAACAACTTCCTTGCCTAGTACATACTTGTACATAACTTATTGTTCTCTTTACTTTTGTTGCTTATACTTATAAACATAATCCAAATTTTCTTATATCCCTTGGCTCTATTTTTCATTTAGGGTAACTTGTTCCCTTATCTCTTTTTCAACCCAATTCAAACAACCAAAGATAATTATATTATGAAGCTTTCAATGCACATTTCTCATGGTAACTATTTTCTCATCATTACATATATATACATGCTACAACTCTCATTCATAATTTTATGTTCACATATATATAATTTTACATAAGGTTGCATGGACATGGTTTTCATCTATGTTATATATACACCCACATTGGGGGCATTTCCTTTTACCTTTTTCCTTGTGATGCCTTGTTTTAGCAATTTATTGAGGGTTGTTTGAATCCCCTCCTCCTTCCATTTTCAAAACATTAATGATTATATTATTTTTAAAAGTTTTTTAAAAATTTCACTTATACATATTTTACTTTTAAAATATGGAAAAAAATACAAAAGCATCCATCTATTCTAAAAATACAAAAAAATCAAAATATTTACCAACGTCTAAAATCAGTACCTATAAGCATATTCACATGTTCTTGGATTACATATTTGCATATGTAATTTATTATTATGTTTACTACATATCAATTTCATTAACCATTTCAATACACAATGTTTCTCACAATAAGCATAAAATAGTCACATGTAAGAAACTTTCCTAATTATAAATTCACGTATACAATTAATTAGGGTGAATTCACACTAGTTAGACAATAACACACTGCACACTTGTCCTATAATATAGACCTATCCCTATGCATTTTACATCTTTGATTCTAAATGCAACATAATCACATGGACCCCTTATAAAATTTTTGACTGTAGAACAAAATTCATATTCAGATATTAGTCAAATTTAAAGATAAGACACACTTTTACATGGTTTTGATATTGGGCTAGCCTTTTACCCAAAAACTTTGATTAGTTGGGGGAATATAATCATTATATATGAACACTTTTATAGGTTATATTTAGCCACAACCTCTTTTCTAGGTTGAGCTATAATGAAAACAAATGTATTATTATTCATTCATACTTTACGTCATGATGAACATGTTATTTACTAACATGAACATAGATACATATGATCCAAATATGATACATTCATTTTATCTATATGCTTGATTCATTACATAACATGATTTAAATTGCTTGCTTATTATATATTCCATTGGCCTTGTGTTTGTTTAACATACATGTTATTTCTTGTATGACATCATCATGCCATATGGTGTGGCTTTTGGCCTCCTATGTTTGTGAGAGATTTACATGTCCTTTGTATTTATCTTTTAGGCATTGTGTGACATTTATGCAAAATTTTCTAACTATATGTGACATTTTACATGTCCGTTGTATGTGACATTTGTGCCTTCTACATGACATTGTGTGACTTTGCTTACATATGCATTATTGGAGAATATGGTGCCATGATTCTTATCATGCACTAATATGTATATATTACATACATATATGGTTCCATGATACGTATCATGCACATAATAATTATATACTTCAGTGTTTTATTTTTCAAAAAATATGTTTGAAGTACATATTTAACACTTACAAGTTATTTACTTGCTTCATTCACTATTCAAATGCTATATTAAAATTACATGATGAAATTTAAAAACTCTTTATATGATTCAATGTTACATCTATAAGATTAAAATATAATTCAAATATTCAAATGTTATTTTTAATCACCTAAAAGTGGTATTTGAGTGCTAAGAGTGATAATTGAGTCTAACTTTCCCTAGATTAGCCCTAGACCTATCCTAAAGCCTATGTCACACTTAGCCAACCTTCATGTAGGAAAAAAATGTCTCTAGTTAGCCTTAAAGTAGTCTCAGACCCTCATTTCATGATCCTAACCCTTTGTGCATAGTATTCTACCAACTAGACACTAATGTCTTTTGCACTATTTTTTCCTAAATGGATATATTTTCAAAATTAGAACCTCCTAAGGTTAGCTTATACATATTTTATCATTTACATAAGAAATATAAAAACACACACACACACACACACACACACACACACACACACATGAATTTTAACCCTCTTACTAATAGACGGAAATAAAATGCAAAATACACATTCAAATTCAAAACAAGTTGAGCACAATTAAGGCTATCAATCCTTATTCTACCCTACTTTTATATATTACCATCTACAACAACCCTAAGCTTAGATTATCCAGATTTGTAGTCTCAATCACATTCAAGGCACTCAAGGACACCATCATACTAGTATCACTTGCACTTACACCATCACTTAGGTGGGGATAACTACATCAAAGTTGATCCCTCCTTGGAGTATTGGTATATAGGCAACTCTCTTCATAATGGGGTGTTGAGTATGTCTAGCCTACCCTATTAACAAACACACTTTTTAGATCATGCCTTAGTTTCATGGAGCATTAGGGTTTACATAATAAAGTAGTCATGAAAATTAAAATATAGGGTTATAAAACTTGTTCACATAGAAACAAACCTCATAGTTCTAGGCATAGGTACACCCAAAATCTCAGGATAATCCTACATAGAGGACACTACTACCAATATCATGACACTACCACCACTTTTCCAATAATGGTGCTACTATCTAATTATGGAACTACTATCTAGGAGGATTTATAACATTAGGATTTAGTTTACAACACTTAGACTAGCTTCCATATTAGTTTACAATACCTAGATCATCTATATAAGGTGTTTTCTAGCTAAGTTATTACTTACACTATTTATTACTATTTTTACAAAAGTCAAAGCTAGTAAATTTTGTAACAAATCAGTGGTTACATTTATTACATATTATTTCCTTTATTTAGTCTACTCAAATCTTTAACAAGCATAGGATTTACATGTGTTAAGTCCTAAAAGATTAAAATATTTGGTGAACCTAACTTACTTCAAACATTGCTCAAACCCTAACCTTAGATACTTTTAGGGTTTGTATCCTTTTTGTGTGTATGCTCAGATTTTAGTTCTAAATTTTAGATTTGTTTCAATATTTGTATTTTTAATATCTTTCTTAGATTAAAATTATTTAAAAGTTCAAAATATAGGCCAAATTGCTTTCCTACTTACCAAACTACAATGGTAGTATTCAACAACCAATTTGATGAGATCAATAAGAAACAATTATAAGATTTTGTGTTTAAATATTTAGATATGAAATGTGACCTCAACACTATTATTTAAGAAGAATTTTAAAAGTCAAAGAATGGTCAATATTCAACTCCCATAGCTAATAACATTATTATACCTACAATGGGGCTAAATTAGCTAGCACAAACAATACTTATAACTCAACCAATTTTAGTGATAACCACACCTCTTATGTCTAGTTCATTCACTCTAGATGTACAATCCCTTGTGCACAAGTTTCATACTTTTTAGGCTAAGGTGTTACATATTGAGAAGGGAGCCACTAGGCCATCATATACCCTTGGATTATAATGTTCTCTTACATACACCTCTGGTACATCACATATAATCAACTCCCTTACCATAAATATTCATGGCACCTAAACTTACATTGTATGATGGTAAGGGTGATCCATATCACCATCTCCAAACTTTTCATGCAACATGTTTGGACTACATGTCTAATGATTGGATTCTTACAAAGTTTTTTTCCATGTGGTTTAAATGATTATGCTTTACAGTGGTTTTATGACTTACCCAATCAATCTATCAAAATATTCAATCCTTTTTCAGACATGTTTTTAACATACTTATCCATAAACATTAGTGATAAGATCTCATATGCTCAAGTTGCATAATTGAAAAAAAGGTCAAATGAGCCTATTTTAGAATACGTCTTATGATACAAGATTGTATTAGCTAAATTGACTAGCCCTATGGCAGATAAAGAGTTTCAGGGTATCTTCAAACAAAGTCTTCTACCAACATTACACAAAGATATCTTGTTTAAGAAGTTTCCAACATTCATAAATTTGTGCCACATAGTAAAAGAAAGAGAAGTTAAGCTTCTATCAATGGGCAAACTATAATATATAATTGGATCAAAATCAAATATTAAGAGTTAAATTAAGCCTCCATACAAAGTAAGGTCCACTAAAAATAAGAGTGATTAAAAGGCCAAGGTTTATGTTAATTAGGAAGAAGTCCATGGTAAGTAAGATAATTTGAGTTTTAGGTTGTTGTAAGTTCCCCTAAAAAAAATAAGCAAATTTAGAGCCATCTCCTCACTTGGTTTTATCAACTCCTCCATGCAGAATCTTCACCAGCCTTCTAGAATCAACAATATGGATTTTACAAAAGATCTTAGAATTCAATACCATATCTCTCTTTCTCATCAAAGAGGTTAATAAGACATGAATTCTTCTAAAGAACTATGATTCTAATGTATTTTATGAGTATCATAGGGCACCAGGTTATACAAAAAATAGAAGCATTAGCTTAAAACATAAGATACAATATTTGATTGAGGCTAACATTATTGATGAAAGCACACCCATAGAGACACCAAAAGTACAACAATTTGAAGCTAAGGCATTAAAGACATTCTCAAATCCATTTATAAAGCACATAATGAATTAGGTAGGGAACACTTTAGGTGTTCATTACACATATCAACCACATCCACGACCAGCTTCATATCACACTATTAAAAAGGAGACACACCCATTACACAATTTCATTGGTATGTACCACACTATAGTTTTATATAAACCACTCATCACCTTCTTAGATTAGGAGATTATTGATGATGATATAGATTTATATACACTCTTTATAGAGCCTACATTGATCATCATCCTATCTAGAGTGTTATGGTTGATAACAGGTCAAGCACTAGCATGTGTACTATCATACTTATACAACATTTGGGATATTCAGAGTAGGATATATTCCATATAGACATAGTTATCAGTGGTTTCAATGGTCATGTTTATATCTCTATCATGGAGATTGTGCTTCCATTATAGGTTAGACCAGCACATGTGGCCACTTGGTTCTTAGTAGTACCTAGTGAAGGTGTGCTTGATATGTTATTGGGTAGGCCATTGATACAACATCTATGAGCCATCCCATCTACAATGCACAAATTCCTAAAATATATACATGCAAATTAGGTGGTCATAGTTGAGGGTATTCCATATGAGTATTCTCTACCTATTCCATAGGTAGTTATATCACAAGTACCAATTACAACACAATTACTAGATATAACACAATTATCATTTACATCTTAGAGCACAATACTTATTAATACATGATAAAGTTTAGTAGATTCACCAGTTTAAGTGAGGTCTAGTCTTATAGTACTTACATGTACATATACTCTCCCATGAAGACCATTATTTGAGAGACACTTGCATCATAGATATATTTTAGATTCTAGAGGGACTCCCTCTACTCACTTTCTACTAAGATCAATCTTATTAAGTTCTCAGGGTTCTTAGTACATGGCACATATTCCACCAATAACTTGTTCTACCAGATGGGTTCCTAAGACCCCTATAGTTTATAAGACACCACAATCAGTGCCATAGATTCCTAACACCACTACACAAGTAGATACAAATATAGATCACTTAGTATAATAAATTATATGACCATAGTTTCCCTTTTCACAACACACACATTCTAGTTCCCTTATTTGACATAGGCCATAGTGATAGTGAGTCTCACATGAGACTCATTAGTTAGTATTATTTACCTCTTCTTGTACATACTTTAGCTCTCTCTTTATCCTTGTACATAGTTCATTTGCATGTTGTTTTTACATAGCTTATTTTCATGAAATACAAAAACATTTAAATAATTACTCAGAAAACACAAAATTATAGATTGTTTGCATTATTATGTTTACATTTCTTATATTTTATAGACACTTCATATGTTATCTATCTTAGTATAGTTGATTTTATCATACATACATGATTTAATTTTTCTTGTCGAGTGCTTTTAGATTACTATAGGACTCAGGTCCACTACACTAATTTAGATCTACTATTATCTACCCACTAGGGGCATATGCACTAATACATGGGTCTTCACTTGACACATTTGCCTACTTGGGGGGATACTATACACAATTTTGATTACTAGGTTATATCTTTCTATACTCTAAATCATAGCTTTAACATTGTTATATCTTGATATTAATCATGCTACTCTTACTCATTTTTTTGCCAGCTATTACTAATTTAGACTCAGCATATGTGCATCCTAAATTTTACACAAATTGGTATTACATATTCATTCATGCTTTCATTTGTATATTTTATATTTTATACTTGATTGTATCTCTATATTTCTTCTATTCGAGGTTATTTGAATATGCCATTGTTCTTTGGCTCTATGCCACTTCTATCCACAATATGTATGCTTTGGATATATGCCCATGTAGTTGTGTGTGCCTTTCCTAATTGTGTATGTGGACATTTAAATATGTCCTTATATGTGGCTCTAAATCAACTTTATTGTTTCTTACGTATGTGGATATTTGAACATGTCCATGTATGTCTTATTTTTCTTAGATTTAGTGACATGTGCCCATGTCCCTTATATAGTGGCCCCTTGGCTTGCTTTGTATGCCTCAAGTGTTTTGTATGTATACTTTTTTGTATATGTCATGGGCATGACCCCTATCTTTACTTATTACACACATGAGTTTTCAATGCCATGAGGGACCTCATGTATCCATCCTTCTTACTTGGGTGTCATGATGGACACATGCCCCATCCCCCTAGGTAGCTACCCAATTATTACTTAGATTTACTTTTATATACATTGTTACATCTATCTTGACACCCTTATGAATGTTAGACATGACATACATCTTACATCATATATACTCAGATTATCTTACATTTTGATGTTATGTATGCACATTATATTGGATTATTATGTAGTTATCATATATGTTTTGAATAACACACATTTTATAGAGTTTTTCCTTTTGAGGATAGTTCTTACATAGGTTCAACAATTCTCCTCAAAATAAGGGACATTTACAAGGGTTTGTCATAGAGATCAGCCTCTTTTATTTCATTTAAAGTACATTTTCTAGCACATAGGCTCAATTATAAAAAATTAAACATAGGTAAACATAATGGGAAAATAGTGACCCAAAAAGTAGTACAGTTATGCAAAAATCAGACCATAAGGACACTAACACCCAAATTGGGACACTAACACCACATGGCATTACTATATAAAATATGGTTCTACTATCTATTAGACTTAGTTTCAAAAAACCCAAATTGGCCATAAGAGTACAATAGGTGCAATATAGGTTTGCATAGATTTAGTTACATATTTACCAATTATACTAATTTTTTGCTTAGATTCATACTAGTTAAACTTAGATTCATATCAATTTGCTCAGATTGAAGGCATCATGAATGGTATGACTATTCCCATATTCAGTTTAGATACCTAAATACATATTATTACAACTCAGTTTAAAATCCATATACTCAAATATCAGATTTGGGGGCATATACACAACACATTATTTTCGTATGCTCATTTACACATAAATTGATTAGATGGAATGGAAAATTATATGTCACTCTATATGCTATATACAACCAACATCATATTCTAGGTTACACTCTTATTTCATGCTTTACTCCATATACAGTGGTTGGCATTCTCGAGTGGCCCAGAGTTGCATAATGTACTTGAGTGGCCATAGAGATGATATACATAATTAAATATACCTCTTTAGACATTTAATATACTTTATATAGTTTATTTTCAAATTCATCTACTACACATGTAGGGAAATGATGGAGTCATATCCTAATTCAGTTCTTGAGCCACCAACATGAGAGGGTTGGACACACTATTAGTCTAATCCAAGTTATTCATAGGTCACGATCCACCAAAAAAGGGTGGGTAATGATCGATTAAAAACTATATTGAGTCCTTAAGCCACCCATAAAATGATTTAATAAGCTATTAGTTTAGTCTAAACTATTCATCGATTGATCACTATATACATGCACATACACAGGTTGTCACTAGGTTCATGCATTGGTTCATATACTTAGTGAGGTGCATTCATTCCTTTCCTCTTTCCTACCTCTTTACTCATTTTTACTTATTTACTAAATTTAGTCTTTTGATTTTGACATCTCTTAAGTAAAGACTGATTTATACACATTTCATTTGCAGGATACACATTATAGCATGTTTCACATACTTGGACCTAACTTCACATACTTAGAACCAAATTCATAGGCTTCACCTCCTAGGTAAGTTTAGGTATGATTTTTTTCCTTTATCATATTCATTTCACTTTGTTGCATTTTTAGAATAAAGGGGGGAAAATGTAATCACCCAAAAGTGGTATTTGAGTTATAGGAGTGCTACTTGAGACTACTTATCCCTAGCTTCACCCTAGACCTATCCTAGAGCATATTATCACAATTATCTAGCTTTCTTTAGGGATGATTAAGGGTGCCTATGGATGACCCTCATTCCTAATCTTGGCCCTTCTTGCCTAGTGTTCTTCTAGATGGACACTAGGGCCACATGACACTAGTGTCCCCAAAATAAATTTTATGTATTTTTCCCTATCTTCTCTCCAAACAAATATATTTTCAAAATTAGAACTTCCTAAGGTTAGCCTAGACATATTTTAACATCCACACAAGAAAAAATATATATATATATATATATATATATATATATATATATATATATATATATATATATATATATATATGAATTTTAGCCCTCTTAACACTAGATAGAAATCAAATGCAAAATCCACATTCAAACTTAGAACAAGTTGAGAAAAATTAAGGTTATCAATCCCTATTCTACCCTACTTATGCATACTACCATCTATAACAACCCTAATCTTAGATTATCTAGATTTCTAGTATCAAGCACATTCAAGTCACTCAATGCCACTATCATACTAGCATCACTTGCACTTGTAATAGCACGTAGGTGGGGAGAACTACATCGATCTTGATCCCTCTTCAGAGTATTACTATGTAGGCAAATATTTTCATAGTGGGGTGTTGAGGATGTCCACCCTACCCTAATAATAAACACACTTTTTAGCTCATGCCCTAGTTACATAGAGGATTAGGGTTTACATAATAAATTAGTCATTATAAAAAAATATAGGGTTCTAAAACTTTTGCATACAGGAACAAACTTCATATGTCTGGACATAGGTGCACCCAAAAGCTTGGGATAGTCCTATATAGAGGACACTAATACTAATATCAACACAATACTACCACGTTTCCAATAATGGTGCTACTATCCAATTATGCCATTAATATCGAAGAGGGGTTCTAACAATAGAATCTAGTTTACAACACTCAAACTAGATTTCATCTTAATTTTTAGCACCTAGATCTTTTTTATTAGGTGTTTTCTAGCTAAGTCATTACTTGCACTTTTTAATATTATTTTTAGTAAATTCAAATCTAGTCAATTTGTAACAAATCAATCATTGTATTTATTGCATATTATTTCCTTAATTTAGTTTACTCAGTTCTTTAACAAGCATAAGATTTACATGTGCTAAGTCCTAAAAGGTTAAAACACTATATTTCATAAATTCTCCCACTTTTTATTTTGAGACAAGTGATTTGTAGGAAATTTCACTTGTCTCAAAAGGGGGCATCATAATGGGCTTATTTCTAAGATTTCACAAGTAATTTATTTCATATTTGATAATTTACAATATGTAAAAATATGAATTTTCAGATTATAAGGGCATTTGGCTTATTTATGCACTTCACTCTTATATCTACTCAAGCACATATGCACTTGTGCAAAAATAGTTAAAAAATTGTAAACAATATTCAAAAGATAAATTGGAACTCTATACAATATAGGGGGAATGATATGCATTCATGTCTAAGCTACTAATCTACAAATTTTAGAATTCTATTTTGTAGGTTTTAAAGTTTCAAAAAAGTTACAGTTAAAATCCAGATCTATCTACAATGATGTGATTCATTTTTTACAAGTGAACCATGTTTAAGTTCAATTATTCTCCACATCTTGGTTTTAATTTATTTATCCATGTACTAATTCCCTCCTTTTCTTTTCAGTTTAACAAGTGAGCCACATTTGAGCTTAGTGATGCTCCACATCCTAGTTGCACTTTAGCAAACCACTTTATTGGTTTCCATCTATTTAAGAATTATAAAGTAATCTATGAGGGTTAGAGCATATAATATTTATAACTCAATAATTTTAAATTATTTTAAAAATTGAGACTTGATCACTCTTAATTCTCCACATGTTCAGTACTTTTCCACATGCCTCGACAAGATGACACGCACATTTCCATGATAAATACAAATTGTGTATACACTCAGGTTTGCATTTAATTTACTATAGTAATTTTATGCATCATTATAATAAAAAGGAGGAAATGTAGACACTTAAAATTAACCAATAAATTCTTGAAAACAATTTTCCTTGACACCTTTACCTTGTTTGGCCAATTCACCATTCCAATAACCTAGAATCTCTAAGGAAACATTTAAAGTCTTGAAATTATTGAGAACATTTTCTAGACTTCCCTATTTTATCCTTATTTATCATACAATTTATTTTCACTCTATTTTTAGAAAAATTAGTTTCTTTTGGATAAGTGTTCATTAGGTAGATAAAGACATTGCGTACCTGTCTAATAGTACAAACTTGTCTCCCACACTTTAACGACTATATTTTTAAAATGACACACTTTCTAACAACTTTCCAAAATATATTAATAGGTTGGTCATTAAAAAAATGTGAAAGATACCTCTATAAAATAACAGCGAGAGTCACACTTGAAAGGACCTAGCTCTTACTAACAAAGCACATCTTTTATAATTTTGAAAGCATTTTAAAATAAAGTTTTCTATTACAATTTTACAGTCCTTGGAAAAATCTAACATTATTTATTGCAAGTTGAGGGAATCCATTTATCAAGCATTATAATAAAAATTTATAGTTACATTCATATGATCTTCCCTAAAGGGAGAACTACATGAGCCTAAGGCCCTTTGGGTTATGTAGGCATCGCTTAATCAAAAAGGAATTTTCTGATAATAGCTCGATTATTCCCACTTCCCCCGTTATCACCCTTTTACATTTTATCTCTTTGACACACTTGTGTTGGACTAGGGTTATGATTTTATAGGTATTTTACATGTAAATTTTATCTCCAAATTAAAAAAACCATAATTATCTACATGAAAATGAACCTAAATGTTTAGATCCAACACATAGTCTGACAAAACAAAGTCATAGTATCAAACATTAAAGTATTATGCTCTTGTCTGCCTCCTGCAAACTTGTCCTAGTAGATAGTGCACCATTTTTTTATTATGTATATGTGTTTATATGTTTTTAATATAGTCACAACTTATAAAAACACAACATTACTAGAAATAAATTATATTCAAGGACAATTCTCTAACCCTAACCCTAGTTTTCTATTTTTAGCAATTTACAATTGTCGTAGATCTCCTGTATTTACTTATTTTGTCTTAAATATCATCATAGATAAAATTTTAGTAGTTTGTATATCCAATTAGAGTTAATTATAATTCATAATTAATTTTAATGTAAACAACAACTATGCTAATACATTGGGTGCATGCTATGCTTTCACATATGATATAGATAGTTTAAATCCCTTTGATCCAAAATATGGATCTATTTTACTAGGTATGATGTCTAGTTCATTTCCATCATACCAAATTATGTAATTCATGTATGTAAAACACTATGGAAGACATATCTTTAATCTTATTCATTTAAAATGAACTATTATGTGATTTAACCTTTTAGGGTTTTACAAGTGTAATTCCTATGTTTGATTAAAGGGTTGAGATGTCTAAATTAGCTAAATAAATTACAATAATTAAGCATTAATTTGTTATAGAATTTAACCTTTTTTAAATTTATAAAAATAACAATAAATAGGAATAAATATAGACTAATCTAAAAATTGACTATCATATATGATCTAGGTTTTGAAAGTTGAGTTTTAGATAGTTCTGATTATCATCAATAGGGTTCTAATGTCTTTCTACTCAATGGACAATAACACCCCATATGGATAGTAACACCATGATTGTGTAGTGTCCTCAATGTATCACTAATGTACCCTTTACTAGACTATTCTTATTTTATGGGAGCACTTGTGCCTATGTTTTTAGGTCCTATTCTTGCACGCATAAAAACTAGAGCTCTATGTTATGCCTAAAAAATATGATTTAATGTACAAACCCTACCCCTCTTTGTAAGTATGGCATGAGTAATAATTGTGTGTTTTTTATTAGGATAGGCTATACATCTTCAATGCCCACTATAAATATAATTTCCTACATACCAATACTCTGAAGAGGGATCAACCCTGATGTAGTTTTCCAACCTAGTGCTTGATGCAAGTGAAAGTGAATGATAGAATGAGAGTGAATTTGGATGCCTTGAATGTGATTAAGATTTAAAATATTTAAAAACTAGGCTTAGGGATGTTATAGTTATTAGTATGTAGAATTAGTGAAGAATAGGGATAAAATACCTTAATTTTACTCAAATTGTCTTTGGTTTGAATGTGATTTTGCATCTATTTTCCATCTAATGAATAAAGGTCAATTAGACTTGTATTTATAAAGTTCTATAGCTTATGTGGATAATAAAATATACTTAGGTTGACCTTAATAGGGGAACCCAATTTAAAAAGTATCTATTGGGAAGAGTTAGGGATAAAGATAGTAGAACCTAGTTGGGGACACTAGTGCCATGTGGTTGTAGTGTCCCAAATGTGATGCTAATGTCCACTTGGTAAACTGTTGAGCAAGTTGGCTTAGGATCCGAGAAGATATTTCTAAGACTATGTTTTGGCTATATATAGGTGAATGTGGTATGTACAATTACTAAAAAAGTGTGTCTAATTTTCGAGGTGGATATGTCTAGGGCCAAGATAGTAATAGGGAAACTCAAGTGACACTCTTAGCATCTAATTAACACTTTTAGGTGATTACATTATGTTAGGTTTTAGTGGTAGAATCAGTGTTGGGATGGTTCATATAATATTTTATTGATGAAGTCAACAAAATTATAAACTTTGAGTTCAAGGGGTTATTGGTGGTGGTTGTGTAACCATCATCATATATAGGTGGCATTTGTGAAATCACCCCAGTGATTATGAAACCATAGATTTGATTAAATCCATAATTTTTCCACTAGGTAAAATATGAGAAAGAAGCAATTGAAAACATTTTCTCTCTTAGATATCATTCATTTGAAGTATTTGGTAGGTTATAAGGTGGTGTAGACACGAAATTTTGGTATTTTATACTTGTAAATGTTAGTTTTAACTTACCTTAACCCTACATGACTTGTGTTTACATACACGACACTCATTCTCCATTCCCTCACATTCACATGCCATCTATGAGTCTAACCCTCCCAAGTTGCTATAAGTCACCCATAATAATTTATGTTATATGCCAAACTAATTATATATCTTAGTTAGAAATCTATATACCATTATATTATTATTCTTGTCTCCTATTAAATAACATCAAAATAAAAATATACCATCTAAAGGTAGCATTTGAGTCTGACATTTTCATCTTGTACCAAACAAAAATCACATTTTAAATTCAAATCATACTTAAGGTTAAATCCTTAAATTTTACATGTCATTAGCTTGAGAAGGTTCCTAAAGAGATTCATATAAATAAAAAATAGGTAAATGCCTATTATCAGATCTATCAAGCACCTATCAAGCATAGTCAAACACTTACACATTCAAGAGGAGTTCCCAATTATTTCCAATTTACCAATCATTCAATAAGGGTATGACTTATCCAATTTTGAAGCAATCATGAGATACTCCAAAGTTTCTAATTTCTAAATATCAAGTTCTAGATTACAAGATCCATACATTGAATGAACATCGTGCACATATTTACCTAACAGGGAGAAATACATGCGATTTGACTTCATTATTCAAAATATTTGATATATAGGTGGTGATCAACAATTAAATGGGGAGTTTTTGGGGTCAAATCAACCCACCTTTATTCCCCCTTTTTATGCCTAAAACTATCATTGTAAGTGGACCTTGGGTTTCAAGTGAAGGAGATATTTTTTTAGGAATCACGCATGCATTCTGATCTTAAAAAAACATATAGAGTAGAAAGACAAGTAGGTGTATCTGAATATATAAAAAATAGAGATAATGACATTAGAAAATGGATACCAAAGGCTAAAATTATCATCCTAGTTTACCCAAAAATCCAATTCTAATTATAAACACTGAAATTAAATCAATAAATGCTTGACAATACCGGTCCTTGAATTTTTTACCTTTCTTAGCCAACTCACCATTATAGTAACCATTTATCTATATAAGATAATCTAAAGTATTTAAATTTATATAAATATCTTCTAGAATTTCATAATTTGTTCCTAAATATCCCTAATTAGTAGACATTTCACCACTAGTTCATTTTTAGAATCCTATGTCTAATCTAGAGAAGTACATGCTAGGTAGACATGGGTGCATTGTGCACTTGTCCACTAGTGTGGAATTGTCCCTTGTGCTCCAAAAACTATTTTTTCAAAATGAGACACTTCTTAATGGATCTCTCATATGATTCATAAGGTTGGTTAGCAAAAATAATTCAAAGGTCTTCCTATAAGAGTACATCAAATGCCTCACTTCAAAACCCCTTGATTGTCTCTAACACTCTCTTGTAAAGGAGATTTCAAAAGCACTTATCTATTCAATAAATAACACTACTATAATTTTTCTACAATAATACAATCATTGGCTAAGTTGAATTGTTTTCTTATAGGTTGAATGCCATTCTTTGTTAATCATTCTAATAAAATTTTGTAGTTTCATCCATTAAATTTATATGATCTTCTCCATAAGGATAACTACATCAGCATCAGGTCAACACAAACTATGTAGACAACACTCAGCTAACAAAGGGTTTTTTTAGGATAGCTTGGCCATATCCCACTTCCCTAATTTTTCCCCTTTGTATTTTGATCTTGTTTGTTCCTTGTACAGGCTAGGGTATTATCTCTTGTAAGTTATCTATGTGTCAAATCATATATCACACAGAAATAGTTAACCTATAGAAAAATATGAATAACCTCAAACTTTTAGTTTTAACATATAGTCAACACAAATAAAGTCATAATAGAGAATAATAATGCACTATGACCTTGACTACTGCACATTTGTCCTAACATACATTGAAGAATTTTTTTAATTAACACTATCTTTTCAGATTTCTATCAATATTCTTACATAGTCATAGTCAATAAAATCATAATAAAAAAAATAAATTAGTTTGAAAGGACATCTCTCTAAACCTAACTGTAGTTTATATATTTATCAATTTACAACTTCTATAAATTATGTATATCACTGTGTGTTTATATTAGGCCATTTTATTTATTTCAAGTTTACAATAATTTAAATTTAATTAAATTACTATTATTAATTCTAAGTATACAAATATTTTGGTGAACCCACTTTTAGAATAGAATATTGCTTGCACTTCTTGTTGATTTTTATAATAGGGTTTTAGTTTAATTTTGTAAATTCCTGACATTGAAAGAATATAGGCCTCAACCTTGGATATTATCTTCAATATAATGATTCAAATTTTTCGACCTTGGAGTAATCTACTAGTGAAAAATGTTATCTTGTCACCTCAGATAAATATCTACACAAAGGCTCTTTCTTTCAATTTTAGGTTGAATTTTGTTGTCTCCTATACACAAAAATATTTCACTTTTTCTTTTTCACTTACTTTTTATTGTTTTAGATACAATATTATGGTAGTCTATAATCTTCTAGATACTATTGTTATAGCTACATGGTGTCATGTTTACAATCCTAGTTTATTGTTTACATATGTCATGGCATGAGGAGATTGCTCCAATACTCATAGCTATTGTATAGAGCTAGTCACATATTTTAGAATCACCTTGTTTACATCAACTAGGAAGCTATACCATTTATTTAATTTTTTAGTGCATCAAAATATGATTAACTTTGGGAAGATAATCTCAACTTACCCTCAAAATTGAGTTTAGTGGGCTACGCATATGGTTTTACCTCCATAGTCAGTGCTTTGAAATATTGAGCCAATATTTTTCAATAGATGATCAAGTATCTTTGATAGCCTACACATCATTCAAAACCCTTATATATCACCCTTTTCATCCTTAATTTTTGCTTGAAATACCTTCTTAGATCATATATTTGGTTGATATTTATATATCATTATGGGTTTGGATTTATCTTTTCCCTTTCTCCTATAGTCTAGGTCCCTTGTTCTATAACTTAGAAACAAGAAGAAACTTCTATCTTAGGGAATAAAATATCATCTAATATTAGATGGACATGCCTTGGTTATACAAAAGAATCCATTTCTTGTGGACATGGTCATATTTTGTCAACTCATGACATCATACCCTTTTGTTCCCTTAATTTTCACACTATCCAATCAAAATTACTTCCTATCACCACAAGGCACCAAAAAAATTATGCCCAATCCTTCATACCTCCTACTCATCCTCAACCTAGCCCTATCATATTTTATCCTATTCATCTTATCCATCCAAAACTTATTTTAGTTTCTCAAGTACATGTCTAAACTAAACATGGGAAAACTCATTTAGTTCCTTAACCCCAACCACATATTGTCAATATTCCTCCACCTCCTATCCAAACTTCAATACCATCTTCCAAACCCAAAGGGTATGATCTCATTGAGCAATTATACAATACACCAACAAAGATCTCCATTTTAGAGTTATTACAAAGGGCACTTGCTTATAATTATATCTTCTATGATATGTTGAGAGATACTAATTTTCATGTGGACACACAACCAAATTCATTTGTTTCTATTATGATCACCTTTAAAGATATTTATAGTACTATTTATTTTGATAAAGAAGACTTACCTCCACAACACATTATTGAGCAGAATCTTCTGTTATTCATTTAAGATTAATTTTATGGGAATTTGATTAAAACAGTTTTAGTAGATAATGGATTTAGGATAAATCTTTGCATTTATGACTTCAAACAAAAATTCGGGTATACTAAAAGTAATATACAAAAATTTGAGAAACTTAGTCATAGCTTTGATGATGCTCCAACACTAGTATTGAAAATCATCACACTGGATATACTAGTGGGTATTAAAATGGTTTCTATTATCTTTTAGGTAGTTTATGCTCCATTATAGTATAATTTATTATTGGGATGACCTTGTATTCATTGTTTATGTGTTATACCTTCTATAGTTCATAGATGAATAATTTTTTTTTGTGATTCACATGAGTATAGACTTCCAACTGATGATACAATTTTTTTGATATTGTAAACTCACACAATCAGATAAAATCTCCTTTAATGCACCTAAATACCCAATTATTATTATAAAACCCATACTTATGAGGTGGGCGAGTCTATCAAAGAGATTTATATTGAACAACCTTATCCAAATCCTCAACATATTTAGGAGCCTCTCTAAAAGCACACTTCTATAAAATTTGAAGAGCCTATTTAAAATGAGCACAAACAAGAATTAACTCTTACAAATTCTATAAAGGCATTTACTACATTACCACTCTTAGTAAATATAAAGGATTATTATTGTAAAATAGAATATTATCACAATAGTGATAATGATACACATGAATTAATAGATAAAAAATATGTGTAAATTTTCCTTCAATCTCATTGATGAAGATGATAATCCCTCTCATTCATTATTTACATCTATTTGGGTAGGTAAATACATGGCTACTTCTCCTTTACAAGATAACAATAAAACAAATGTTATTGATCAACTAGTTGTGATAACAACTTGTAATACTATATCGCATAATACTTCACGTTTTTTTGATTTAGGTACTTATAATCTTACCAAAATTACATATTATTAAGAAAATATGTAATAAAAATAATCACTAAATAATATTATTTTAAAAGAAACTCCAAAAAAACTTTTTTCTTATTTCAGGCCTCTCATGGTAAATCCTCTTGTAGATAGTTTTTCAAAACATGTGCTAATGTTGAATTTACTCATTTATTATAAGTAAGCATTTGTAGTCTCACTATTTTTAATTCTCTTAGATATGATATATAAAATATCCTTCAATCTGTAGGACCCACACATTGCATTGTATTTATTACCCTACTAGTCACATTGGTTCCCAAATCATGTCCTACATTATTTCATAGCGATCATACTTTATAATAATATAATGTAATCCTTGGGAGATCATGGAAAACATAAATGGATGACACACTTCATCTAAATTATGATTCAATTATATTACAACAATATAGTGCAATGATTACAATTTCTAAAGAACACACACTTACAATAATTCAATGCAAGGATAAAAATATCTCAACCGAAAGGTCTACTACATATATGGCACAACAATAAAAAATATTGGAATAATAAACCCTATTTAATTATGTGGTTTATTATAATTCAAATAAGGAAGATACACTCTTTATGCATCCACTCCATTGAAGGTTTCTTCCTCCCAAATAATTGGTTAAACATGTTTACTTGGTCCTTACTTGTACATAACTTATTTGGTTATTCATATTTAATTTCTTATTCTTATAAACCTATTAAAAATATTATAGCCTTTTGGTTTTTTCACCTTTAATTTTGTGACACTTGCTCCTTTTATTACTTTAACCCATTCAAACAACCCAAGGTAACCATATTACTATGCTTTCAAAATTTACACATCTTTCTAAGCTATCATATTTAATTTCATGCTTAAATTTACATACTTATACATGAGTTCACATAGATTTACATTGGGATCATCTCACATGATTTTTGTAAACATATAATATTTTCAAAATTTTATCAATTATTGACACTATTTATCTTGTAGGAACCCATAAAATCTCAATCTCCTAAGTGAACACCTTAAGGGGTGCACCGGGAAAGGGGTGGGAAAACCATTGGTGATTCATAGGATTTTTATCCCTTTTACCACTTATTATCTACACACTTATCTCCTGAAAACCATTTCCCTAAGCTTGTTCTTCTCTCTTGTATACTCCTCTAGTCATTTCCTACCTTTTATCCCCCTTTTCATAACCTAAAACCCCTTTTGATAGTTTATAGTACTAGGTTGATTGGGTCAAACTTGTACTCTTATTTATTAAACTCATTTAGGGTTTACGTCAGCTCGTGGCTGGCCTAGCCCATAACCTAGTGAGTTTTTATCAATATCAGTACTAGGTCAACTAGGTCGACCCTATCGGCCAAAACTTTTAGAAAGGCTTAGGGTTAAATTTTCCTATATATACAAGATCATTTAACAATTATTTAAAGAAGATAATAAGTAAGATATTATGCATCTGATTATCCACCATTCTACTTGAGGAACAAGCTTAGGATTTCATACTTTCTTTGGAGATATGGATCTTGTCTTGTGGATAAGTCTTTTGAATGTATTGATAGGTTGTGTAGCCTAGAGATGATTTATCCTTGTCATCCTTACATAACATAACAACCTCTTATGAATCACCTTGTCCAAGGGAGAGATTGAGGCTTGGTGGGTTTATCTTCAAAGGTAAGTATTCCTAACTTTGTTTCTCTTATGCAAGAGTAGATAAATATGCATTTATACTTATCTTCTATGTATTAGGATTACATATACATTAATGTGAGTATATTTATTCTATGCATGTTTAAATTTATTTTTTATTACCCTCATTTTATACCACAAGATTTGGTGAGCACTAAATTATATTTATTTTCTTTACTTGTTATTAATATAGTGAATATGAAAACATAGGGCTTAGTTAGTGTTATTGCATTATTTTTCTTGACTAGAGACTTTGGAACCCTCCCTAGTATTATTGTTTTGATAAGAGATCTCCTAATTGGATCTAATAGATCCACATATTGGTCATGTTCTCAATCATCTAATGTATCCCCAATAAAAAGTGTAAGTAGGATCTCTCTTCTTTGAGTTAGGATTGATTTAAATGTGTGATGCATTTTTGATTGCATACATTTTGGTGAACCCAACGTGAATCTAACCCTTACAAGTTTTATTTCATGTTTTTCATTTTTTATCATTTTATTTATTATTTTTTTATATTTATGATACTAGGTTGACATGGTCGGTATAGTTTCTAAACCCTGTGCATAGGTTTAACACACAGTTTCATAAAAAATGACTCTATTCTTTCTATGTAGGTCTTCATCAGATATAGCCTACTAGGTCAAATCGGTAAACTCATTAGTCTTACATGATTCAAAAAAATATGCTAGGTTGACTAGGCCATTATAGTATTCTAGATAGGCTTTCAAAAAACATACTAGGTCGATTAGGGCAGTATAGTATTCCAGATAGCTTCTAAAAAACATACTAGGTTGACCAAGCTGGTATAGTCATCTTTAAAGGCTTCAAAAAATAGGGAATTATAGAACTAGGTTGACCTAGTCAACATAATTGGCATAATATTAAAGTAACATTTAAGGCACTTCAACAAAAATCTCACATTGCTTCGCATCTTCCAACCCACCAAAGTTCCTCTCTTTCTCTTTCATTTCAACTATTCCTTACAATTTTATTTTACATAGTTTGTGGTCTTCAAAACTACTATCATACAAGCTAGTTCTATATTCTATCTTTTATTTGAAAGACTAGGTCAACCATATTGACATAGTTCTTAAATACCCTTGCTTCTAAAATATAGTAGTGACACTATCGGATTTATTCTATAATGTTTGCAAATATTGTCATTTGAACTAACACTGTACTATGTTTCAAATTGGGAATTAACATCTATATGATAGTAATTACTTCATAGTTTCACTTTTATTTGTTTACATGCTTATAGTAGATCACATAGTCTAATTATATGGTTTTTCAATATACCATTTAGTTTCACTATTTTTCTATTTCTTGCACATATTACCAAATCACATAATTTTAAAACACATTTAAAAAATTGTCTACCCAAGGCCTACCTACTTGGATTTCATCACCAAGGGGGAAGCCAACTTGGTTTTATGGCCAAGTATAAATACTTGGTTAATGGTATATATTGGAAAATCACCTAACACTCTTATCAGTATGAGATTGTGAAGTGAGGGGTAAGCCCCAATAGCAAGCTAGTACCATTGCTAACACAGATCTCTTTTAGCCTAACATCCTAAAACCATCCCTAGATTACTTTCTAGTTCCTTAATTTCAACCAAATCCCCTATCACACTTAAAATAACAATTTATAATAATAAAAAAATTTAGGATGACCACTTAATTTTCAAGTTGACTGCTTGCTCTTTATTCATTGTATGTTGTATTGCAAAAATTTGCATTGGCCAACATTGGTGCCAGGTTTTGTGATGTGTGCCTTAATTGGATAATCCTCATTAACCTAATTTATTATGTGTTTAATTTAATTTATTTATTTAAATTACATTGAAAAATGTTTCCCTACTTTTAGTACACTCATTCTATTCAACACAGTCTCTTACAAACTATCTATTTCCCCTACTTATAGCACTGAGTTGACCTAGTTGATCCAGTATTCTTTTCTACCTCTTAAGGTATAGTACTAAGTCAACCCTATCGATTATATATCCTTATCAGTGTATTCTCTATCCTAGGTTATAGTATTAGGTTGACCCTATCAATTTTATATCCTTATTTCCTTAATTTTTAGATCTTGTTTCCAATACTAGGTCAACCCAATCGACTCTATACTCTTATTTTCCCCTTTGTATTTCCTTGATTTTTCATCACCTTTACCTTTCCTAATTTTCCTCCATCATGAACTTCCTATTTGAAGACAACACTAAATTTAACTCAATAGATATGATGAGTCTTGCCAACCCTAATAGGTTCTCCCATAAATAGCTTATGGCTCATATCTTAGATAAAAACAATGTTCATATAACCACTCACACAAAAAACTATGGGACCTCTACCCATTCTTCTTCACTTCATAATCCTTTATTCTTACTTGAAGATCAACCCAAATTAGATTATACACCAAAAATGCTCTTCTTCATCTCTACATTTCTTCAACATCAAGGAAATGATCTTTCTACTATTTACCAACTCATGATAAGTGGTCAAATCAAAAAGCCTCATTCACCTTCTCCCACATTCTCACATGGATTTGGGGATAATATATTCTTTGTTTCTCATCCTCTTCCCTCTATTTTTAACCCTTCTCATACCATGACTTCTTTGATTTCCTCTACCTCCATTCCTAGTATCTCTACTAACATGGTAGGTTCTACATCTAAGGGGCCTCTTCCAAGACCCACTCTTCTCAATTATTCCACTAGTGCATCATTTACTGCCCATGGTAGCCATGCTTCTAGTGATGTTTCTTCTCATCCCTTTACTAATCCATCTTTTACCACACAAGAAAATTATGCCACTAGTGCCTCATTTACCAACATTTCTTTTCAAGATACTACTAACATCCATAGTGGTACCTAAGCCACTACTACCAATTCTCATGCTTTAAACAATGCCAAAAATGTAACCTAAACCCATAAACTACTATTAAAAAACCTTAATCAAATGGATTCTTTTCAATCTAACAATGCAAATCAAATGATGCAAATGAAAAATCATCTTATCCATCTTTAAACCCACCCTTAACAGATGCTATAGGGCACACATAACGAAAATGTTCCCCCACCTCCTCTTTGGTATTGCCATGGTAATCTTATCCCTCAACCTCCTCTTGTTAATAAGAAAATAAATCATATTCAAAATGAGACTCTTACATCTCAAATTTATAATATTGATATAAGAGGTATCACCCCTACCATTTCTTATAATGGGTTAACTGATCCTACTCTTCATTTAAAATCATTTGGAAATCTATATAAAGATTAGGTCAAATTAAATACCTTTGACACTACCAAGATATTAGCAAAAACTCTCATGGGTGATGATTTAGATTGGTATAACTAGATTGAAACTCATTCTATTACTACTTTGGTATATTTAGTTAATGCTCTAGTCCAAGATTTCTAAACTAGTGATTTTCTTGAGAATACCTTGGCCCATTTTATAAATTGTAAACAATTTGAAAGTGAAACTACACAAGATTTCATTAAATTATGGAAGACATTTTCTAACAAATGTGAACATAATATGGCCGATGACAACCTTTTCAATCTATTTGCCAATGCTCTTTTTCCCAAGTTATAATATCAGATCCAAAATCTCTCTCCATGTACTTTGGAGGAGGCTATTGACAAAGAAAAGCATAAATATTTACTTATAAATCAATTTGAGCCATCCCAACATTCTATAGGTACTTGTATGTTACTCAAGAATAAGAATAATCATGCTACTAATGATGGTGTCACAAACTCTTATGATACCATTCACACTATTCAAGTTAATGTTCCTAACCAATCTCTGGAACAAGCTTCCCCTCCTAACCACATCACCAATCCTCATTTATCTTCAACTAATAACATATATGTTTGAAAACCTTTATCCTTATCATAATTAATAAAACATATACTAAGGCCTCTCTCATGAGAACTTGATCCCATTCATCCTATGAAATCTTGGTATGATCCCAATAATTTTTTTTGGTTTCACACTAGTCAGGGTCATTATCATGAGACCTATAGGAAACTTCATAATTTGACTATGAATTTCCTTCTTGGTCCCAATTTTAACCATGATTCTATCATCGATCAATTCCAACAATCTTATGACATTGATTTTAAAGCCCATGAAACATATACTAAATCTCAAGATTTGAATTAAGCTAATGCTCATTTGGATATCTATAAAGATCCTCTTCCAAATCACCAAGACACCCAAGATAAGCCCACCCCTTATACCAATAATGTTGATAGTATTCTTGACCTAACTCTTGAAGAAAATGTGGTTAATATGACTAACATTGAAGGGTGGTTTATTTCATTGATCCCCAACCCATCTACACACCTCCATTGTCTCACACATTTCATGTTATCTAAGATTCTTCTCCAACTCACTTAAATGAGTTGGGGAAAGATGACCTTATATCTTTTGATGAACCAATTCCAACACCTCTCTTATATAACACTTCTCATACTATTTATACCATCCCTCCATCTTGTTTACCTAACACCAATGACACTCAAACTTCTATCAACACCTCTTCTAATCTATCTCAAACCACACTTGCATTAGTTGCCCCATCTTCTCAACATAATGTACAAACTTACCCTCCTATTAAACTTATACCTTTTATCAACATAAATTCACATGTACCTTAACTTCTCCTTCTAAGGACCTTCATCAACACTATGCACCTCTTTCCAACAATATTATTATGGGTTATGATGTGTGGGATATTATCACAAAACTCATTAATCTCCCATCCTAAATTCCATTTCTTGAACTTAAGAGGACCTCTTTGTGTCATCATAACTTTATTATGAAAATTTTATTCAAAATGAACACCCCTTATCCTCCCCTAGTAGGATGAAAAGCCACCTTATCTACATCTAAATATAATATTTATAATAGTATGAAGAGATATACATACATGTTGATGAAAAAATGGACACATCTATTTCCCTTAAATTCCCCATTGCTTCTATGATACCCTATGAGATTTTTCTTTGTGTAGATGATCCTCCTCTTTTCATTACTGTTTAAATTGGTGATATCCAAGTCAAGTATGCCTTGATTGATGAGGGTTCTAGAAATTATGTTGCCTCTTTCTATTTCATCAAAACCCTTATATATTCTAAAAACAATCTTAAATCCACATGCAATACATGTCAAGGCTATGACTGAAGGTAAATTCCTCCTTTAGGTTATGTGTGGCTCCCCATTACCATCCCACCTATCACTGTTCATCTAAAGGTGATTATATTTAACTTTCCTCTATCTTACAAAATTTTTCTTGGTAGGCCATGGAATCATCATATGAGAGACATTGACTCTTTCACTTAATAATGCATCAAATTTTCTCACAATGGAGCCATCTATAAGATTCAGGGTGATACCAATCCTTAGAATTTTGAACAATTCCAAGACCAAGGTGTATTCAAGGTTCCTACCCTTGAAACCTTGCCAAGCATTCCATTTCCTAAATCTCAACAATTTAAATTTCTAATCAATTCCACTTGAGGTTACAATGGTCATCCTAAAATCATTGGGAATATTCCCCCTAACCTCTTAGATTTTGATGATGATGAGCCTTATGAGATAAACCTCAAGATTAAAATTTTTGATCTCTCTATTAGTTTATACACGTAGATATGATACCACTTGTCAGGATCTTATAGTGCAATTGATTACTTTTATATAAGCAACTAAACACGGAATTGAAACCAGAAGTAATAAGTAACTAGAAATTAGAAACAACAAATAATTGGAGATACAAGAAACAACCAATCTTGTATTAAACTCTTCCAGAAGGAAATACAATGAAGAAATCTCTCTCTTCTCACACCTCTCAGATGTATAGTAATTCTCCTTCAAGAGTTCTCTCTCTCTCAATTAATTACAACCAACTCAACAATTGAGTTGTCTTGCATATCTTCTTGATCTTGCACCTTTATAGATCAACTTGATCTTACACCCCTTTGCAAATCTAATTGATCTTGCTCACCTCATTACAATACTACCCCATGGGTCTCTTAAATAGAATTGAGAAGCAAACAATAATTAGAAAAAATAACTCAAGACTAATTTTAGTCTTTACATGCAAACTAGATATTCTCCTAAAATTAGAAACACTGTCTAATTATGGAAACACATAAAACTTCGATGTCGGTCTTAAGATGACTGATGCCAGCCAACCCCTAATCGATGTCGATTGGTTTTGACTAATTTTGACTGATGCCAATCGACCCCTAACTGATGTCGATTGGTTCTGACCAATTTCACCAATGTCGATTATTGTGTAGCTCATTGGTAAAGCTTTTAGCTCCACAACTCAACAATCTCCCACTTGGAGATAAACAACTGCACCTGCACCTGTACAACAACATCCTCTAAACATCTCTGGCTTATTTCTCCATCTTCAAGTTTAATCTTGAAGACCAACAAAAGTTGAATGAAGATTCAACTTCTCCTTTGTTACTGGCTTTGTTAACATATCATCAGGGTTCTTATCCGTATGGATCTTTTCTAGCTTCAACTATCCATCCTCCATTACTTGTCTAATGAAGTGGTACCTAAGCTGTATATGTTTGGTTCTTGAATGAAAGGCTGAATTATTTGCCAAATAAATTGCACTTTGACAATCACTGTACAATCTGCAACTCTCTTTCTCCTTTCCCAACTCTTCCATGAACCGATTCATCTAAATCATTTCCTTGCTAGCCTCTATGACTGCAATGTATTCTGCCTCTATAGTAGACAAGGCAACAACCTTCTACAAATTTGAAATCTAGCTAACCGCCATTCCACCAATAGTGAACACATATCTTGTGGTGCTTCTCCTGCCATCTAAGTCACCTGCCATATCCAAATCTACATACCCATGTAGAGAAGTGTTTGACCCTCCATAGTGTAAATGCCTACTGCTGGTCCCTCTCAAATATCTGAGAATCCACTGAACTGCTTTCTAGTGTTCCTTTCCTAGATTGGCCATAAACTTGCTGACAACTCTCACTACTTGGGAAATATCAAGTCTAGTACATACCATTGCATACATCAAGCTCCCAACTGCTGAAGCATATGGAACTCTACTCATGTACTCAACCTCATCATGTGATTTAGGACACTGTTCTTTGCTCAACTTGAAGTGTCCAGCCATAGGTGTGCTTACTGGTTTTACATCCTACATATTGAACCTCTTCAACACCTTATTCACATAATCCTCTTGAGATAAAATCAAACTGTGATTTTTCCTATCTCTCTTATGTTTCATTTATTCATTCTCTCCTTCCTTTAACCTGTATACCCATTTTTTTTTTAGTGCTTTCTTTTCAGTTGGAAACTCAACCAAATCCCACGTATGGTTCTCTTCCAAGGAATTATTTTCTTCATTCATGCCATGCTCCCACTGTTTCCTAGATTCTACCTGCATTGCCTCATCAAAACTTTCTGGTTCTTCACCATCAGTGAGCAATAAGTAGTATAAATAAGGGGAATAGTGAATTGGAGGTTTACTTACCCTTTTAGACCTCCTTATGGGCGTTTGAGACTCATTTATAGCTTGCTGTTCGTCCAAATTTCCTTTTGACAGTGACCAATCCCGATCATCTTTGATCGATGTCAGTCTGCATCCAACTGATGTCGATTCCACCTGATTAATGTCAATTTCCACCTGACCGACGTCGATTTCCACTTGACCGATGTCAATCTCTGTGTTTTTTTGTGAGTGATGATTTTTACCTGTGAGCTCATTTTGGAACATAACCTCTTCCAAATCAAGATTACCCTCCTCAGAATTATTTAGCCTCATGAGCTGATCACTATACATCACCTTCTTATTAAAAACCAAGGCTTTCCATTTCCTAAAAGTGTAAAAAACATCAAATTTCCTCTTTATGTAATAAACCCATACCTTTCTTGTAGCATCATCAATGAAAAAAACATAATACTGTGATCCTCCAATAGAAGCTATCTGAGCTGGTCCCCACATGTCTGTGTGAACAAGCTCCAACTTGTGCTTCTTCTTTGTTGACTCAATTTTGAGAAACCTCACTTTCTTCTGTTTCCCAAAAATACAATGCTCACAAAAATATAGATCTATGCTTTTCAAATTTGAAAGCTTACCTTTTGACTTAAGAACATCCATTCCCTTCTCACTCATGTGACCAAGCCTACAGTGCCACAAATTTGCATCTACATCTAAAGTAGATAAAACAGAAGGAGAATAATCAGTAATACAAGTAAATAGATTAAGTGTACCTACTCTCTTACCTCTTGCTAATACAAGTGCACCCTTGGAAACTTTCCAAGATTTAGCTATGAGAGTTACTGTGCAACCCTCATCACCCAACTTTCCTACAAAAATCAGATTCCTCTTCAAGATGGGTACATGCATGACATCCTTCAACACCCATGTGTTTCCATTCTACAATTTCACCTGCACTTTTCCTTTACCAACAATTTGACAAGGCTCATCATCCCCTAAATAAACTTTTCTAAAATCTCTATGGACATAATCATTGAAAAATTCTCTATTTGGGGTTACATGGAAAGAGGCACCAGAATCTAAAACCCATGATTCTACTTTATTATCCAAATAAAATATAAGAGCATCCTGTGCAACAATACCTGTAACTTTTGCTTCTTTATTACCTTCATGCTGATCTTCTTTATTATTCTTCAACCAACAATCTTTCTTTGCATGCCCTTTCTTTCCACAATTCTAGTAGGTTATTCTTCCATTTTTGGATTTGGATCTACTTTCCATCTTTGACCTTGATTTCCCTTACTTGCCCTTCTCTCTTTGCCTTCCCCTGCTTTCAACACTTAAAACATTACTTGATGTTTCCCCTGTGCTTTTCCTGTGAATTTATTCATTCAAGATTACACTAACAACATCATCAACTTTCAAGATATTTAAAGTAGATGCAATATTACTAACTACCATTACCAAACTATGCCAACTTTTAGGTAAAGAGCATAAGAATAAGAGAGCCTTAATTTCATCATCAAAAACTATTTTGACTAAATTTAACTGATTTACAATTGTATGGAAATCATTAAGATGACTAGATACAGATCCACCTTCCTGCATTTGCAAATTAAATAATTGCTTCATAAGATATACCTTATTTGAAGCTGAGGGTTTTTCATATAAATTTTCCAAAGTATCCATTAACTCTACTTTGTCTTTGCCTGTGATAAGTTGAAAAACACAGAAGTTGCTACGCTCAACCTTATAGATCCAAGAGCCTTTCTATCAAGAACATTCCATTCTTCATCTTCCATATATGTGGGCTTCATTGAAACCCCACCCAACAGTAAATACAGATCTTTCTAATACAGATAATCTTCAATCTGCATCCTCCATAATTGATAATTCTTGCCATTAAATTTCTCCATTCTTAGTTTACTTTCTTTTGCCATTGCTTTGCTCCCACTCAATCAGAAACCCCTGTGAGTGAATTCTATAGTCAAAAAGTCACTAACCTACTCTGATACCACTTGTTAGTGTATACATGTAGCTCAGTAATTCTCCTTTAAGAGTTCTCTCTCTCTCAATGATACCACTTGTCAGGATCTTACAGTACAATTGATTACTTTTGTATAAGCAACTAAACATAGAATTGAAACCAGAAGTAATAAGTAACTAGAAATCAGAAATAGCAAATAATTGGAGATACAAGAAACAACCAATCTTGTATTAAACTCTTCTAGAAGGAAATAAAATGAATAAATCTCTCTCTTCTCACACCTCTCAGATGTATAGTAATTCTCCTTCAAGAGTTCTCTCTCTCTCAATCAATTACAACCAACTCAACAATTGAGTTGTCTTGCAGATCTTCTTAATCTTGCACATTTGCAGATCAACTTGATCTTACACCCCTTTGCATATCTGATTGATCTTGCTCACCTCATTAAAATACTACCCCATGGGTCTCTTAAATAAAATTGAGAAGTAAACAATAATTAGAAAAACAAACTCAAGACTAATTTTAGTCTTTACATGCAAACTAACTGTTCTCCTAAAATTAGAAACATTGTCTAATTCTGGAAATGCACAAAAGTCTGATGTCAGTCTTAAGATGATCGATGCCAGCTGACCCCTAACTGATGTTGATTGGTTCTGACCAATTTTGACTGATGTCAATCGACCCCTAACTGATGTTAGTTGGTTCTGACCGATTCCGTCGATGTCGGTTATTGTGTAGTTCATTGGTGAAGCTTTTAGCTTCACAACTCAACACTCTCACCTCATCTTATTTTCTAGCTTCCAGCTTATTTTTAACCTCATTCTCATCAAACACCTTGTGATGACATGCCCATTATCATAACTAAGGCTCAACATTCCATTTATCACACCATGTCAGATGACAAGGTCATCCCTACCTATGTCATTGATATTCATATACCTAATTATGATGATGGTTATACCTTAGATGATCCATTATTAAGAGCTCTAGTTTAGTCCCAAGATGGTGATATTATTTGTTATTATTCCTCTTTTATTTCATATTTTAGTATATCTTCTCATATTCCATCATATATCATTCCTAATTTTAGTATTTTTCCTCTTTATTTTAGGGTAGAGATGGTACAAACACCTCCAATTTATGAATAACCTCATAGGAGTATGCTTATGGATCATGTTATGACTAGTCCCTATCACTTTGTTAGGTATCATGACTCCTATAACATACTTATCCCTAAAATATGTGCAACTCTCCTTTAACTTTCTATGGACCCCACCCCTCCCTCAGTAGAACCCAATTTGGATCCCATTCCCATACCTAATTTTGTTGAGTCTATTCCTAATTTTAATCCTATCAATCCTACAATCAAGCCTTATCTAATCTCTCCACTAGACCCATCTTCTCTTGGTGATGGTTTAATGCCTTTATCATAGCTGGCTCCATCCACCAAATGGGCTAATTAGCCTTATTATGACATTCATAAAATTTTTGGTCATTAGACTAGAGATTATTCCCTATACCAAGCTCCTTCAACTTTTGTTACACCTCCTCTTATGAGTACACCTCCCAAGACTACTCATAGGAGTATTTTTTTCTTCCACAACACATATAACCATTCATCCACAAATTATTGTAAGCTATGACAATATATCAACACTTTATGTGCCACTACTCATCAATCCTCAAACAAGGCTATACCTCCCTTGAAGTTACTACCTAAGTATATTCCAAAGTATGGAGAGGTATATTATCTTTGGCACTAATGTGGAACTCATCACACTAATCATTGCCACATCTTTAAACATCATCTCAAGGATCACCTCCTAACCATTCCTGCACCCCTACTATTCCTCCCACAGGTCATTCTCATAAGAAAGATCCCACTTCTTCCCCCATGGTTCCACCTCCTATGGATCCATCTCAGCCTATGGTCCCTTCTACACATCTTGTTCCTCCACCCATGAATCCTTCACTCGTGGACCTTCCCTCACCTATGGATCCTTCTCCACCCATGAGTCCCTCACCCATGGTTCCTTCCCCATCAATGACCCCTTCATTTCCTATAGATTCCATTCCAATGCATTCTCCTAAGCATCCCTTGCATGATAACCCTCATCAACATGATCCTTCAAACATTCCTACCTTTTATGTTGAGGAGATTTGACATGAAGTATTTACCGACTTTTATTGAAGATCGATGAGACATTAGCTACCATTCACATTCAACTTCATAAGAATTATCAAATGTTATGATAATGTATGTAGACAAATATATAAATACTTATGAACACATGCATGGTGTTATTATATTTTTCATTTAGATTGGGTGTGTGTTCCAAATTTATCTTTATCTATTTTTATATCATTTATCTATCTTACTTGGTGATGTTGGTTTCACACTTTATATTACTAATGATGTCATTATGTTATCTTATGGATTCTTTTTCATCATTGTATTATTTTTCTTCTTGATTTCATTTTCTTATGACCCCCTTGTTCTTTTTCATGATTGTTTGCTACCTTATCTCTATAAACATGGATAATTGTTATTGTGACTTGGTTATACAAACCTTACTCCCTTTAGTCATTCCTTCTTTACCAAGTGATTAGATAGAAAACAATTCATCTCATTATAATCTCCTTTTACCAATCCACTTTGGATATCCTTTCTTACCCTTTATTCCCTTTCACAAACTAAGAATATACATGGTTGAGACTTGAGATAACATGTTGGTTCATAGTTAAGCCTAAGTAGTTTATTCAATCTTGTCTTTAGATACTTAGCTTCCTTTAGCTAAAGCCTCAAGCTCATTCATGTGTATCACTCTATCTCTCATGATTAGCCTTTCCAAGTCCGTATGGGGGAGGAATCTTAAAATCCATAAAAATTATATGTTTAAAAGCCAAATCATTTAATAAAATGCATTGATCCAAAAGGCAACATTAAAATTTACAAAGGTTAAATCACACTAAAAGATATGATTTTAGGCACATCTCCTTCTTCTAGTCGAATCTCAAATTCCACAATTAGACTCATAATATTGATGAGATCCATTGGGGTGTGGTAGGCCAGTAGATTGGTAAAGGAGAATAATTTTTTTTTTAATGCTACCTACTTTCTCATAAAAGTAACAAATCTTTGTAGTAGATAAATAGATCTGTAAGGGGTCTTAAGGAATGGGGAACACATTGTGAGAAGGTAGGTCTATTTTAATTTTATTTTTCAAAACTATCTTTATGAGTTGATATTTTTAGTACACTTATTTTCCTACACAACTTTGTGTCTATAGAGAACATGGATCCTTTGTATATTGATGGTCACTAGTCACTTAATATCTTCTCATGTCCTTAGTGTGCCTCATGTATCCTAAGGTCTTCTCATAAGATGCCTACGTTATGATTTTTACATTCCCTTTTTCACTTCCTACAATCCTCATATTTCTCTTTGATAAATATTTTTTTGTTCACTGATCACTACCCTAGGGATTCCATTTGTGAGTTGCATTGTAAGACCATGGATAGGACCTGACCTTCCTCACAAATTACCAAATTTTCACATTACCATTCCAAACATCCATTTTTAGCATATTTTCACATTATTTCCACCTCATTGGGGTTCCTTTTGTGAGTTTTAATATAAGAACATGGATAGGACCTGGCTTTCCTCACAAAATTTTCTAATATCCAAGTCATAACAAAATTACATGTGTCAAATATGAGATAATGTTTGATTGATTATGAGTTACATGTCATTGAAATGCTTCTGATATTGATTTAGTATTTTTTATGTCTACTTCATTAATCTTTCACTTTTATCTTCTTATATTTTGATTGCATGTAAGAATCCAACCACTTTTCTTAAGTTTTTCATACTTTCCAACTTGAATTAGTGTGATTAATTTTAAGAATATTTTTGCCATTTTTGTTTCTCTTTTATACTTTCCAACATGATTTAGTATGAATGATTGGCTTAATTTATTTATTTTTATACTATTTGATCTTTTACATGCTTTCCATTTTATTACATTATTTTCATACTTCCCAATGTGATTTAGTGTGATTTTACTTGTTTTAATTTGATACCAATCTTTGTCATAGTTTAAAAACAAAACTTTTTTCCCTCTTATTTACCATTATTTGGTTTCTTATACTTAGTCATTTTTTTATATTACACATTTCCCAATGTGAAATAGTGTGTAATACATTTGTTTTTGATTAATTATATTTTTCCAAGTCTTTTTCACTTGTTTATTTTTAAACCATGCATGTGTACTACATAATGCTAGAAAATAAACCACACCACATATATTTCTTATAGAATATACAACAAAAGTAAAATACATGTGTTAGAAATAAATATATCCATGCATCCACAACCAAAACCATAATACAAACACATAAGATCAACATCCAACTATCCAAATAAGATATATATATATATATATATATATATATATATATATATATATATATATATATATATATATATATATATTGTGTGTGTGTGTGTGTGTGTGTGTGTGTGTGTGTGTGTGTGTTTGATACAAAGTACAAAAATACATCGCTCCAACTCTAAGGTTGGGTTCTATCATATCTATATAATGGTCTAGCCATACTACCCATAGATGCCTCAGACAGTCCCCTCTAAATAGTATGCCATGAAGAACATGTTCAAAATCTCAAGCCCACTACTTATCCTTATAGGTTTTTCACCTAGGCCTGTACCTATCCTACCTAAATTATGGTAGCAAAATTCATGGATCTCTCTTAAGCCAAGTCTTGCCATGTCTATGCCTCTCCTACTCCCACACCTATAAGTGGGTATAACTCATTTCCATGCACCTATAATCACCTCATGGCCTCTCCTACTAGTCTAAACCAACTTGCCTAAGTTAGGGTAGATGGTACCATGAGATCATCTAATGTGGTATGGTTATATGGTGTTAACACCCCATCTCAGATATCATGGAGTGATTCCCTCACTAGGGATCCCCATTTGGTCTCCTCCTCCTCTACAAGATCTTTAAAATTTAAACTAGATAAATGTTAGATCATAGATATATCTCCAAATATATCTATCTACAATATATCTATCAAACATTATACAATTCATATTCTATTTTTCAAAACTTAAGTAAATTTCAAACCTTTATTACCTATCTAGATGTCACCTATCATCATCTCCCTATCTGCTTGACCATTGAGCAGGGTCTATCCATAGACTTGTCTTTCGAGTACCTCATTTATGGGATGACTACCAACCAATGTAAACCCTGGGGTCACCACCTATGACCATCTCAAGCCTAACCTTAGTGGTGCCTCTATAAACTAGCTCTGTCCTAGGTCGATTGATGGGTCATCCTAGATGACCACCCTCTGTGTTATCTCTTTCTACTATAATATTTATCGATGGTGTGATTGAGGTGGTAATAAATCTTCCTATTATGGTGTTGAATATGTTACCTATGACACTCTTTCATCCATATCCACATCCTCTCTAGCTACTAACCATCATGCTCAACCTATCTATGGTCTCTCATATTGTAGTTTGATCTCTAGTCTCATGAGTAGTGGTCCCTCTCATCCTATCCCCCTCAGATCTCTCACATGTCTAGTCTAAAATGTGATCACTAGTATTATATCCATTGAGTAAAGGATTCCAAACTATCTTGGTAAGCATGCCACTAGATGTGACTCTACCCACTAGGTATATTGGCCTATATTCTATGCTCATGCCAAATCTAGTTCCATCATCCTTCCAACTTGACCAAATTATCATAATGTGTGCATATTAATACCATATAATATCTACTCATGTGATAATATATAACACTAACATGTGGGGTATGACCTATGCCACCTTATCCTACCTCCATCTTATTACTCAAGCTAATTGATCATCAACCACATGGGATAACCCAACTGGTCAATACATCAAGAACCTCTCATATATATAGGCAATCAATAATACCATTAGCCCCATGGTATTCTAACCTATAGATAGAATACCATACATATCATTCATGAGCTAAACCTAAATGACAAAACCCAGGTCATAGAGTACCCCCTACTAGAAAATTAACTGGCATAAGGCTATCACATATAGTGGTACCTTTGTATTTGACTTGTGACACAACACTTATGCTATCACAAGTCCTATCACTACCTTCCAAATATCTAGAATCTGAGATATATAAACATAAAAAAGGTTCACCCTTAGTCTTGGGTAATTCTTATCCAAGCAAGTTACCCATCGAGCTAATGCTCATCTCTCCTCCTGCCCATCTAGTATCCCTATGATCACTAATGTATATATATGAATTCCAAGTATAAAATGGGCATCTTCTAGTGTAATACCCACCTTGATGGTATCCCTATCTACCACCCACCTAAAGGTATTAGTCAAGTGTTTCTGGGCTCTTAGGAACATTACTACTAAATTATCACTTAGTGGCACTCACCATATCTCCATTATGCCTCCTAAGCCTAGTATGACTAAACTAGCTAAGTCTACCTCTATCAACCATTCCAATAGATCTAGTAGCCAAGAAGCATCCATTAATCACTAGAATTTATGTGGCACCTACAACCATCAAATAACAAAAGATGTAATAGACCTCCATGTCACTTATAATCAAATATATTATTTTTACATTATAACAAAAATAAACCTAATTTGCCTTAATATATCCATTTCCTATCAATTTAACCTATTTTTGGACTACTAAGCCATTTCAATACTTACTTAATCAACCTAGGCCTTAAATATACTATTTTAGCCAAATTCTTGTATTTTAGTACTATACCAGCCACTTAGTCACATACTAAATTGACCAAATAGTACTAGGTCAACCATATGGACTAAATCAACTAACTTGACCCTTTAATTTTCCCCTTAGTACTAAGTCAGTAGTGTGAAATAATTAACTAAATTGGTACAAGGGTACTAAGTCATCACTTTACCTAACTCAACTAAGTCGATTCATACCTACTGAGTTGATAGTGTCAAATCGAGGTTCTTAACCTATTAGTTTGACTGGGTTGACTTAGTTGGTTCAAATTACTGTCTCTTTGACCCACTAGTAATAAATGCATCCAAAATTTATTACTCTAACTCCTTTCAAACCCATTTTCTCATTTGACCTCTAGTTCCCTTAGCAAATTCTTGAGGTTCATTCTAGTTTCTAGAATTGGTTTAAATTATAAATTTATATAAAAAATTTAATTTCAAATAAAATACTCAAAATAAATTTGAAATTCTCAGTTGCCTACTTATGCTACACATGTTGTGATCACTAGGCATCCCTCTGATCTCAACTGTTACCTCCTCACCATCTTGGTTATTTCAACTTTCATTAGGTATTTCAAAGATCTATTTTTCTCTCAAATTAAGTCAAACAATAACAAATGACTTTCTTTTCACCCTATTTAAAGAAACTATTCACAATTCTTTACCTTTAAAAAATTTACCATTAGATTCCTTATTTTGATCATATCTTTGTTTCTACTCACTCATTTTTCAAAACATAAAAAGTTCTAGAATCATGATGTCATAGAGAATATTTTCCACTACTATATGCCTAAATTCCAATTTTTTTGATTTTGATCTTTTTTGTACTAATCACTACAGGTTCACTTAATGTTCCTCACATTGGATGCCTTCACTTCTCTTGCAGTCTCCTTCTTTATATATAACACTAAGGTAAGTAAAGGTATGTGTTTTTTAATCCTATCCTTTCATTTATCTTATTTTCTCCCTACTGCATTTTACTTAGCATCAAGGTTATGTGTCATCATGTTCTATTTGTGAAGCACCATCCCATGTTGCACTCACAAGATACATATTGAGCTTTAAGTGGGGCATATGTATACACATAATATTTTCAATCTTTCATCAATTATTGATGCTCTTTATCTTATAGGAACATGTAAAGTCTTAATCTCTCTGAGTTCACACCTTAAAGGTTACATCAAGAAAGGGGTGGGTAGACCATTGGTGCTTCGTAGGAATATTGTCCCTTTTTCCAATTATTATCTACACACTTGTCTCCTAAAAATAATTTCCCTAAGCTTGTTATTATCTCTTATATACACCTATAGTCATTTCCTACCTTATGTCCCCAGTTTCCTAACCTTAAACCCCTTTCAATAGTTTATAGCACTACATTGACCTTTTACTCTTATTGATGAAACTCATTTAGGGTCTAGGTCAGCTCTTGGCTAACCTAGCCCATGACTTAGTGAGTTTTTTTCAATATTAGTACTAGGTCAACTGATTTGACTTTGTCAGCTAAAGCTTTTGAAAATGCTTACGGTTAAATCCACCAATATATACAAGATCATTTCACTATTATTTAAGGAAGAGAAAAAGAAGTAAGAGCTATTGAGTATTTACTTATCCACCATTCTACTTGAGGCAAAAGATTAGGGTTTCATACTTTCGTTGGAGATATGAATATTATCTTGTGGAGAAGTATTTTGGATGCATTCATGTAGCCTAGAGCTAATTTATCCTTGTTATCCTTACATCCCATAATAACCTCTTGTGAAACACCTTGGCCAAGGGAGAGATTGAGGCTTGGTGGGTTAATTTTCGAAGGTAAGTATTCCTAACTTTATTCCTCCTTTGTAAGAGTAGATAGATATGCATTTGTACTTTTCTTCCATGCATTAAGATTATGTATACATTGATATGAGTATATGTCTTCTATATATGTTTACTTTTATTATTTATTACCCCCACTTTATGACACAAACATTAGTGAGCATTAAATTATATTTCTTTTCTTTACTTGTTATTAGTATAGTGAATATGAAAACATAAGGATTAGTTAGGGTTATTACATGATTTTGATTGACTGGAGGATTTGAAACCCTCCCTAGTATTATTGTTATGATAAGAGATCTCCTAATTAGGTCTAGTGGATCCACATATTGGTCATGTTCTTGATTATATAATATATCCCTAATCAGAAGTGCAAGTAAGATCTATCTTCTCTGAGTTAGGATTTATTTATAGATGTGATGCATTTTTGATTGCATACACTTTCCTCCTTGCCATGATTTGCTTCAACATATTTTTTAGGTTTATTCGAATCTTCCCCTCCTCCTGCTTTTTTTTACCATGATTTATTTTACTCTTCATAGATGTTTATTTCATGCATGTTAATTTCCTTTGAAATATACAAAATATAAAAACATTCATAGATGCTAAAATACCCATCATAATATTCTAAAAAAATAAAAAACCATGATGTGTAGGGATATTTGTATGTTTCTAAATATGCTTTTGTTTGTCATCTAACCTCATATTTTAGTACATAACATATTTTTCAAGGCACATTGCTTCTCAAAAGGTATTATGAGTGTGCAACATGACAAATATTACAATGCAAAAAAGTCTTCATATACAACAAAATATTTCCCGATCATAAATTTTAAAAAATAATCAATCTATACATAGTCATAGTAGACCGACAATCATGCACTAGGCATGGATCCCATACCACACATCAATCCCTATGATTCTCAACTCTTTATTTCAAATGGAAATATAATCACAGGCACCTCTATCTTAGTTTTTTCATACATTACAACATCCACACTCAAATATCACAATTGTTTCACATCTAAAACACACCTTCACATGGTTTGATGCTAGACAAACCTCTCACCCAATAACCTTGATTCTATAGGGTCATCACACTATTTTACATGAACACTTACATGTTGTATATACTCACAATTTTTTTTCCATGTTGAGTTATAAATATAAAGACAAGTGCTTTAATGTTTTATTCTTTTCACATATGATTTGATGAACATACTAGTTGTTAAATCAAATCATATATACATATTCATTACTTATTCTTGCTTCATTTGATGTATGTTTCTATAACATATTTATTTTAGTTTATAACATGATTTTGTAAACTTGTTTGATCATTTTATGTGGCCCTTGGTTTTATGTATGTTTAACATACACCTTGATTGTATGGCACAAACATGCTTGTGTGTGTGGCCTTAATGGACTTATATTCATTATGTGACATGTTCATGTCCCTTGTATTAAATAATTTTGGCTCAGTATATGCATTTATATTTCATTTTATTCTCTTTGTGACATCTTAATTATCCCCTGTATGTGGCCTTCTAGGCCTCTTTTGCATAATAATTGTGTGATTTTACTTACATGATTTTTATTAGGATACTATGGGGCCATATTCCTATCATGCACTACTATGTATATGCTTATATATCTATGGTTCTATGATATACAACATGCAAATACTATCTACATGTTTCAAAATTTTCAAAACACATCTCACAATTACATACTCAAAACACTTGCAAGTTCCTTATCATGCTTCATTTTCAATACTATAATGCAATATAAAACTTATGTGATGAAAAAAATTATAAAAATGTTTCAAATTATTAAATGATACATCTATATTATTTCAATGCAAAATTTAATCTATGCAAAATGATTTTCAAATTTTTTATCTCTCTTTCACAAATGACCTCACTTTTTATTTTGAGATAAGTGATTTTAAAGGCTATCTCCCTCATCTCAAAAAGGGGAAATCACAATGGGCCTTTTAATTTTTTTTTTTTTTTTTTCAATTTTAGAAACTTACAATATGCAAAAATTAGATTTTTTTAGTTTATGGGGGTATTCATTTGGTCTATGTTCTTCATTCTTGTAGTTACTTGAGCAAAAACACACTTGTGGGAAGATGGTACAAGGCTATTTTTTGTTGTTGAAAATATCAGATTTGGCACTATAAAAAGTACAAGGGGAATGATATACATTCATGGCCAAGCTACTAATTTTCAAAAATTAGTCTTCTCTCTTATCAAAATAATAAATATCAAAAAAGTTTACAAATTTTACAGTTTAAATCTTGATCCAATTACAATAGTTTGATTCATCTTTTACAAGTGAAAAAATGATCTAGCTTAGTGATGATATGTAATTAGTTTTACTTACAATGATCTATTAAATTTGTTCCCATCTTATTCTCCCTCAATTTTTTAAATTGGACCAACACTTGATCTTAGTAATGCTTTGCACTTGGTTGTACTTTTAGTGAACCACTTTATTGGTTCCTGTCTCTTTGTACATTTTTAGAGTACTCTATGAGGGTTAGAGAATGCATCTTTCCAACTTAAGCATATAAATTAATTATTCAAATTTAGAATTGATCATTGTTTATTCAAACCTTCTCCACATGCCTCAACAAGGGGGCATGCACATCTCCAAGATAAAGACAAAGTGTGTTTACAAACTTAGTTATCACATTTCCTTTATCCTATTAATTTATGCATCATTAGAATTAGGGAGGGAAATATAAACACTAAAATTGAATAAATAAAATCTCAAAAATAATTATCCTTGACATTTTTACCTTACTTGGCCAACTTACCATTTGGACAATCATTTATCTATATGAGAGCCTTCAAAATCTTAAAATTTATATAAACATCTTTTAGAATTTCCTAATTTATTCCTAAACATCCCTAATAAAAAAACACTTCAATGCTATTTAAATTTTATAAGACTATATCCAATCTAAATAAGTGTATGCTAGGAAAATAAGAGTTCATTGTGCACCTATCCACTAATGCATATTAGTTCCCTAAGATTAGATGACTAGTTTTTAAAAATGACATGCTTCCTAACGACGCTTCCACATGATTCATAAGGTCAATTAGTGGAAATAATTCAAAGGTATTCCTATAAAAGCACATCATGTGTCTTACTTCAAACCCATGCAATTATTCTCTAACACTCTCTTGCAAAGGCAATTTCAAAATCACTTATCTATTAAGTAAAGAGAACTAATGCAATTTTATTGTAGTAATATAATCATTGGCTAAGTTATATTGTTTTCTTGCAGGTTGAAGGCAATTTTTTGTCAAGCACTATAATCAAATTTGCTAGTTAAATTCATTACTTTTATATTATCTTATTCATAGGGAGAACTACATCAGCCTAAGGTTGACATGGACTATGTAGGCAACACTCAGTCAACAAGGGGTTTTACAAGGATAACTTGGCCATATTCCACTTCCCCAATTTCCTCCCCTTTGTATTTGATCTTGTTTATTCTTATGTAGGCTATAATTTTGTCTCTTTAAAGTTATCTATACATAAAATTAAATATCACACATAAATAATTGACCTACAAACAGAGGCAAACAACCTCAAAATTTTAAATTTACCACATAGTTAACACAAATAAAGTCACAATAGAGGACAACAATGCACTGTGCACTTATCCTACTATTATGCACTTGTTTGACTACTGTGCACTTGTCCTAATATAAATTAAAGAAAAGTTTTAATTAAAACTATGTTTTTAAGTCTCTATCCATAGTTTTACATAGTCACAATCAACAAAACCATAATACAAAAGGAATAAAGTAGTTTTCAAGGATATCTCTCTAACCTTAACCCTAGTTTTTATATTTAGCAATTTACAAATTATATAAATTATGTATATCATTGTGTGTTTATAGTAGGTTGATTTATTTATCTCTCTTTGTCATATTTCAAGTTTAAAATACTTTAGAGTTAATTAAATCACTATTATGATTTATAAGGGTAAACACTAATCTAGTAGGCTCATAATCTAGTTTGTTATATTTCCTACTACTTACCTACAGTCGTAGTCTTGGATAGTATAATGAATTTCTAAGTATCTTATCTTTTGTTGTATTTTTAACATTTAGTAATTTTTTTAACCCTAGTTTGGATTAATTCCAAACTTTAATAAGATATAAATTATGTATTTAATTTTCAAAAATATAATAATAATTGTAAATTGAATTTAAAGGATCGAAGTTTATTTGATAATTATACTTGGTAAATATAAAAAATAAAACAAAATATAAAATACTTAATGGTTAACTAATCTAGGTGATAAGAAGGATGGAGAAATAGATTTTGGGTCACCTAGATCAAGATCTAGATCTCTATGTGTGCCTAAACAATATCATTAGCCTTAGTAATGTCAAATGATCTATTCCTAGTCTAATAGTTTTACCTCTATGGATTTTGCCTCTTTGTTTTGATACTACATATACTATTTTTTTATTAGACACATGATAATGTCAATTTTTCTTACCTTCACCATATGTGTCTTGTGTGCACATATAAGCCTCTTATTCACCATTATCTCACATCCATACATTTATTATGTCTTTTACCCTATTTTTGATAAAACACTAAATGAATTAAATTGCTAAGTGTTTAAATTTATATATAGGTCTAAAACTAGAAAATATCAAAATGCTAAATATATTCAATATTCAAATATTTTAATTTTGATAAAGATGCTAAATATAGAAATTGTTATTTTTGGAAAACACTAAGAAGGAAAAATACTTAGCTCACATACTGATCTCTATTGATTGTTCTAAATATTTGACTATAAGAAGAAGAGAGAACTGTGTAAGATCAATATTAGAATCAAGTACATAAATATAATTTAGATAGGTCCATTATAGGTAGAGATGGTGCAATGCCCTCTAATTGACCGTGGACTCATCTCAGTTAACTATGATAGGTTGTTGATAGAAAAAATTAGCGAAAGTATGAATTTTGAAATGACATAATAAAAGTATAAACAAAAGATATATTTAGATAGGTCTACTATAGGAGGATAAAGGTGAAGTGTGTAGTCACTCAAATTTGGTCATAAGATAATGTTGAATTTGGTCCTATTTAATTTTAATTGACTTGATCACTTAGTCTGGACATATTTCACCACCTCACTCTGTCCTAAGAACATATATAGACCTATTTATTTTTTAAATAGCTATTTTACACTTACATAAATGTTCTAATTTTTAAAAACCCATCCAAGCATTGATACATACATCTATGGACTCAAAAATTATATGTTTCCCTTAAGGATAAAAATGTCTAGTAGCTGACAATAGCTAAAAATGTTCTTATCCCCTATGGGACATTCTTGTCCTTAACCCATATAATAGTCGCTTTTTAAATTTGAACTCTCCCTTATATTTTTTTCCATGTTTTTATGATATGAAGTGTGAGACTTTCCAATTTTAAATTGTTATAAAGGCACAATCAAGTTACCTATTCTACCACTTGGAAGTTTTAATGTAGAGGCACACTTACACTATTACACACCAAACAAAGCTTCCTTATTCCTTTGATTTCTGATTGTAAGAAATTTAATTAGTTCTTAACCAAGTCCAAAGCTTATTTTATCCAAGCTAAATAAAATCATGATCAAGTATTAAATTCATCTCTATATGAATTCATATAGTTAAAGGAGCATAATTTCACAAATCACTCTAGTTGGGAGAACTACGTGGACTTGATTTACTTATTCAAATTATTGGATACATAAGTAGTGTTTAGTTATCATAGGGATGATTGGGATCAACTCAACCTATTATGCTTCCCCCTTTTTTATTTGTAGGTTTTCAGTAATTACAAGCCCTATCAAGGTTTCAACTTTGAAGAAGTCATTTTTAGGTCTTCTCAACACATCCAATTATCAAATTTACACAAATAAGCATGATTTAAGCTATCACTAATGATTGTGATATGTGTTTACTAATTTTTAGTAGAGGAAAATATTAACCAAATCAAGACTATAGTGGTAATCGATCCTATCCCAAGTTGGATGATTATGCCCATAATTTTTAGTCTCAGTCTCTATACAATTGTAGGGTTGGCTCCTATTAGTTTTAATTGTCTATCAGCTCTGTATAGTTAGATTTCAGACATAAATAGCTAACTTTTCCATTTTATTCATATTTAGTCTTCTTTTATTTGATTACACTACCAAATTCAATATTTTACATTCATTCTGCATTTCAAAAGTTCATTTATAACATTATGCTATACTCTATTCAATTTATTTGAATTTGGGTTAATCAACCAAATAATTCAAATTTTTATAAAACATATTAGTGGACCCACTTTTTATTTGAGCATTACTTAAAAAAAATTATCATAGGATTTAGATAAATTTCAAAACATTTGACATAAAGATTTTTATTATGGCCTTGTATCTAAATTTGACATAAAAGAACTTATTTTCAACCTCATATTTAATTGTTGACACTAAAGTGATTTTATTTTGACCTCGGATATGATATTTGACATTGAAAGCATTTTATTTTAACCTTAGATTTCAAGGGAATTTACTAATCTCCATACAAATATTTTTTTATTTTATTTATAGCTTTCTTCTTTCAATTATTATTTACAATATCCTTTCCATGTTATTTTTCTATTCCCTCTAAAAATCTTACCTCCATTATTCCTTTAAGGTGTAGTGATAGGTTAAGTGGGGTCCATATTAAACACATTCAAATCCCTTTGACCCCTATTAAAATGGATTCATCTAATGAAAATAATGAATCACTTTGTTTTGATGAACAAATTTCTTGAGAATATTTAGAAGAAGATAATCATAATGAACAAGCTAATCAAGATGATCATAATGCACAAGATACACATGAAGGCTCAAATAGGATCCATCCTAATGAACTTAATGGAGTAGATCATGCACATGTCCAATGTTTATCCATATTTCAAGGACTTGTTTAAATGCCACAAGATATACCAAATGCAATTGAAGTTACTTTAGCTTTTAAAAGTGCTAAAAAATAAAAAGGTTATACTTTCAATTGTCAACAAGTGTATACACAAAATATTTTAAAACTTTATCAATTTCTAATGTTGTCTATCTTATAAGAACCCATCTTATCTCAGTATCTTTGTGTGTAAACCTTAAAGGGTGCTCTAGAAAAGGGGTTGGTATAACTATAGTGCTTTGAAGGATTGTTGGCACCTATACCACCACTTAAAACCAATACAAGTTACTCTTATCTATTTACTTAGGATTTGAAACCCTACTTATACACTTTCTGTCATGATCCTAATTGACCTACATTCAATTCATATTGTTGATATAGTTAGTTATAAATTATTCAAGACATATTTTGTTTGCTTTATTGTGGTGTTAAGTTTCTCTGATCTACATTGATACATTTTATTATAATTGCTGAGATAATTATGGATTACATTTTCATTACAACATTAAATATTTATGCTTGGTGTATATTGATTTATTATTTAGTTAGATGTGTTATTTAAATTCTATTATTAAATTTATTGTATTTATATGTCCAGATACTATTGATGGTATATTTTTTGATTGCAAAGATAAGTACTTGAGTTAGGTTGTGTTTAGATCTGAGTAATAAAGAAATATGGAGAAATAACATGGATAAAAGAAAAAGTCAGTTTAATTGTAAAAATTGAGCTTGACGGTGAAATTGATTTAATCATTATGTTTTTATAATTTAAGTATTGTGTGTTATTGCTTTATGTTTGATTTCATTATTGGTTGATTTTAGTCAGTTTAGATGTTTGTGAAAACATCACTTTACTTGATGTTATCAATTGCAGGAAGTATCACTTTACTATGTCGTAAGTAGTTTAAAAACTATTGATTTATTATTGATGTCATCATTTTCATCATTCAAGTTTCTTATGTTTTTGTTGACTTACTAACTATCAAATTCAATAGGGCATTTAATCACATATAGCTCTTTTGTATTTATAGTCATTTTAATTGTTGACTTATTACCACCTTGTTTGCTTATCTTGATGTTGGTAGACTTGATGTTTAAATATCAACTATGTTACAATTATAAGAAATTATGGACATGTTATATCTATTCTACATTATAGGCTTGTGCATTAAGGTTTAGGCATTGAAGGACCTTTGTCATTATTCATTCATTTGATATTATTGTGATAACCAAGTTTGGCTTGGGCATGTGCTTAGGTTGTTTGAATGTTACGACCCATCTTGGGGTAATGGTAATTATTTTATATTGTTTTATTTATTCCATACAACTTTAGAGTCATGGAATTGGTTTTATTACTATGCAAATGGGATGAGATTCTTCTATTGTTTTTTAGGTTTTATTCAGTTCATTTGGACTCAATCATTTGAAGAGATCTACACCTTGGGGAGACTCTGTCAAATTTTTTGGCATGGTGGCCAATGGGAATGTAATGCAACTCTTACATGAGGTTTTTAGGAGTTTGAAATATAAATTGAACCATTAATCTTGTCGGCCACATAAGAGTTTAGTAGAGTTAACTAGGGTTTATTTTTGCATATATTGTTTGATTGGTTTTGTTTGAGATATGGGGATTTTAGATGCTAGTTTTGTATAGAACTTTGGGAGACTGGAAGAGAAGAAAAACTTATTTTATGGTCAACTTCCAAATTATAAGTAGTGTTTTTATAATTTTATGTTTTCATTTTTAGTTATTTTTAATCAAAAAATAGGTTATAGTTTTAGCCATAAACACTAGTATTTAATTCTTCTTACATCATGGTGTTTATAGATAAAACCCTAACTAGGGTCGAGAATTTTCATTTTTTGTATGATACATGGTGGCCATAAATGGTTTGACCATGGATTTTAATGGATATATATAATGCATTTTTGTTTTATGTATATATTCATTTCATTTTGTATATGACCATGTAGACATATATTAGGTGCATATATATTATTTATTTGGTGGTTAGGGTTTTGTACCACTTTTAAGTTTTTTAGAAAAGGCATATGACTTGATATAGTTTGACTGTGTTGATTTAAAATTTATTTTAAAGAGTTTGAAACCCTGGCTAGGTTTATTGTTTTGAGAAGCTGTCATGTTAAGGAATTTAAAACCCTGGTTGGGTTTTGTTTCAATTATGTTGAGTTTATATTTGGTTTTATATTTTAAAAAACCTAACTTAGAACCATTGAGGTTTATAAAATAACAATGGTTATTTGTTTTAGCCTACTGGTTATTTCGAACCTGTAACCATACTTTGGGGGCAATGACATTATGAGTCTCCATGGGTTTTTAAATAGTTTTTTAGGGTTGGTTGTTATTATTATTATTATTATTATTATTATTATTATTATTATTATTATTATTATTATTATTATTATTGCATGATTATGTTTTATTGGGACATTATTTGGTTGACTCAAGTTTGTGGAAATACAGTTGGAATTATTGGCATAATTTTGGTAACGATGTTTGAAATTATTTTAGATTATTATTAAGTTGAATTATGTTTGAAAATAATGACCAGTTGATTATTTTGTTGGTTATGATTACATTAAATCATTACAATTGATATTAAATTTTTTATTATTTTTAGTAAAGTCTATTTCAGTTAAAATGTGACCCATAAATTTAAATCAATTTTAATTTATCATTTTTAGTTGGTTAGAACTATTGTCTTCTTTTTGTGAGTTTTAATTTGACTCATTAATATCTATTAAATTAGTATGTTAAGATTAATTTAAAATAAATTATGGTATAATTATTTATGAGCCATATTATATTCTCGAATAGAATATGGTTCATATTTCAAAAAACTTAGAAAATGAGCTATAATCATAATTACATACCAAGTTAATGGATCTTGGTGGGTTAGTTTATGTGGTTCCTTTTCTATCTAGTTTTTATTTGTTTTGCATGTTATCAAGTTTAGTTCATTTCATTATCCTTTTTCTATTGTTTCTCTATTGCCATGATCTGTATCCAATTGATGGTTGGGGTGGTCTAGGGCCACTTATGATTGGGCTCATTGGGACTAACAAAGTAGGTTTAGATTTATTAGTTTGCATGCAAATATTTTGATTCACTTATTCTTATCTTAAGTTTTGAAAATTGACTATAGATGAATTAAAATGTTATGTAATTCATTATAATTGTAATTCATTTTATAATTTATAGTTGTATTTGATACAAAAAGATGTACGTTATCATGTAAGTTTAGTTCATGATTATGATTATGATTGTAATTGATCATTTGATTATCCATTTAATCTTGTATTATTATCTAAATATGGAATTACATTATATCATTAATATATTTGATATAAGAACATAGATATGTGATTTTTATCATGTACTTGCAGCTAGTCACTTAATTTGGAATAAGTAGTTTTATAGCATTGATTAGAAAGCTATAACATTTTAGGTTGCTATATGTTATTGGTTTTCAATGGAATTATAACCTAAAAAATTTATTCATGTCTTTAATTATACTTTTTCACGATTGTGTTTTTGGTATTAAATTGACTAGTTATTTGAAGATGCAAATAATTATCTTAGAACCTAATTATAAAAGTTAATTATGATTTTTACATGATTCTTTTAATAAATTTGAGTATTTGAGAATTAAAATGTAATGTTGGTATGATAAGTTACTTTAAATGCTTCCTATAGAATTAACCTTAGGATTATAAAAGCTAAGTGATGTTATTCCTTGAACAAGTTCACTTGTGTTAAGCATTATAATACATGATTATGATGTAGTTTATAAGTATGATTTAAAGGAATTTTGAAATTAATTCATATTATACCAACTTCATTGAGAGATGAATTATTTAATGCAAATTTTTTTGAGACGTCATTAAAGATCTTAAGATAGTAACTATACAGTTTAATGAAATGAAATCCTTATGGTTATAATATAATGAATTAGAGATTATATTCATCATAACACTTACGCATGAGTTTATAATTATCGATAGAATTTATGATAAAGATTAAAATGAGAGAATTAATTAAGTAATTATTATTTTTAAAATCTTATAAGAGTATATTAAAAGACAATCATTTCACTTTGAAATTATTAAGCACTATCAAGTGCAGTGGATTGTTATGGGCAGCTCCTTAAAACTCATTGAAATTGAATTACAATAAGATTATATGATATTACATATATGTTGTAAGTAACTTGATTATAAAATACGTTGTGGAAGGTTTTAAAAAGAGTATGGCTATACCTAGCTAAGGCATATTATGATTAAGGATCAAATGCTTGATGTTGGAAATTAGCCATTGGAACCTTAAATTGACATCCTTATATCATAAAGGAAGTTAATATAATTATATTATTAATTTGTTACACATAATCTAATTTAGAACCTAAGAACAATAAGTTTCTAATATTAAGTTAAGTAATTAAAATATGCTTAGGCTAGGATCATAAACATAAGACAAAGTTTTAAATATTTAAGAACAAGATCAAAAGTAAGACTTAGTATAAGTGCACCTAGTCTATTAGACTATTAATATATATTAAGTCCGTTGAAATCATACGACACTCATATCAATAATAATGGGAAATGTAAAGCTAAAATTAAGCCAATGTAAGATCTTTAGGCATGTTTTATCATGTGCTTATACCCTGATTGAAGATTTATAATATGTTCCTAAACGAACATAAGCATGGTTATTGAAACATCCCATGAAACTTACACACTTCTTGAAGTAATTCATGACAAACTTCATGCCTCTATTTGCTTTTGAAATGAAATGATGTTCCAATGCTTTGCATTGATTTTAGAAATAGTGATTTTACCTTGGTCTTTGTCTACTACTTATGATTTGGTATATCTTGCTTAAGCAAGCTTAATATGAGGATTCTTCTGTAGAATTTGTTCTCACTTTACCATTATTTTATGAACTTTATGAAATTACCCCATGAGTAATAGCTATTCTATAGCCTATATAAGTACTTGGGTAAGGGCGTAAGTCAATGACAATTCTGCTAGGAAGGCCACAATGTAGTACATGGATATAGGCGAGTGGATAAGACCATAATAACCCTTTTTTGTTTGAATACTAAGTAGTTAAAACACTTCTTAATGATATCATTGATGAGTCATGTACTTGGTCTAGTTACTGTGTTGGCTATAACATAGTTTTGGATCTTATTACATGTGTTAGTGCTAAATTTTAGTTGAAAATTTATTATGCAATTATTTTTTTGACTTATACAAAAAATTATAGTTGTGAAATATTGATATCAAAACATGAATAGCTACTCTAGGGAAATTTGGGAAATGTTTCTTGCTGATTTTCTTTTGAGTTGTTTATTTTACCATAGGATGGTGAGGACAAGATCTAAAATAAAAAAAAAAAAAAACTCAAAAAATGTTAACCTAGGTAGAAGAAGAGGTCAAGGTCATAGGGCCAATATTCCTGAGAGAGAAGAACCACCTCTCAATAATTTTGATAATAATTTTGAGGCCCATAATTGTGAGAAAAAAAATCCCAACATTAACTAGGAGGTAGTTTTGAATGAAATTTTGACTACATTGAATTCACTTCAAAGTAAATTAGACACCCAAGAATGAAGGTTGAACAATATAGAATTTTTTTTAACTGAATAACTTCTAATTAAAAATGAAAGCTAAGTTGATGAACCAAAACTTAAGAATAAATCTGATAATGTGGCTGATCATATCATTAAAGAGTTGAAGAAGTTGCCTCCAAATTTTTTTGAAGAGAAACTAGGTGATGCAACTAATGCATGGTTAGTACACTTGTAGAAGTATTTTAATCTACATAACATGTCCTCTAATGTGAAGGTAAGAGTATCTACCTATCATTTAGTAGGAATTGTAACTCTTTGGTAGAACCATCTATGTGTTTTAGAGGGTTACTAGCCAATGAATCTTATCTAGCCTATTTTTGAAAGGTAGTTCAAGAAGAGGTATCTCAGTTTCAACTTAAAATAATATAAAATAACTGATTTTTAGTTGTTGAAACAAGAGAATATGAATATGACTAAGTATGAAAATAAGTTTTAAATTTGTTGCATCATGTTAACTACATGCACAATAAAGAGAAAGAGTCACTAAGTTTAAGTTGGGGTTGAAAGAGATATTAATGCATGATATGAATATGACCAACTCAAAGAATCTAACTACTACTATCGTATCTTATCATAGGGCAAAAAAGAGAAAAAAGACTTGTCAAAAGGCAAGACAAGATTTTAAAGAGAATATGTAGAATTTTAAAAATAAATATCTATCCCATTCTTCTAATAATTTTAAGAAATCTGACTCTAATCATAAATTTACCAGGAGTAAGAGTGGTTTTAGTAAATTTCAAGGATAGAATAAGAATTTCAAAAATTTAAATCTTTAAAGTCTGCTAATTTAAAAAGAAATCCAACCTAAAGTAGTCAAAATGTGCTTGTTACTAGAGCAAATACCATTCCAGTGACAATAGAAAGAACTATAGTATACTGGGAATGTGGAGATAACCCTTACTACAAAGATTGCCTTAAGCTAAAAATTTATTAATGAGCTAATCATAGATTGTATGTAGCTATGGATAATAGATATGTAGATTTTCAAACAACTCCTATTGAAATTAGAGTAAAATAAATGATTTTTATATTTTAATTTTGTTTTATTTAGGAGCAAATGATAGTTTTATGGATCCTAAGTAACATGTTGTAAGTTTAATACAATAACTTTTGGTTGGGATGTTAAGTTTGGCTTAGGTAAAAGAGTATCGATTATTGAGTGTCTTGAGAGCATAAGCTTAAACTTAGGCATTTTTAGACCCAAATCAATTTATTTTTAGCTCCTCTCAGATCTTTTGATTTTATCTTAGACATGGATTGGTTGTAGCAAAATAAATAAAATTTGGAATATTGTAGCAAAGTGATATATTATTGTAATGATCTGGAAAAACTTGTAGAAATTTAAGGTTTACTAAAATAAACAATACATAAGCTGATATCAACTTTACAATTAAAGAAAGTAGTATGTAAAGGTTGTAAGTCATATTTTATTTAGATGCAAGAAACTACCCCTATAATATAATTAGTGTTTAAAGAATATCTATTTTTGCAAGATTTTTTTGATGTTTTTCTAGATAAATTTTCTAGTTTAACTCCTAAGCATGAATTTGATTTTTATATTGATATAGCTCTAGGGGTACCCCCTAAATAAAAAGTACATTTTCATATTAATGTAGTAGATTTTTAGGAGCTAAAATATCAACTTTAAGAATTGATAGAAAATAACAATATTAGGCCGAGTGTGTCACCTTGGGGTGCACTAGTGGTATTTGTTAAAAATAAGGATAAAACCTTGTGATTGTGTATTAACTATCACATTCTTAACAAGGTTATCATTAAGAATCATTATCTTTTGGTAAGGATAGATGTCTATTTGATAAAATAAATGATAAAATTATATTTTTGAAGATAGACTTGAGATCAGGTATCACCAATTGAGGATCAAGGAAGAAGATATCTATAATACTACTTTAAGAAATAGGTATGGACATTATGATTTTGTGGTAATATCTTTTGGTTTGACTAATGCACCTACTAAATTTATGAACTTAATGATTAGTGTATTTAGGGTTTTTTAGACAAATTTATTCTAGTATTCTTTGATGATATAATGATTTATTTTAAGAATGCAACTAAATATGAACAAAATTTGTGCTTAGTGCTTCAAAGGCTAAGACAACATAAACTATTTGGTAAACTATCTAAATGTGATTTCTTTCAATCTAAAATCCACTATTTGGGTCATATTATATCGAGCCTAGTTTTTTGTGGATCCAACAAAGATTAAAGCTATTCAAGAGTGGTCTGCTCCTAAAAATGTACATGAAATATTTAGTTTTATGGGATTGACTGGTTATTATAGAAGTTTTGTTATTTTTTTTCTAAATTGGCTAATACAATAACTTCCTTGAAGCGTAAGGGTAATAAATTTATGTGGACTTTAGATTGTGAACAAGTTTTTCTAATATTAAAGAGTTCTTGAATTTAGCACATGTATTTGTTGTATCAAATCTAAATGGAAATTTTGAAATATGGACTAATGTATCTAAAGAAGGTTTGGGTGGCATGTTAACTTAAGATGGTTTAATTGTGGCTTATGAGTCACAAAAATTGAAGGACCATGAGAAGAATTACACAACTCATAACATTGATCTTGTTGCCATTGTTCATGATTTAAAGCAATGGAAATACTTTTTGCTAGGTAGGAATTTTAGGGTAAAATATGATCATCTCAACTTAAAATATTTGTTTTCTAAATATGATCTATATGCATGCCAATGTATATGGCTAGAATTTTTAAGTAATTTTGATATGAATATTATATATGTGAAAGGTAAGGAGAATCATGTTACTAATGTACTTAGTCAATGCATGTATCTTTATACCTTATCTATTTTACATAATAATTTTAGAACTAAATTATTGGAATAATAAATTTCTAATAAGTTTTACCAAGATGTAAGTGCAAATATGGTGAATGAACATATTAAAAAGATTTTTTATGACTTTTCTATTGATTCTAATGGTTTAATTAGACATAAGAACACAAATTATATATGTGAGTATTGTGAATTTAGGATTATTTTACTGAAATAAATGCATGCAACACCTCATTTTTCTCATTTAGGTGTCAAAAAGATGACCCATGAATTGAAAATGTTATATTATTGACTTAGAATGAAACATGAAGTTGTTGAATTTGTGTTAATATGTTTGGAATGTTAGTGTTTGAAAGCTTAACATTTACATCTAGGAGTATTGTTATACCCTCATTATGTACCAAAAGATAAGTGGGTTGTGATTTCTTTGGATTTCATAGCTAGTTTGCTAAAATCTAAAAGCAAACATGACACTATTCTAATTGTGATAGATAAATTTATTAAAGTTAGTCATTTTATTGTGAGGAATTTATCTGATGATGCATCTATGTTTGTTTTATGGTTTGTGAAAAAAATAGTATGGATACATGGCATGATTGAAGTTATTATTATACATAGAAACAAACTTTTTACTTCGAGGTTTTGGAAAAAAATGATCACCACTTTTGGTATAAGGTTAAATTTTAGGTAATATTATCATTTGGAAACATATGGTTAGATAAAAAGATTAAATTAGGTTATATAATACATGTTAAAAATGTATGTTATGAATCAACAAGGTAAATGGGAAGATTATTTACATTTAATAGAATTTTCTTATAATAATATGTACCATTCAGTGATTAAAATGACAACTTTCAAAGCTTTGTATGGATGCAAGTGTAGAACTCCACTTGGCTTGGAAAGTTTATAAAATAGGACTATTATTGGTGATGTTTTGTAATAATATGATAGGCAAATGGAAACTATAAATAAAAAATTAAATGCTTCCTCTAATTGGTAAAAGAGTTATGCTGATTTAAAAAGGACACCACATGAATTACAAGTGGAAGATAGGGTTTTATACATGTTAGACCATAGGAAAGTTCAATTAATTTTGGAAAGTCTTCCAAACTAGTCCCTAAATTTGTAGGATCCTTTAAAATTTTAGATAAATTTAGTCCTATTTCCTACTGGCTAGCCCTTCCTCCTTGCTTTTCTTGAATTCACAATGTGTTTCATGTTGCTTTATTGAGAAAGTATATTCTTGACCCATCTCATGTTTTGGATTGGACCCATCTTCAGGTTTTATAAGAGAAAAAAATATAGTTGGATCTATTGAAGATCCTAGACCATCATAATGTTAAATTTATAAATCATGAGATTTCCCAAGTGTTAGTTCAATGAGATCTTTTATTAGAAAGAAGTGCTACTTGTGAAGGTGAGAGTCTTTTTAGGTAGTATTATCCTTAACTATTTTGATCATCAAGACAACTCATTTCCAAGTGGGGGAGGATGAAATGACCCTAATTGACTTGTATTTAATTCATATTGCTGATATAGTTAGCTTTAAACTATTCAAGACATATTTTATTCCCTTTATTGTGGTGTTATATTTTTGTGATCTACAATGATACATTTTATTATCATTGCTAAGACAATTATGGATTACATTTTGATTACAACATTGGATATTTATGGTTGATATGTACCAATTTATTATTTAGTTAGATGTGCTATTTAAATGTTATTATTGCATTTATTGTATTTATATGTCTAGATACTACTAATGGTCTATTTGTTGACTGTAAGGATAGATAATTGATATAGATTGTGTTTGGACTTGAGAAGTAGGAAAACATGGATAAAAAATAATCAATTTAATTGTAAAAATTGAACTTGATGGTACTGTTAATTTAGTCATTGTGTTTTTATAATTCAAGTGTTGTTTATTATTGCTTTATGTTCAATTTCATTATTGGTTAATTTTATTCAGGGTAGACATTTGTGCAAACATCAATTTACTTGATGTTATTGATTGTGAGAATTGTCACTTTATTATGTCATGAGTAGTGTGGTGACTATTGATTTCTTATTAATGTCATTATTTTTATCATTCTAGTTTCTTATGTTTTTTGTTCACTACTAACTATCAACTTTGTTAGGGCATTCAGTCATAGATATCTCTTTTATATTCACAATTGTTTTAATTATTGAATTCCTACCACCTTGTTTGATTATCTTGATGTTGGTAGACTTAATGTTTAAATATCAACCATATTATGATTGTAAGCAATTATGACATATTTTATCTCCTTTATGTTATAAGCCTATACATTAAGGTTTAGGCATGAAAGGACCTTTATCATTATTTGTTCATCTGGCATTGTTGTGATAGCCAAGTTTGACTTGGGGCATGTGCTTAGGTTATTTAAATGTTATGACCCACTTTGAGGGCATTGGTAATTAGTTGATGTTATTTTATTTATTCCATATGTCTTTAGAGTTGTGATATTGGCTCGAGTTACCATGAAAATGGGTTAAGATGCTTCTATGGGTTTTTAGGTTTTATTTGGTTCATTTGGACTTAGTCATTTGAAGAGATCTATGCCTTAGAGAGACTCTACTATTTTTTTGGCATGGTAGCCAAGGGAAATGTAATTCAGCGCTTACATGAGGTTTTTTGGGAGCTTGAATTGCATATTGAACAATTAATCTTGTCAGCAATGCAGGAATTTAGTAGAGTTAAATGGAGTTTTTTTTGCATATGTTGTTTGACTGGTTTTATTTGAGATATAGGGATTTTAGATGCTGGTTTTGCATAGAACTTTGAGAGATTAAAAGAGAATAAAAACTTATTTTATGGTTGATTTCTAGATTCCAAGTAAGTAGTGTTTTTAAAATTCTATGTTTGCATTTTAAGTGGTTTTTAATGGAAAAATAGGTTATGGTTTTAGCCATAAACACTGGCATTTGATTCTACCTACTTTATGGTGTTTATAGATAAAACCCTAACTAGGGTCGAGGCTTTTTGTTTTTTGTATGATATAGGTAGCCATAAATGGCTCAGCCATGGATATATATATATATATATATATAGTGTTTTTGTGTTTGATATATATGTATGTATATATATATATACACACATACATACATATATATATATACATATATATATATATATGTATATATATGTATATATATATATATATTCATTTCATATATCAAACACAAAAACACTATATATATGTATATATATATATATATATACATATATATATACATATTATATATATATATTCAAATCATTTTGTATATGGTTGTGTGGACATATATTCAATACATATATATTATTTTTTGTTGGTTGGGGTTTTATACAAATGTTAAGTCATTTTGAAAAGGGCTATAACTTTTTATAGTTTGATTGTGTGTTGATTTAAAATTTGTTTGAAAGAGTTTAAAACCCTGGCTGGGTTTATTGTTTTGAGAGTCGTCATGTTTATGGTTATGAATAGGTTTTGTTTTGACTGTGTTGAGTTTATATTTGGTTTTCTATTTAAAAATTCCTAACTTAGAACCATTCAATTTTATAAAATAATAATGGCTATTTGTTTTAGCTTGCTAGTTATTTTGAACTCGTGGCCATACATTGGGGGTAATGGAATTATGAGTCTCTATGGGATTTGAAATGGTTTTTCAGAGTTTGGTGGAAAATTAATATTTTATTATTATTTGTTTTAGTATTTTTTTTTGCTTTTTTAATGTGGACTAATTAGCTACTAAAAAAAAGTAAAAGCAAGGTTTTGAAGATTACCTGGAGATGAAGGTTGGTTATGCACCATTGATCAAGCTTTGTGGGAACTCCTCTTTGGTTGGGTAGGAATGACCTGTAAATCACAAGTAAACACTTGGACAAAAATAGATTAGTAGGAAGATGAGTGGGTTGTGTGATTATAAACTAGTCTTGAGAAGCACAATACTTGTTCAAATGGATGTCAGCCCACTGTTTTCAATTAAGATGAATAAAATGCTAAAAATAATGAAGATAAATGACTATAAGATATAAATCATGTGAAAGATAATTTTATAAAGATAAATTATTATGGATTATTTAATATAATAGATAAGATATACAAGATAATGGATGCATGTATAAACAATACAAAATATAACTTAATAAAGATTAGATAAATGCAAATTATTTATGATTGAAAGATAAAATAAATAGATTATTCAAGGACAAGATATATAAATGCTTTACTAATTTTTAGTAATAGATATCAATAGATTAAGATAGAGATTTAGAAAATCGAATGCAGATTATGTAAGCTTTAGGGACTATGAATTCTACCAAAAATAAAATTTGGGTCTATTTTTGTGTTTTAGCAGGGATTGATGTCAATCCTATAGGATCGACATTGATTCTATGTCAAGTGCTAATACTCAAAAATGAAGGATGGAAAAAATTTGAGAGGTTGATAAAATAATGAAAATAGATAGTAGATGATAAAACATAGATGTTAAAGGGTTAATAAATTACAATATAAGCCAAAACTAGGTAATACAAAATGTGAAACTAACCTTTAATGAGCAAGGTGAATGTAGACAATGTGTGCTACAAACATGGGATTTAAACCTCTAAAATGGATTTCTAGCATATGGATATGGGTCCAACAAGGTATGTATATACTATCAAAAATAATTCAATAGCATTTTAGAGTCTAAAATTACAGTCCTAAGCCATGGAGGTTTGTTGTGTATATATGGATCGATGTCGATCCCTAAGAATAAGTGTCGATCATAGACGATCGATGTTGATTATGGAGGATGAATGTTTATTAGCCCAATTTGGTCAAAATTTGGGTTGGGATATTTCAAACTATGTGCCAAGGTAAGTGAATGTAATACTAAGTTGTTTGCATGGATTTTTGATGAGGGTAAGTTGTTGAAAGGGTTATTGGGAGGTTGGATAGGTTTTGTTTTTTTATTTATTTTTATGAATTTTGGTTGTTTAAAAGATTTTGGGTAGTTAGGGATGGTAAATAGTAATTAATAGGATTAATTACCATAGATAAATAGGGGTAAGTATAAGTTGACATTTAATTATGGACATTTAGTTTTTATACTTTAAGTTATACTTTATGTATACACTTTCAGGGTGTTTGAGAGTGGTTTCGGACCTCTAGGAATTAAGAATCAAAATAGAGATTTTTAGAGGTTTCCACCACATTTTAGACTTAGCCTATTTCAGGGCTTTAGGATTTCAGACTCAACCTATTTCAGGGTTTCATTCTATGGTGAAGATTTCTAGAGTCTACTTATTATATGACTATATGATTATGTTTTATTGGGTCATTATTTGGTTGACTCAGGTTTATGGAAATCCAATTGGAATTATTTCCATTATTCTAGTAATGATATTTGAAATTATGATTAAGTTGATTTATGTTTGAAAATAATGATCAATTGACTATTTTGTTGGTTATAATTACATTAAATCATTAAAGTTGATAGTAAATTTTTTATTATTTTTAGTAAAGTCTATTTTGGTCAAAATGTGACCCATAACTTTACATAAGTTTTAATTTATAATTTTTAGTTGGTTGGAATTTTTGTCTTCTTTTTATGAGTTTTAATTTAACTCATTAATATTTATTAAATTAGTATGTGAAGATGACTGTCAAATAAATTATGGCATAAATATTTATGAGCCATATTTTATTCTCAAATATAATATGGTTCATAAATTGAGGAGCTCAAAAAATGAGCTACAATCATAATCAAGTACCAAGTTAATAGATCTTGGTGGGTTAGTTTGCATGGTTCCTTTTCTATTTGTTATTCATTTTTTTGTATGTTGTCATGCTCAGTTAGTTTCATTATCCTTTATCTACCAATTCTTTGCTACCTTGATCTGTATCTAATTGATGGTTGGGGTGGTCTATGGCCACTTATGGTTGCGATCAGTGGGAATGGTGAGGTGGGTTTAGATTCATTGGTTTACGTACAAAGATTTTGATTCACTTATTCTTATTTCAAGTTGTGATAGTTGGTTGTAGATGAATTAAGATGTTTTGTAATTTATTATAGTTGTCATTCATATTATTCATTATAATTGTACTTGATACAAAAATATGTATGTTATCATGTAAGTTTAGTGTATGATTATGATTGTAGTTGAACATTTGATTATCCATGTAATCTTGTATTATTATTTAAATATGAAATTGCATTAGATCATTAATACATTTTATAAAAGGACATAGATATGTGATTTTTATCATGTACTTGAAGTTAGTCACTTATTTTAGAATAAGTAATTTTATAACATTGATTAGAAAGTTGTAGCATTTTGGGTTGCTATATGTTATTGGTTTTTAGTTGACTTATAACCTAAAAATTTATTCATGTCTTTGGTTATACTTGTTCACAATTGGGTTTGTGGTATTGAATTGACTGGTTAACTGAAGATGTAAATAATTGTCTTAGAACCCAATTGTAAAAGTTAATTATGATTTTTACATGATTATTTTAATACATTTGAGTGGTTGATAATTGGAACGTAATGTTAGTATAATAATTTACTTTGAATGCTTCCTATAGAATTAACATTGGGCTTACAAAAGATAAGCGATGTTATTCCTTGAACAAGTTCACTTGTGTGAAGAATTATAATACATTATTATGATGTAGTTTGTAAGTATGATTTTAAGGACTTTTCAAATTACTTTATACTATACCAAATTCATTGAGAGATGAATTAATTAATGAAATTTGTTCGAGACTTCATTGAAGATATTAATATAGTAACTATACAATATAATGAAATGAATTCCTTGTGGTTATAATATGGTGAATTAAAGAGATTGTATTCATCATAATACTTATGCATGAATTTATAATTATTGATAGAATTTATGATAAGGATTAAAATGGGAAAATTACTTAAGTAATTAAAATTGTTTAAATCTTCTAAGAGTCTATTATAAGACAATCATTTCACTTTGAAATTATTAAGCACTATCAAGTGTAGTGGAATATTATGGGAAGCTCCTTAAAACTCATTAAAATTAAATTACAATAATATTATATGAATCTTACACATATGTTGTAAGTAACTTGACTATAAGATACTTCATGGAAGGTTTTAAAAATAGTATGGTTATTCCTAGCTAAGGCATATTATGATTGAGGATCAAATGCTTGAAGTTGGGAATTAGCCATTGGAACTTTTAAATTCATATTATTATACCATAAAAGAAGTTAATGGAATTATATTATTAAGTTGTTGTAAAGATTCTACTTTGAAACCTGAAAACAAGTAAGTTTATAATCTTAAGTGAAGCAATTAAAATATGCTTAGGCTAAGATCATGAACCTACGATAAAGGTTTAAATATTTAAGAACAAGGTCAAAATAAAGACTTAGTATAAGTTCACCTAGTCCATGAGACTAATAATATGTATTAGGTCAATTGAACTCATATGACACCCATATCAATAATAATGGGAAATGTAAGGATAAACTTAAGCCAATGTAAGATTCTTAGGCATGCTTTGTCATGTGCTTATACCCTAATTGAAGATTTGTAAGATGCTCCTAAATAAAACATAAGCATGGATGTTGAAACATCCCATGAAGCTTACACACTTCCTTAAGCAGTTCATGATAAACCTTATGAATTTGTTTACTTATTAAATTAAAAGGTATTCTAATGCTTTGCATTACATTTGGAAATAGTTCTTTTCCCTTGATCTTTGTTTGTTGTGTGTGGTTTTGAAGATCTTTCTTAATCAAGCTTAGTATGATGATTATTCTATAGAATATATTCTCACTTTACCATCTTTTTATTGAAATTTTATAAATTATCCCATGAGGTACTATATATTCTATAGCCTATACAATTACTCAAGTAAGGGCATAAGTTAGTGACAACTCTACTAGGAAATCCATATTGTAGTACGTGGATAGAGGTGATTGGGTAAGACCACATTGACCCATTTATATTCAAATACTAAGTGGTTAAAACACTTCTTATTGAAATCATTGATGATTTTTATACTTGGTCTAGTTCATGTGTTGGTTATAACATAGTTATGGATCTCATTATGTGTGTCCATGTTAAACTCTAGTTGAAACTTTATTCCACAATTATTGTTTCAACTTATATAATTTTTTTATGGCTATGACACTTTCCTAAGTAAATCACCACCTAAAATAGCCCCTAACTAAGAAAAAACTCCTTTTTACCATGTCTCCTACTAGGTCAATTAGGTCAAACCCATTCTTGGATTTATCACATGTTACAAAACTAGGTCGGCCCAAGTAGACATATTTTGAGACCTAACATATCTAATTCCTACCTAATGAGGTCGATCGGGCTCACTCCATTAGATTAATTTTTAGGAGGGTTTAGCATGAATCTATGGCTATATACCCCATTTAATTTCATTTATAAGAGAGGATCAATCAATTGTGCATCATTACTACTCTCAAATCTGCTTATACAATTAATAGGAGGCTATATTTCTTAGGTTTTTACCCTTGGAGGAGTAGAATTTGTCTTATGGAAGTATTGGATGCATATAAGAGGTCTTGTATCCTAGAAATGATTTATCCTTGTGATCCTTACAAGCCCAAAACAACCTCTTAAAAATCACCATTAGCAAGGGAGAGATTGAGGCATGATGGGTTCACTTCAACAAAGGTAAGTATATTCCCAAGCCTTTCATATTTTGGTAAGTAGATATTGTAGAGTTAACATATTTTGATTTATATCTATTTTTACTTAAATATTATCTATGTTATAGATAAATTTGTATTTTCATGTTTAGTATCTTTCCCATTTATTCCACAAGCTTTGGTGAGCACTAGATTCACTTGCATATGAATTTAGTAGATTAGCTTGCATATTTGTTTAGTAGATTAGCTTGCTTAATATTATTTACAATCATAAATACCTAACTAGGGTTATCACAATATGACACTTGATTAGAGGGCTTGGAAACCTCTCCTTTAAAATAGTGTGATAAGAGACCCCTTAATGTAGGTTTAGTGGATCCATTATTGGTCATGAACTTGCTTTAAATGTATCCTCAAGCTTACTTATTAGTTGATTACCTTTTCCAATCTTGAATATTATTAAGCAAGATAAGTTATAGAACTATTTGGTTTCACTTGCATATATTCTAGTGAACCCAATGTGAATCTAACCCTTGCAAATTTTTAATTTTTCTTTTCAGATAATTGGGTCCACCTTATAGATCCAATTTAATAATTAGCACATAGGTTTTCATACTCCATCGACTCTGTTGACTAAGTTTAATATTATGTGTGCAAGTTTTTATACTTAGTCAACCATGTCAACTTCATTCAACTTTATGTGTAGGTTTATACAACTAAGGTGACCCTGTCAAATTCATTAGATCTTTATACAAAAATTTATATAATCATATAAAATTAGATCGACTATATTGATATAGTTTTTTCCCTATTTTTCATAATCTAACTTAATCATATGGCTCAATTCTTTTATTTTTATACATTTTATTTAATCTACTAGGTCAATCTCATTGACATATTTTTATTTGGTTTTATCATTTATCAATTTTATTTATACTCAATTGATTATCTCAACCCTTTCTAAATATTATACATCTCCCTCAACAAGCCTAAAATTCTATCTAGATAACATAGCTCAAAATAACAACTCAACAAATTTAGATAAACTACCAGATCAATTTGGTCAACTCAGTTTATAGTGTTAGGTTCATTATAAACATCTCATTAATTAATCTCTATTAAATTTTAAATTAATTTAATTTCCTACTATTTTTCAAAATTCAAAATTTATTTTTATTTTTGCCAATTTTTTAGTTCTATAAAAGTGTAGTTTTACAATCAACTAAGTCGATCGACTTGACTTAGTTATATATCTACTTTTTATCTAAAAAACTAAGTCAACCAAATTTATTTCATTCCTTTTTGGTTGTATTTTAATATATTGAGTCGACTAACTCTCCTCTATTCTATATTTTATTTGCACAACTAGGTCGACCCACTCAATTTTTTTCTATTTTTTTTCTCTTAGTTAAAGCAATGAGAATTAACTTACATGGGTATTAATTAAACTCATTTTATTTTTTAGTTGGATTCCTATCTATTTACATTAAAAAAACTACAAAATATATTTCAAAACTTTTATTTTTACCTTTATTTTTCACTTTGTGTGGTTTTCCCTAGAAACTATGTACCCTTAGTTTTAAAATTGCTTATCTAATGTCATGAAGGGCTATTCGATACTCTGTTTATGATCCTTATATATAATTTATAGATATCATGGCATAAGGGGATTTCCCTGGTACTCATATCTATGGTATAAATCTAAACAGAGGCTTTAGTTTCTACCTACCTCATGGTATTTTGGAAATACCTAGGATTTCCCTCTTTATTGAACCTTAGGAATCCAAACATATATTTGTTTGTGTGGTGCATCACTTAGCAGTTAACACTAAGAAGTTACTTATAGATTACCCTTGGAACTAAGATTAATGAGATATGGGAATGGTACTTCCTCCATAGTCAGTTCTCTAAAATATTAGGTCAACACTATCCAATGGACAAATAAGCCTACACTTTCAATCAAAGCCTTTAGTACAACTTTATGATCTTCTTTTCAAGAAATTATTTAGTTAGCTTCTAAAAATAACTATTGTTGCTTTTTATTTTCTATTATATGTTGTATTGAAAACTTATATTAATTAATGTTGATACAAGATTTTTGTTGTGTGCTGAAACTAGCTCAACTAACTCAACCTAGTTTCCTGTGTGTTTAGTTATATTTTCTACAACTAAAGACTAAATCATTCAAGTTCAAACCATTTTAAAATATTTTTATACTTATAGAACTTATTTGACCAACTTAACCTAGTCTTTTCTAGGTTATTCTATTTATCTTCTTATAGAACTATGTTGACTAGTTTGACCTAGTCTTTTACATGTTCTATTTATCTTCCTACAAAACTAAGTCAACCTAGTATAATATAGATTATCTAGTTTTTTATAAAGTGTTTAAATTAGTCCCTTCATCATTAAACATATATTTTATGATGATACAAAGCAAAATCAAACTAATATGATGAGTTTCACTAATCCTAATAAATTTATAAAATCACATTTTATGATAACTAACCCGGGCCAAAGCAATATGAATGTTACCACCTAAAATAACAACTAGTGGACTACTTATTTCATGACACTTACCCCCTTGTTCATGAAAATGGTATAAGATGAAAGTGATCTTGAATACATATCTAAAATGATTCTCTTCATCAATGAAAATTCTCAACATAGAGGTAAGGATCCTACAAACTTTTATAACCTCATGATAGGACCTCATATTTGAAAACCCTATTCACCTTCAACTAGTTTTTCCATAGGATTTTGGGAAAGTCATTTCATGATTTCTTCCACACATTTAGTAGATCTCATAAAATCACCCACACTAATACCCAATTCCACACAACTCATAATACTAGTGCTTCCCATGCTACTAGTGCTTCACATGCTACTAGTGCATCTCATGTTCCTAATACATCTCAAACTCTTAATACTTCACATAATACTAATGTATCTAATGTTGCTTCTACTACTCAAAATAGTATTAAAACTAATCAACTAATATTAAAAACTCTTAACCAAATGGTGGATTATTTTTAAATTAATAATGTAAATAAAATTATACAAATGCAAAACCAATTATTGCATATCCAAAACTAACCCAGACCTACTCAATGGGGAATGTAAAATCCTAATGCCCCCCCACCTCCCCTTAGAGATGCACATGGTAACCTTATACCATAACCCCAACTTATTAACAAAAATATTAAACACTTATAAAATGAACCTCTTGTTCCTCAAATTACAAACATTGACATAGGGGGAATAGTTCTTGCTATTACTTCTAATGGATCCACTAATCCAGATTTGCACTTGAAAACCTTCAAAAATCTATATAAATATTGTGTTAAACTTAATACCTTTGTCACCACAAAAATATTAGATAAAATAATTTTTAGGTGACGCTTTATATTTGTGTAACCAACTTAAAACTCATTCCATCATTAGTTTAGAAGACCTAGTCAATGCTTTGGTCCAAGAATTCCAAACTAGTGACCTTCTGAAAAATAACCTAGCTCACTTTATCAATTGTAAACAATTAAAATTTAAAATGGCATAAGTATTTATTAAAAAATGAAAATCCTTGTGTAATAAAGTTGAGCATAATCTATCATATGAAAACCTCTTCCACTTATTCACCAATGTTCTTCATCCTAAACTAAAATACCGTGTTAGGACCATTTCCCTAAAACCCTTAGAGGAGACCCTCAACCAATCTAAATGTCAAGATTTCTTTATATGCCAATTTGAATATTTACACCCTTCCAAGAGAAATTGAATGATTATGAAAACTAATAATATACATGTAAAAAATTATAGTGTTATAAATACTTCTGACTCTATACACACTATCTAAGCCATTGCTCCAAACAACACCATGGAGCATAATCCTCTAATACAAAATAATAATTCTCATCCCAGTTCCACTTTTTATCAAGTAAATAATATAGATGTACACAAACCTCTTTCCTTATTAGAAATTCAAAATCTTATTCTATGACCTTCCCCATGAGATCTTAGCCCTATCAAACATTGGTATGATCCTCATAAATTTTGTTTGTTTCATGGAAGTTGGGGGCATTCTCATGAAACTTGTCACCAATTACAAAACTTTGATATGGATTATCTCCTTGAACCAAAATTTGATCATGAATCACTTATACATAAATGACAATAAGCTTATGAAATAGTAGCTAAAGTTGATGAAACTAAAACCAAGAATGAAGCTTTAAATCAAGCCAATGCTCACTTAGATATTTACAAGGATCCTCTTCTTAACCATCAAGATAAATATAATCAACCTCCTAATACTAACAATATTTAAAGTACCATAGATCCTAATGTCAATGATGAGAATGTTGTCAACATGAATAACATGAGGTGATTAGTTTCTTATATTGAACACTATCCAGCCTCCAACTATAATAATTTTCAAATTTTTTGCATTGTTAAAGACTCTTACTCATCCCATCTCACAAAATTGGGACATGTGGAACCAACAAACACACAAGTAATAACACCAACAATACAAATTGATAATACTTCTCATACCATTGATATAAGCTCTACTACCCCTACAACTAAGACACCTCAAGTGGATACCTCACAAATATAAATTGATATTTCTTCTACTCAACCACAAGAAATTACCAAAGATACAACCACATCACCTAAGATAACAAAAGTGCTTAAAAAATCAACCTATCTTAACCAAACCTAAACCAAACATATCTATTGAACAAAATTTTCAATATAATTCCAACCTATTTTCAAAATATTTACCAAAACATTATACACCTGTATCCAATAATAGTGTAACAAATTATGATGAATGGGATCCCACAGTAGAATGATCACATCTCCCATCTCAGATTCCTTTCTTAGAACTCATGATAACTTCTCAACATCAAAACATATTAATTCAATTATTATTTTAAATAAACATCCATCAACCTCCACCAATGGGGTAAGAAAATAATTTATTAGGATTTGAAGATAACATCCTCCAACAATGTGATAAAATGTCTATCCATGTTAATGAAAATGTGGACACTTCTCTTTCACTCAAATTTCTTATCTCTTCCACAATTCCTGATGAGATATTACTTCGTGTAGATGATCCACCATTATTTATTAGTGTAAAAATAGGAGATATAGAAGTCAAATGTGTTTTAATTGATAAAGGATAAAAAATTTGTGTTGCTTACCTTGATTTCATTAAAACACTTGGATATTCTAAATGCAATACTAAATCCATGTAAAGTACATGTCAAGGATATGATCAAAGATAAATGCCTCCATTAGGTTGTGTTTGGATTCCAATTAAATTACCCCCAATCATAGTACATGTAAAATTCATTATATTTAACTTTCAACTCTCTTATAATATCTTACTTTGTCGACCTTAGACACATCACATGAGAGCAATTGTCTCTTTAGTATGCTAATGTGTTAAATTTCCATTTAACAATACTATATACAAAATTCAAGGAGATATGAACCCTTTGAATTTTGAATAATTCCAAGAAATAGGTGTTATTAAAATACCCACCCTTGAACCCTTACCTAACATCCCATTTCATGAATCATAATGTTTTAATTATCCTATCAACTCTACCAGAGGTTATAATGCTCATCTCAAATTAATAGGGAACATATCACCTAACCTTTTAAAATTAGATGATGATAAACCATATGGAATAAGTTTAAAAATCAAATATTTTGATCTCTCTCCTAACATAATCATTCAATTATTTCCTTTTATATAACCTGATCTTGTCAACAACCATGTGATGAAATTTAAGTTAGCTTAACAAAAACTAAGAATTCCATTCACCATGCTTCCTCGACTAATAAAATAATTGATGAATGTACTATTGACATTTATATTCCTAATTATGATGGTGGATATTCTATATATGATCCAGTTTAGCTGGATTTTCTCAAGCTAAAGATTTAGAGATACTTATATATGATTATTATTTATATAATTCTCTTAGTTCTATTCATTTAGTTCCTTATCTTACTATAATAATCAATATTAGTTCTTCATTTTATGTTCATAGGTCTGAGATGGAGCACACATACACTAAACCTCTAATCACTACTAAGCCTCTTTAAGGATTCCATGATGGGACCTTACTAATTTTATAGATTCCATGATCCTTATAGCTTACTTCCTCTAGAGATGCTAGCTACACTACTTTGAACCGTGATGAGGTCAACCATTCATGTGGTTCAACCTAGTGTTAATCCTATTATAAGTTCTCCTATTGTTGTGACATACTAGCTTTGCCTAAGCTTGATCTTTTACCATCAAAATTGGTAGATGAGCTTTATTGTGAGATTGATAGAGTTTTTAGTCACTGGGCTAAGGATTGTAGTACACACCAATAGTAGTAAGCACCTTATTCTACCACCATAGATAGTTGACCTTCACCATCTGCTATTAAATGTACTTGTTTCTATTATGGTACATGTAAACATTATTATAATCATTGCCACCAACTCAATTAATACATTGATACACTTTGTCCATACATAGCATAACCAAAATGTAAGAGTTTACCACCTCCTAAGGTACTTCCATAGTATATTCCTCAATATGGGGAGGTTTATTATATCTAGAATCAATGTACTACACACCATGTTGATATATTCCAAGTGCTTCAACAATTTTTTTGGGATTTTACATGGCCTACATCAGCTCAACCTCATGTTACAAGTCACTTGTGGATGAAGGATCCTCCAATTCCACAACCTACACCTTTACATCGATATGTGGATACCATTAACATTTTGATTATGTATCCCACATAAAAGATACCTCAAGAGCATCATAATAATTATAGTAGACCTAAATTATTTATAAATATAATACTATAAGAAGTATTATCACAAATTTCAACAAAGATCAATGAGACTTTGATTAACTCCAAAATTCAGTTACATAAGCATGTGTTTGATGTTATGGATGACATTTGTGGTGAGATTTATTAGTATTTTTGAGCACATCATGGTGTTCTATCACATTATTTATCACATTATTATATGATTTAGATTTGATTAATGAGTATATCTAGGTATTTTGTCATTTATTATGTCTCATGGGTTATTTTTCTCTTTTTATTCACATCTTTTGATTTAAAATGAATATCTCTTGCCTTAATATTATGGTTAAATTTCCTTTTTGCATGGTTTAAATTTTTGTCTTATACTTATTCTATAATTTAAAATCAAGATAGTTATTATCATTATTTGATTCTTAAAACCCTCATCCCTTAATTATCCTATCTTTAACATATGATTAGTTAAAAAACATACCTCTCATTATATCACTACATACATATAACTCTTTTGATCTCCATCTATTCCTCATTATTCCCTTTTTCATACTGAGCAAATATAAGGTTAGGACTTGAGATCACATGATAGTTTTTAGGAAAATATAATTATTTAGCAATACATGTAAATATATCTAGGTATTTTTCCTCCTATAACCAAAATGATAACTCATTTATATTTGTAAATTTTATCACTCATGATTCATTATTTGAATGCATATGCAGGAAGAATTGAAAAATCCATAAAAATTTAAAATACAAATCACTTAAACAAAATGTATTAAATTAAAATGCAAAAATGAACATTCAAAATTCAAAATCATACTAAAATATGTGATTCATATCTAAGCACATATCTTATTTTTAATCAAAGTTCAAACTCCATAATTGGCCTCATAATAGAGCTGAGGTCCATTGGGGTGTAGTAGGCTAGTAGATTGGAGTAAGAGATTTCAAAATTAGATATATTGCTACATACTTTATCATTAAAGTGGCCAAACTTTGTAGTATATTAATGGATATATAATGGGTCCTCAAGAACTGAGAACATGATGTGGGAAGGTAGGTCCATTTTATTTTATTATATAATTAACCTTCATGAGTTGATCCTGGTACTACACTTATTTTCTTATAAAGTTTTGTGCTTATTATGAACAACTAATTTCTAAATTTTACATCTAATAGACTCTTAGTGTGTCCCTATTTTACTATTATGCCTCATGATTACTAAGGTTTTATTAAAAAACACATGTGTCATGATTTTTACACTCCTTAATTCATTAAAATAATCCCAATATCCCCCTTGATAAATACATTTTGTAAACTGATCATACCCCTAGGGTTTTGTTTTTGTGAGTTGTAGTGTAATACCTTGGATATGACCAAAAATTTCTCACAAACATTTATTTATGTCCTATAAATATTCTCAATATTATCAGTCACCTCATCGGTGTTCTCTTTGTGAGTTGCAGTGTAAGATGATGGATAGGACCAAGCTTTCCTCATAAAATATCCCTAATAAACCATGATTGGTCACCATGATAATTATCAGTCTTATTATTTATATCTTAATTTTATTACCATTTTTTTTACACACTTAAATATTTGATTTAACATGTCTTACATTTTGATTTAAGAGTCACTTTGCATACTTCTCATCTTGATTTAGTATGTTTTAAGTTTTTCATTTTATTTTTTGTCTTTCATGATTTTCCCAAATATTTGATTGAGTATGTTTTACATTATGATTCATTTTACATATTTATCATCTTGGTTTAGTATGTTTTATGATCTTTATTATCTTCAATCATCTATATATTACACATTCCTCAACTTGACTTAATGTGTTTTATACCAATTACATTTTTAATACAAACTTTTCAAATACTTGATTTAAGTGTATTTTAAAAATTATTTCCTTTTTTTTTTTTACACATTTACCATTAGGATTTAGTGTTTACTACATTTTATTACTCTTTTATTTTAATTTTCTTATTATTTTTAACCATGTATTTGTTCACAAATAGCTATAAAAGAATACAACGCATCATATATTTTCTCATAGCATATAACAGAAACTAAAGAATATGATACAAATAAAATATACATCCATAGACATCCATGATAACCATAAAAAATATATGTAAAAACATATATATCCACTAATAAAATCTCTAATACAATACATGCTACAAAATACAATAACATCCAACAACTCTAACACTATGCTCCATCATGTCTATTTTGGTGGATAAGCCAAACTACCCATATATGATTATGACTACCCTATATGAATATACCAATGTAATGATGTTGTATAGGATCAAAGGCCATCAATCTATCCCTATATATTGACCACTTGGGCATGTACCTATGCTAGCTACCTCATTTTAGCCATATGAGTAGCTCATTCCTTAAATTCTATCTTCCATACTCATAGCTATCCATCTCATACTCTGAGAGTTAGATATGTGGCATCTCTTCACATATGTAGCTCATGTGCTACCTCACCAACTAACTAAAACCAACTATCATACTCTAGAGGAGATGGTATAATAAGATCAACCATAATAGTCATATCATATTATACTAGTACCATATCCAAAATATCATGATGAGTAGATCCTACTATATCACCCCACCTAAACTCCTTAATAGTATCTACAAAACAAAAACCAAATGTACATCAGATATCTAATATATATAAAATATCCAAACATATATCTAAATATATATATATATATATATATATATATATATATACACAATTATATTTAGTCATCTATCATATAAATCAAAACAATAAATAATTACCAAAAACAATATCTCCCACAATGGTCTCTCCATCCACATGAACTCCTAGTACCTCAATAGGGGCATGACTCTAAGGTGATGAAAAAATAGGAGAAATGACTCAAACACATCATGGACAACTTATAATATAAAACTCTATCACCCAACTATTTGATGTCTGGGCTATGGGATCTCCATGTTCAAGTGCCTCCTCATGTGTACCCACTACCACCCATCAATGTCTTTATCATCATTATGCCTATAGTGGAAACTATGAAGCCTACTATAGCTCAATAATAGCCACATATACATCCTCAGTATCAACTGCTACCATCTCCACATCTGTAACTACTACCTCTTTGGTAAAAACTCTAGCTCCTCCTAGCTATCATCTCTTACTTATCCAAGTTATCAACCACTATGGATAGGTCACATGTATATCCATAGGTACTCCTATGCCTCTAATACCCTCAGATCTCTTAACTTTACCAATACTCAGACATTACTATAGGAGTCATAGGACATGGTTCCCAAAATTATGTAGGTAAACAAATAATAGAATGTGGCTCTACCCACCAAGTATAATGGTTGGTAATATGAGCATGAGTCAACTCAAGAAAAATGATAGGCCAAATTGGCTGACTATTATCAATATCCATACAAGGATATGATTTAATGTCACCATGAATAATCATCATAAGGCTATAGTATATGATACAACATGTATAACATGGTCCTGTCACCATCTAAGAATATGAGGGACACTATCATCAATAATATGGGGAAACTCAGTTAGTTGATCTATGGGAAATCTCTAATAAATCAAACTACACAAAAAATTAATAGGGCCCTTAGTCTTCTAACCATGGGACAAAATACCATACATGTCATGGACTAACTACACCCAAATCATAGACCCCAATTCATACAAGGTACCCTACTCTAAATTTGACTGGTATAATGTGACTACATATAATGACACCTTCCCATATGACTTGTGACAAAACACACATGATGTCATAAGGCCTATCACTACCTTCTAGATATCTGATATGGTATATATATACACATCAAATAGTCACACTCATAAACCCTATATATATCTCTTAGAGCTAATCACCCATTAGGTTAAGGCTCATCTCTCCAAATCTACCTTAAGGGTGTCACAAATAACAAGGGTCCAAATAATTAGAAGTCCAAGTAAATCATGGACATCCTATAAAGTGATTCCCACCTCTATGGTATCTTTATCCACCCCCATCAAAAAGTGTTGGTTAGTCACTCCCATGTTCCTAAAAACATCATGACTAAGTCAACACCGAGGGGAATCTTTTGTATCTACATGATGCCACCAAAACCCAATGATTCTAACCATGCACAATCATCATCTATCAATATATCTAATAAATTAAGTAATTAAGATACATATACCAAATGCTAGAGTATTCATCATCTCTACAAATGCCAAATAAAAAAGATGTATTAGTCCTTGACCTCATATAACCAAGAAAATATACTCTAAAATTCATTATAAATATGATTAATTCATAAATTAACTACTTCATCAACCTGTTATTGTAATTTTTCTATCAGTTCATACTATGTTGCCCACATAATACACTATGTTGGTCAAAAATAAAAAAAATATTACTAAGTTGGCCAGTTAACAAACTATGTCAGCCATGGTGTCACCATCAAAACTAAGTTATCCATATTCTATGTAGTTAGACGGGTATCAAAACTAGATTGGCCATATGATACGTTGTCGGCAATGTCAGTATACTATGTCAGCCACTTCATATAAAGTTTACCATTATTATAAACTATGAAAACCAATTTCATACACTAGTACATCGACCAATATGTACATAGTCAACCACTTGAACTTTATGAACTAGATCAACCACATGCTATGCAGTCAACCACCCTCTTTCTCATTTAATTTTTTAATTGAGTCATCTAGGATGAATCTATTCAAAAAATATGATGACTTTTTACATATTCATCATTTATGCCTTGGGAATTTATGACTAATTTTGAGACCTGCCCATTGACCATCCTACTCTCTACCCTACCCTAAAAATTCTTGGGGAAAATAATGTTATATGAATTTGCCCCATCATCTAATTTTATGAATTAATTATATTTTTATTAAAAACTTGCAAAAATATAAAAATTAAAACATCACTTACTTAAGTTGCACTAGCTATTATTGTTATGCATCCCCTACCTTGCACATGTCATCTCTAGGCCATAATCAATCTATTTACTCTCCTAGATCTCTCAGAGCTCTATTTTCTTGAATAACAAAATTGTAAATGAATAGTTTTAAAATATTATTTATATTTTAAATTGCAAAATCTTTAACTATCAATTATTTTATGACAAATTTTGATTTTTTCTCATAAATATGTTTTTATTATCTCTTTTTCCAAACCAAAAGTAATACTAGAATCCTGACATTGTAGAGAATTTTTCTATATATAACACATATTTTTGCAAAAAAAATGAATTTTCTCTTATTTTTTAGGCCTACCTAATGTCCCCTACATTGGACACCTGTACACTTCGATCACATGATTTATCTTATATAACATCAAGGTAAGTAAAGTTATGTATTTTTCAATTCTTTCCTTTCGATTACTTTCATGTTTCCTACTGCAATTTTTACTAGCTCAACATTGTGAGTTGATATGTTCTTTTCCTAAAGCAACATCCCATTTAAAAAATATGTGACATTTCATGAGCTTTGAGTGGGGCATGTGTATACACATAATATTTTCAAACTTTATCAATTATTGATGTTGTCTCTCTTTAAAAAACCCATTGAATCTCAATCTCTCTGAGTGGATGCCTTAAAGGTTACACCAGGAAAGGGGTTGGCAAAACTTTAGTGCTTTGCAGATTTTTGTCTACTATACCATCACATAAAACTAATATAAACTACTCCTATCTATTTTCCTAGGCTTTGAAATACCACTTATACACTTTCCTAAGAAACTAACATCCCAAAATAGCCCCTAACTAAACAAAAACCCCCTTTTACCATGTCTCCTACTAGGTTGACTAGGTCAACCCCATTTTGGGATTCACCACACATTATAGAACCAAGTCAACCCTAGTCCACATAGTTCAATACCTAATAACTATCTTTCCCACCCAATGAGGTTGACCGGGCTGACTTCATCAACTTAATTTTTGGGAGGGTTTAGGGTCAATCCATGGCTATATATGCCCCCTTTCATTTCATTTCTAAGAGAGGATCAATCAATTTTGCATATTATTTCTTGAAAATCTACTTATACAATTAATTGAGATTTCATTTCTTAGGTTTTTTAATAGTGCCTCAACATAATGTAAATGTTAAGTTGAATATTTTCAGTGAACCATTTTTAAACCATGATACTAACAAGGATAATTCAATAGTGCATCATACTTACAATGATTATCCACCTCCTAATTCATATGGTCATCCATTAGATGGAATTATAGGTATAATTATTCAAAATACTCCACCACGTCCTATGATTAGTTTTGATGATTGTGAGATAGTTGATGATGATTATGATTTTTCATGATTTATGTATATGAGCTTGTATTGGTGAATAACCCATTCGTAATGTGCTACCTGATAATGGATCAAATGAAAATGCATGCAAAATTAAATTAATTCATTCATTAGGTTACACATAACATGATAGACAAACAAATTCTAAAAGTGTCAAGACATTTAATGGGAAATAACAAATCACTTAAGGACACATTGTGTTGCCTCTTTAGGTGGGTTTTGATATATTATCTAATTGTTTTATATTTATACTAAAAAATAAGGTATTTAACATGATATTAGGATGCTCTTTATTAAAAAATCTCCTTGTTGTATCTTTTACGATACATAGATGCCTAAATTACATTCATTGCAGTATGTTTTAGTCAAAATTTATATTAGAGGGTTAATCTAATTACAAAAAGTTTTTGAGTAAATTAGAATGCATAATAAATACAATAATCACATATAAATTAATTATAACTTTCTATTTATATAAATTTTCTAAATGGGGAAAGTGTTAAGAAATAAATGACTTAAGTGGAACTTGGGTCTACTAGATGACAATAGTGATTGTAAAATTGAATGTGAGACTGTGTGAGGTTGTTGTGTATTAGGAACATGGATCCAAATTATCTTGGGATAAAGCCACACTATTTGGACTTCATTTGCCTATCTAGTGGATGTCACTAGGGAATGGATTTATCCTTGAGGGTTTTTAACCTCTGTGTAAATTTTGATAGGTGCATCTTTACCTATAGATCCCGTGTCTTTTTAGATGCCTTCACTTTGATGCTAGAGCCACTATGTGCCTTTTTTAATCTAACCCTAGTCTAATGATAAAAGGTAACAGATAATATAAAATGGGGGTAATATGCAAGGAACTAGAGTTGTGCTTGACCTCAACACCCCATTTTTTGAGCCCAACCTATATACTAATACTATAAAGAGGGATCAAAATCCATGTAATTCTCCCATGATACAGTGGTGTGTAAATTACTAGTGAAATGCTACATGCTAGTGAAATCTTGGTGTGATTATGTGCTTAAACAAGTGACTTGTGAACTTGTTTAATTTAAACCTAACTCAGGTACTCTTTGGATTTAGCAACTTAGGATTTTGAAGAATATGTATTTTCATCTCAATGTGTAGTTAGATTTTTTAGTGATTGTAATGATAGTGTTAGAGGTGCAATCATTGAGGGGGGTGTGAATAAGTGAGCTTAAATAATTCAACTTCAATTATAATGTTTACAAATACTTAATCAGATACCATAAGAATGCATGAAGCATATACAACATTCATAAAAATGAGCAAGAGATACAATACAATATTAATCACATAACACATGACATATGTGGGAAACCCTCTTGGGGAATAAAACCCAATGGAACCTACAATTGGAATACTATATTATAAAATAAGAACTAATTTAAACAAGATGTAACTAATCAAGGAACTATAATCCCTATTTAGTGAGAATATAATCCCATAAGGTGATACCACACCTTTTTAGTTGAGCTACAATAATAGCCAGACCTTTTAACAAGTTTTACCTTTCAAGGAGGATATAACCACCTTAGATGCTGAGCTACCACAACAACACTTATAAAACACTTCCACCTTTAAAATGATGTCAAAAACACTTGATGATGGACCTCAGCTTATCTTACTTCACCTTTGCTCATACTCAATCTTCAAGAACACTATTCCACCAACAAAATTATGACCTATAGGTTATATAAATAGTCTTTAAACTGATATGATCTTCAACACATCCTCAGGGCACTCAACCCATCCTTCACTCCTCAAAACACACACACACACAAAAGCTTCTCTCTAATCGCTCCTTAGTCTCTCTCAAAAATCTAGAACCCATCATATTTGATTCCACTATATATAGAGAAGTATTGATAATCATAACCTTGGTCAGCCATTAGGCACATGTTAACCCTTAAGACATCTTTCACATGAAGACTCAGCTTAATAAAATTTACATCAATCAACCATAACATATATGGGTCACCCTTAAGGAACTACACCTTTTAATAAGGCCCTTGTAGTCCTCATAGGTCTCATACAAAACCATTCACTCCTTTAGCTCTCCCTAAATAAAAAACAAGAACACAAGACCACTTTTAAATACATGGGTCCACTCCTTATGTCTCCTTCAACATCCTCAAGTGATCATAAACAACTTAACTCACCTTTGCATATGCTCAAACAACTTAAACAATGACCTGATGCACATAGTCACCATGAATGAACACATAATCAACTTTTGAAGCATTATTCATACTGAAGATAAATTGATCACACCTCCAAAATCCACACAGAGCATCCTCATTAGGTCTACAATATGTTACTATAGATGATTCATCTTGAGACATCAAAACAACATCAATAAAAGCTTGAATATCCTTCTTGGATCACTTATAGAACATGCATGAATACATATTCAACTTTTAGGCTCAATATCTTTGTTTGCATAGACTTCTAGATCTTTAAATTAGGTTTAATGGATTTACCATGGAGTCCTATACCACTTTGATTTTGACTTCATGAGCAAATTCATATTCTATTTAAAGATATGGTAAAAATATAGAGCTCTAGTTTTTCCCTATGTAAATTCAAATATTTGAATAACAACGGTCACAATTAGCCTTAGAACACAATGCTCAAATCTCATGGACTCTCAGCTTAGGATCAATCTCACACCGTCGATCTTATTCAAGCTTTAATGCATAGACCACTAAAGCCAAACATTAAACATATATCAAATTGACCTTATCTCATGTAATCTAAGAACTTTGACTCAATGTGATCCATTAATCTCTTTAGATTAGTCAGAACATTAACGATCAATGCTCATCATTTTATCAACTATATGAATGCTTACTCGCTATTGGATCATTATCTTGTACCTTTTCTTAGACATTAAACATCATGCACCTATCCTCATCTTGTTATATCTTAAATATTTAGATAAAACATGCATCATTGATCTTGCTTAAGCTTTAACACATTCAAAAATGACTAAGTATGGGGACCCTATCAGTAAGAATGAGTGGCCATTTTTGCACCTCAATAACATCTTCTACTCTTCAATGTAGGATCTTAAATTGGACCAAATGATCTATTTCCATAGGAGAATCCAACCCTGTGACCCACTACTCCTGGAACTCTTGTGCATGCAAGATATAACACCATTAACATGCCTTCTCATAAACTTCTATCATAGAGCCAACCATGTCCAAATCTCCCTAAGAGGCCAAATTTGATCATCCATAACTTTTGCCATGCTTCAATGCATGATCTAAAATTTAGAAAAAAATATCTATGCTTAAAAATAAACAAACCTATATGATCAAATTTTATTGAAACCTTCACATGTGTAAGATATAACACCTTCAAAATTCTCACTCAGTTCTTTCTAGCACACTGCAAAATTAGCTATGGGAAAACATAGTTAATCTACTTGGGAGCCCAACTTTGCATAAGTATATCTTTTTATGCACTATATTGCATGATTTATAAATTAGCATAAATAAAATAATTCCAAAAATGAAAAAAACCATATGACCACCTTCTCTTGAAACATGCACACGTGAGAGATATTCCATTGCAAATTTGGCTAAGTATGGGAAAACATTAAAATTTGTCTTAGAAGCCAACTTTGCACCCTCATATATTTGACCATAATTCAATACATGACTTAAGATCTAGTGTATAAAAACTATGGAATAATATGATCAAAACCATATGAACAACTCCCCTTGACTCCTTCCCATGTGGCAATGGTGACACCATCAAATTACCAACTTAGATTTTCTACCACTGGTCCCAAAGTGTCTAGATGAAAACTATGATCAACCGTATGGATTCCACTTATGAACACAAGATCTCAATTCATAGATCACATATTATAGGATCCATTTCACATGTTCAAACCTCCATATTCATCCTTTATCCTCTCAAGCTATGTCAATATTGAAGATCAACCAACCATATATAAAGTACACTACAAGAAGTAGATTGCACACTTTATCATTGTCACTAGACTATCAAGGCACTTCATCCTCTCAACAAGACACATCCATAAAACCACCATGACATCACTATGACAAATCTCCAATAATCTCCCCCTTTTTCATTAATTTCAACACCCATCAATATAACAATATATAACTCACTTTCTTTCTCTTCAAAGTACTTCCTACAACATGAACTTTCTCCTCCTCTGACACATTGACAAAGTGGGCATAATATGATCCCAAGGACTTGAAAAGAGTATAAAAATAATAAATGACCATATTAGAAAGATGATATAAAATCCCCCTTACCTTGAGCCTACTTCTGCTTGTCTTAACATCTTCCTCTTGCTCCATGCCAACACTCTCTTCAATCAAGCTTTGCAACCAACGAAGAAAGAACACACAAAAGAACTAAAATATAATATAACTCACCAGAAAACATTTGAGAAGGACTTTACCTAAGAGATATAAGAATTTTCACCTTATGAGAATCTTAAGATATCCACACACCATGAAGAACTACCATGTAGGCTTACTAGCCTTCATTCTCAAGACACTTCCATGACCACCAACTCTGCATCTGCACTATACAAAATAGGACACATTCACTGATCCAACCTAAGAACATACATAAAAAATTCTGGAGCAAGTATTATGAACATGTTTCTCCCCCTTAACCAAAGATCTTATATTGATTCATAGAGAAAGAAATGACACCCAAGCTCTGTCTTAGATACTCAAAAGTAGCTTTTGACAATGGTGTGGTCATAATATTAGTGAGCTACTCTTTTTTAGGAACATGCTCCAACTTAACACATTGATTAATCACTTGTTCTCTCAAGAAATGATGTCTAATAGGAATGTGTTTAGTTTTTGAGTATATAACATGATTCTATGAGATACTAATTGCACTAGTATTGTCACAAAAAATAGGACAAGGTCCATTTTGTCTTACCTTGTAATCCTCCAAAGTTTGTTTCATCCACATGACTTGTGTACAACAAGAGGCAACTGCTATATACTTAGCTTTTGTAGTTTATAAAGACACCAAGGCTTGCTTCATTCTTAGCCAAGACACCTAACATTCTCCCATGAAGAAGACCCCACCACATGTACTCTTATCATCCACACATCCTACCCAATCAACATCAATATATTATTTTAAAGAGAAATCTTTACTCCTAGGATACCATAAACCATAGTCTATGGTGCCTTTGAGATATATTAAGATCCTTTTGATTGATTTCAAGTGAGATTCCCTAGTATCATCTTGAAATCTTCCTACGAGACCTACTATTTGCATGATGTTAGGCCTATATGTATTAGAGTATAAAAGACTTCCAATCATGACTCTATATTAAGTTTGATCAACTTTTAGTGAGTCATCTAGTTTAATTAACTTACATCCTATGATCATTGGAGTACCCATTGGCTTACACTCCATCATGTCAAACTTCCTTAGTATATCCTTGATGTATTTGGCTTGAGAAATGAAAATTTATACATCAAATTTATTAATCTATAATCCTAAGAAGTAATATAGTTATCCCAATATTGACATTTCAATCTTAGTCTTCATAGTATTTGCAAAATCTCTACTCATTTTATCATTATTAGATCCAAAAACTATGTCATCAACATATACAACAACTATCAATTGATGATTATCTTCTATCTTAATGTAAAAATTACAATCAGCTACCCCTCATTTTAAACTTTGACTCAAAATATACTTATCTAGCATATCATACCAAGATATAGGAGCTTGTTTAAGAATATACAAAGCCTTCTTCAATTTACATAGAAAATCTTGGTTACTTGACATGAATTATCCTTTAGGTAACTCAATGTAGACTTCTTCTAGGTTTCCATTCAAGAATGTAGATTTCACATCTATTTGATATACTTTAAAACCTTTGAAACATGCATAAGCCAAAAAGAGTCTAATTGCTTCCATCCTTGACATAGGAGCAAAAGTCTCATCAAAATCTATTCTTTCAACCTGAGCATATCCTTTACACACTAGTATAGCCTTATTTCTTGTGACTTGTCCTTTCTCATTCATCTTATTTTTGAAAACCCATTTGGTACCTATCACATTTTTATCTTTTGGTTTAGGAACTAAGTCCCATGTTTCATTAACTTCTATTTGCTCAATTTTTTCATCCATAACATCATTATAACTTTCATCTTTGCTAGCTTCCATAAAATTTTTGGGTTCAGTCATGGATAATAAAGTTGAGTCTTATTGATTTTAATTGATCAACATTCTCCTTCTAGTTTTCAACCTTGCACCAACATTTATAATAATCTAAGAGATTGGATGATCTTTCTAAATTATTCTAGATGGAGCTTTAGTATCTTGTCTTTTTTCCTCTTCTTCCTCTTCATCATCTATTTGAACATATAGCTTGTCATTATTTTCAACAACATTCTAAGTTGAGTCACTTACCTATAATTTTGACTTCTTGACTCTACTTGTCTCATCTGCTCTTACATTTGAACTTTTAATAATCTTGTGAAGTCTCTTATTAAAGCATCTATAGGAAGTAATGATAGAAGAATAACCCAAGAAGATGCCCTCATTAGATCTTGAATCAAATTTTCCAAGATTATCTTCACCTCTTTTGATGAAGCACCTACTCCCAAACATTCTAAAATGTTTAACATTAGCCACTCTATTCTTTAATGGCTCATAAGGTGTCTTATTACCATTTAATCTAATTTGGCATCTCTTTAGGATGTACACAAAAGTTTTGGATACCTCTTCCCAATAGCCCTCTGATAATTTTGCATCTTGAATCAAGGTTCTACCCATCTCAACCGTAGTCTTATTCTTCCTCTAAACCACACCATTCTATTGTGGTGTTCTACCAGTAGAGTATTGTATTCTTATCCCATGTTTATCATAGAAAACATCATACTTATGAGACTAAAACTCACCTCCTCTATCTAATCTTAGACACTTGATTTTTGAACCTTTATCATTTTTCACAAGAGCTTTAAATACCACAAATTTTGCAAAAGCTTCTATTTTTATTTAAGAAAGAATATCCAAGTCATCCTCGTAAAATCATCAATGAGAAGCATGAAGTAATTATTATCTTGAATACTTTGAGTTCTCATAGGTCCACATAGATTAGTGTGGATCAACTTCATTATCTTTGTAATGGATAATTACTTGTTCTTGTATCTTTTCTTGGTTTGCTTCCTATGAAGACATGCCTTGTAAAGAGAAGAAGGAATCTTAGAAATCTTGGGCATATGCCTTACCAACCCCTTTAAACTAATATTTACTATATTATTAAATTTATATGTCCAAGCCTTCTATGCCAAAGAAAAAATTATTTCAAGTGACTCATGAAGCATTGCTCCTTCTGGGATTCAAGGAATACATACATTTTATCTATTTTATGAACCTTTACAACTAATCTATTAGATTTTGCCTTTATTACTTCATATACATCATCATGAAAAGTTACAACATTTCATTGTTTACACATTTGGATTACACTTAAAAGATTATGTTTCAAACCTTATACATATAAGACATTCTCAGCCTTCATATGACTATTATCCAAACTTATAATACCTTTATTGACTATGTTAGCAGACCTTTTTGTCACCAAATCTAATTGTACCTAGGTTGGTCTTATTTAGAGAGATAAACTTGCTCTTGTCTCCTATCATATGATTTGATCATCCACTATTTATGAACCATATATTGTTCTCATCTTCTTGAGTGTGAAAATATTCTTAAACAAATAATGACTCTTCCTTTTGTGATTTTCTTGGATTCTGCTTCTTTTCTTCTTTAGACTTGGTCTCTTTAAACCATTTGATAGCGTCAATGACCTATATATCCTTTTTCCAAAAGGCTCTATTGTATTTATTAGATATATGACCTTGTTGGTTATATTTGTAACATAGGAGATCCCTTTTGATCATGGGAGAGAGATAAAAATCCTTATATCTATGACCAAATTGATTGCATGAGAAGCAATAACCATTGGAGACTTTGTTCATGTTTGATCCTCTTTTCTCTCGACAATTACCTCTCAATGGATTTTCATCTTTGATATTTTTGATGGAGCTAAAATCCTTTTTGTCCTTAGATAAGAGCACATCTAAGTAAGTCAAGACCTTATTTTCACATTGTTCCATCTTTTGATTAAGATCTATTTCACCATGACCTACAAATTCTTGATAGTTGATCCTAAATTTTGGACTACATTATTAACTTCTAATAAAGTAGAAACTAGATTGTCTTGAAGCCAAGCCATAATTTTTTTGTCAACCATTTTACCTTTGATAACCTTTAATCTATTAATCCTTTACCAAATGACTAGCTCTGATACCAATTATTAGAGATACAATCATTGAGAGGTGGTGTATACACAATATTTTTAACTTTTATTGATTATTGACACTTTATATCTTGCTATCTTGTAGGAACCTATTGAGTCTCAATATCTCTGAGTGCATGCCTTAAGGGGTGAACCAAGAAAGGGGTGGGTAGACCATTGGTGATTCATAAGATTATCATTCTTTATTCCACTTGCCATCCACACACTAGCCTCCTGAAACTATTGAACTTAAGCTAATTCTTTTAATTCTACCTATTCTTATCACTTGCTGTGTTTTATCCTTCATTTCTTGCTTTAGCATCCTTTTGAACTTTTGGTTGTGTTAGGTCGACCAGGTCAACCTAGCATAATTTATGGAATTTTGATCTCTTTTGGCTTGTTGGCCTCTTGACTGACCTAACACAAACCTAGTGAGTTAGACCCAAAAATATGCTAGGTCGATCAGGTCGACCTAGCACAACCTACTTTCCAAAATGTGTTTAGGGTAAGTTAATACTATATATACAAGGTCATTTACCACCATTTTTAAGGATGAATAAGTGTGAACAAACATCTACATATTGACATTATATTTGGGGAATGAAGCTTTAGGGTTCAATACTTTCTTTGGAGCTTCGATCTCATCTTGTGGATAAGTATTTTGGATGCTTGGGTAGGTTGTATAGCCTAGATCTGATTTATCTTAGTTATCCTTACATACCATGATAATCTATTACAAAGAACCATGGCCAAGGGGGAGATTGAGGCTTGATAGGTTTATCTTCAAAGGTAAGTATTCATAACTTTATTCTTCTTTTATAAGAGTAAATAGATAGAGCATTTGTATTCTTTTCTTTCATATATTAGGATTCAATATATATTGACATAAGTTTATGTCTTCTATACATGTTTAGTTTAGTTTATTTTTTTGTTTCTAACCCCTGCTTTGTGCCACAAGATTTGGTGCACACTAGATTAGATTTACTTTTCTTTTTATTAGATTAGTGAAATATTAAATCATAAGACTCTTTTAGGGTTGTTATGCGATTGTGTTAGACTATAGGCTTTGGAACCCTATCTCACATGGTGTGTTGTGACAAGTGATCCCCTAATTAGGTCTATTATATCCCCACATTGGTCATGATCCCACTTAACAATTGTATGATCCCTAATTTAAAGAGTAGGTGTGCTCTATCCCATTTGATCTAGGATTGATTTATGGACATGATGCATTTATGATTGCATACATTCTAGTGAAATTGACATGAATCAAAACCTTATAGGATTTCTTTCACTTATTTCATTTCTATTATTCATTATTTTTATTATATATTTACTATGCTGGATTGACCATGTTGACCCAATTTATTTATCTCTATGCACAAGTTTTAGGAACAGGTAACTGGCTTGACCAACTCAACCTAGTGCAAATTTCTATAAATTTTAGATTTCTATTCATATAATTGGATTGACCAACTTCACCTAGTGTATTTTTTTAGGGTTTTAGACTTCCTGTTCAACCTACTAGGTCAACTAGGTTGACTTAGCACATTTTCAACACTTTTTTAATAGGTTTTTATATAGCTTGTTTTACCAACTCAACCCAATTTGTAGGTTTTTACCAATTTTATCCAAGGTTATTAATTATCAATCTTCTCCTTTTCATCTCTAAACCATTCAAGTCAATTTCTATTCCTTTGTGTCATTCTTTATCTGTACTTTCTCTTAATAGTTTGTAGTCTTTAAAATTGCCTTCACATAGTCAACTAGGTCAACCCTGTGGACCTAGTTCTATGTTCTGAGTTTTTTGAAATAACTAGGTTGACCTGACTAACTTAGCTCATTTCAGGCTTAGTTTCTATAGTATAGTTCAACCCTATCAACCCTATTCTATATATTTGTCCATATACTTTCTCAACTATACCTTGCTTTGAAGTTGGAATAAACCATATATGTAAACCATATCTTCCTTTTTAGTTACTTGCATGCTTAGAATAGTTCACATAATCTAATTATTGTATTTTAAATTAATCATTTAGTTTCACTATTTCTATTATTTTTCACACATGACCAAACCACATAAACATCAACAGACATTTAAACATTTGACTACCCAGGTCTAGCTACTTGGATTTCATCAACAAAATGAAAACTGACTTGATGCTCTGGTCAAGTATAAATCATGGTTAATGGTATATTTTGGATAAGCACCTATTACCCTTATTAATGCAGTGTGTGAAGTGAGGGGATAGTCCCTAATACCAAGCTTGTATCATTACCACTACAATCTATTTCATCCTAAACTTACTTGAAACTATCCATAGATTACTATCTAGTACCTTGCTTATATCCAATATCCATTTACACTTAAAATCATTCTTAATAATCTAGTCAACATTCTAGGTTGACCAAGTAGTTATCTTTACTTTCAAGTTATTTGATTTCTCTTAGATCAATTATGTGTACAAAAGCTTGCATTAGCTAGTGCTAGTGCAAGAGTTTGAATTATGTGCATCAATTGGATTAGCCAACATCAATTTAATTGAATATTTATTTCCCTTTTAGTAATTACTAATTTATTACATTACTTTCAATTATATTACTTTAATTCATAGCTTATTATCAACTTTATTTTCTTCCCTATTTGTTGTGCTAGGTCGACCCTATCGACCTAGTATCTTTTTTAGATCCTTTACACTATACTAGGTCGACCTAGTCAACCTAGTGATATTTACATCTTTACCTCTTTGTGCCAGTCACTATTTCCTAAAATAGGTCGACACTATGAACCCTATACAATTTTATAGTCCCTATTTTTCACTAGGTCAACCAAGTCGACCTAGTACTATTTTAGTCACTTTTTGATTCTTAATTTTCTCATCTTACCTCTTTTCCTTTCATCATGGACTATATATTTAGTGACAACACTAAATTTTAGACAATAGACATGATGGAATTTACCAATCCTAATAGGGTCTCCCATAGACAAATTAGTTTTCCTTTCAAGAATACTAGTAATATTCATATTGTAACTTGCATAATGAACTATGGGACCCCTCCTCATACTCCTTTGCATAAAAACCCTCCTCTTCTCTTATAGGATGAACTTGAGTTAGAGTATACTTTTGAAATGATCTTATTTATCATATAATTCACTCAACATAGAGGTAAGGATCCTTCCACCATATATAACCTCATGATTAGTTGTCAAGTTGAAGAACCTCATTATCCTACTCCCACTTTCTCAATTGGATTTGGGGGTACTAATTTATTTATTTCTCAACCTATTCCTTAAATCTTGACTCCTTATGCCATGACATCTTTTCTTTAACTTCTTCTACCTCTATTCCTAGTATCTTAACTAACATGGTAGGTTCTACATCTAGTGGGCCTTTCATAAGACCCATTATCCTTAATCCATCCACTAGTTCATTGCTTACTACCCAAGGCACTCATGCTTCTAGTTATTCTTCTTCTCAACCATTTACTATTCCATATTTTACTTTAGAAGTAAATTTTGCCACTAGTGCCTCAAATTCTCATAGTTTTTTCAATCTCATATCAACACTAATAGTGGTACCCAAGCCACTAACACCAACACAAACACCAATACTACTTATTCGAATAACACTAATCAAACTCATAAACTATTATTGAAAACTCTTAATCAAATGAACACATTCCAATCTCATAATATGAATCAAATGATGTGAATGCAAAAACACCTTCTTAATCTTTAATCCAATTCTCAACCAATGACTTGGGGCACACATAACCAAAGTGTTCCACCTCGCCCTCTTTGAGATTCTCAAGTTAATCTCATTCCTCAACCTCCATTGGTCAATAAAGCCATAAAACATTTAAAAAATGAGCCTCTTACCACCCAAATTGCTAACATTGACTTTGGAGGTATAACACCTAAAATTTATTACAATGGATCAACTGATCCTACCCTTCATCTTAAGACATTTGGAAATTTTTACAAGGATTGGGTCAAGATAAATACCTTTTCCGTTACAAAAATCTTAGTAAAAACCCTCACAAGTGATGAATTGGATTGGTATAATCAACTTAGAACACACTCTATCACTAGTTTGGAGGTGTAGTAAGTGCTTTAGTTCAAGAATTTCAAACTAGTGATCTCCTGAGAACTCTTTGGCCCATTTCATTAATTGTAAATAAAATGAAAACAAAACTACCCAAGCCTTTGTTAAGAGATGGAAGAGTTTGTCAAATAAATGTGAACATAACATGTTGGATGATAACCTCTTTCATCTCTTTACAAATTCCTTATTTCCTAAATTACAATATTGAGTCTGTACCCTTTCTCCATGTACCTCAGAGGAAGCTATCGATCAAGCCAAAAGACAATATTTATTCATGCATCAATTCAAGCCACCCAACCTTCTATGGGCCCTCACCTATTAGTAAAGAATAAAAACCATAATATTACCAATGATGGTGTTACCGATTTATATGACACCATTCACAATGTTCAAGTTGTCATTTTTACCCCTTCTTCAAAACTAGCTCCTTCTCAACAATACACTAATCCTCATTTCTCAAAAAACAACATTAATTTCTATAAGCCTTTATCCTCAGCTAAATTGCTTAAAAATTTACCCAAGCCTCTCCTATGAGAAATTGACCCTACTCATCCTATGAAATCCTAGTATGATCCTAACAAGTTTTGTTGGTTTCACTCCAGCTGGGGTCACTCTCATGAGACTTGTAGACAACTTCATAGTTTAGCCATGGAATTTCTTCTTGGCCCAAATTTTAATCATGATTCCATTATCCATAAGCATTAACAAGCCTATGAGATTTCTTTCAAAGACTATAAATAAAATGATAAAACTCAAACCTTAAATCAAGCAAATGTTCATTTGGTGGCTATCTTTAAAGATCCCTTGCCTAATCATCAACCAATCCAAGAAGTTAAAGATAAGCCCACTTCTTCCAAAAATAATGTAGAAAGTCTTGTTGAACCAAATTTTGAAGAGAATGTGGTTAGCATGGATAATATGTAAAGAGTGATCACTTTCATTGATTCACAACTTATCTACACTCCTTCCCATAAAACATATCATGTTATCCAAGATTCTTTTCCAACTCATTTAAATTAGATGGGGTACGAAGATCTTATTTATTTTGATGATCTGATTTATGATTCTCCCTTGGATGACACATCTCATACCATTTCTACTTCTCTCCCATCATCTTATAATACTAATAAAAATCTAATGTCTACTAACACTTCTTTCACACTTCAAGATCAATCTAAACTAACTACTTCTTCATCACCAAATGATTTGCAACCTTCTTCTCAAACTTCTCATTCTTATCATCATAAATTTCAATTCTCTTTAGATCCACCTTTCGAAGATCTTTTTAATCATTATGCACCTATCTAACAATATCCTTATGGGTTATGATGAGTGGGATCCCATTGTAGAACTTACTAATATTTCATCTTAGATACCTTTTCTTAAACTCATGAGGACATCTCCACATCATATAAATTGTGTCATGTAACTCTTATTCAGGATGAATATCCCTCACCCTCCTTTAGCAAGATGGGAGGCTACATTATCTAGATCTAAGGATAGTATCTTGTAGTAATGTAAGAGATGTCTATTAACGTTGATGAAAATATAGACACTTCTCTTTCTTTATGATTTCCTATCACATCTATGATTCCTAATGAGATTATGCTTCATGTAGATGATCATCCATTATTTATTAGCATCCAAATCGATGATATCTAAGTTAAGCATGCCTTCATCGATGAGGGTTTAAGCACTTGTTTTGCTTCCCTATATTTCATTAAGACTCTTGGATATTTCAAATGTAATCTCAAGTCCACATGCAACACATGCCAAGGATATGATAGAAGGCAAATGCCTCCTCTAGGGTGTGTGTGGATTCCCATTACCATCCCACCTATGACCGTTCATGTGAAGGTGATGATCTTCAATTTCCCCTTTCATATAACATCTTGCTTGGTAGGCCATGGACTCATCATATTTAAGTTATCACATCTTCTGCTTACCAATATGTAAAATTTCCTCATAATAGAGCCATTTATAGGATTTAAGGAGACACCAACCCTTGAACTTTTAAACAATTTCATGATCATGGTGTCTTCAAGATTCCTACTCTTGAGCCTTTACCAATGTTCCATTTCATGAGTCATAACATCTAAAATTTCCTATCAACTCAACTAGAGGTTACAATGGGCATCTTGAGCTCATTGGTAACATTCTTCCCAACCTTTTATACTCCAATGATGATGAGCCCAATGAGATTAACTTAAAGATAAAAACTTCCAATTTCTTGCCTCATCTCATCTCATAGCTCCCTGCTTCCTTGTAACCTCACTCTCATAAGCCTCCTTGTGATGACATTCTTGTAGTTTTAACCATGAATAAACACTCTATTCACCAAGCTTCCTTTGATGTCAAGGTCATCTCAACTTGTGTCATTGATATTCATACTCTAGATTATGATGATGGCTATTCTTTAAATGATCCTCTTTTAGATGACCTTGTCTAGGCGCATGATGCTAAGATTATTCATTACCTCTCTTCTTTACTTTAGTATTTTCATGCATCTCATCATTCTCTTTCATTTATAATTCTTGATTCTTGTATTTTTCCTCTATGGGTAGAGATGGTACTGATACCTCCAGAATATGAGGAGCCATGTAGGACCATGCTCATGGATCATTCTATGATTAGACCTTATCACTTTACCATACCTAGACTATTCCTTCTTAGACCTTCTGTGCATCCCACCCCTCCTTCAATAAGGCCATCTATAGTTAATATAGTTCCTTTTTCCACTCTAGTTGACCCTATTTCCTCTCATACTATTATTGAGGTTCTTCTTATTTCTCGTCCTAGTGCTCCTCCTATTGAGACTAGTTCTATTCCTTCTTCATCATCACCCTCCCTTGATGATGCTTTACTTCTGCTACCTAAGTAGGCTCCTTTACCCACAAAATGGGTTGATGAGTCCTCTTCAGCTTCTTCCATTCCTATGTCACTTCCTTTTATGAGTAATCCTAAAACCACTCACTAGTGTATCTATTACTTCCATGGGATATATAATTACTCTTCCACATATTATCATAAGTTGTGATAATACCTTGATACTTTATGTCCTTATTTACCATCATCAGATAAAGCCATACATCCCCCAAAGGTATTTCCTAAATATTTACCTAAGTATGGTGAGGTCTACTATTTATGGAAACTATGTGGAATGCATCACACTAATTTTTATTGCATTCTTCAACATCTCAAGGATCACCTTGTAGTCATTTTTAGAACTTATAACATTCCTCCCACAGGTCAATCTCATAAGAAGGCTCCTCCTTCTATGGATCCACCTCCACTGGTTCCATCACCTCTTATGGTCCCTTCACCACCTTTAATGCCTCCACCCATGATTCATTCACCTGTGGACCTTCCCGCACCTGTGGATACTTCTCTACTCGTGAGTCCTTCACCTGTGATTCCTTCTTCTCATGTAGATCCTATTTCCATGAGTTCTCTTGACCAACCTTTGCCTAGCTTTCCTCCTTAACATGATCTTTTGAGCATTCCTACTTTTTCAATTGAGGAGATCATAAAATAAGTATTTGCCTAGTATTCATTGAAGATTGATGAGACCTTAACATCAATTCAATTACAACTTCATAGAGACTTATATGATGTATTGGATAATGTGTGTGGACATATTTACTAGTATTTATGAGCACATGCATGGTAATTTCTCATTTATATTTGGATTTGATGTGATCCAATCTTATTTCTATTTTGATTATATCATTTGACACTGTTTCAAATTCTTTCTTATCTTATATCATGTTTATCCTTCTTGTTGTACTATAATTAGCTTTGTTATTTTACATTTCATATATGATTGTATTTTCCTTATCATTCCTATTTTCCCCTTATCATTAATTTATTTTCCTTTAGATTTTTTCTCAAAACTCTTCCTTTGTATCTTCATGATTATTTACTTTCTTATATTTATTTTTCAAACATAGTTGTCATGATGACTTGGTTATATTTACCCTCTTCCCTTTGTTCACTATCTCCTATTAATCTTTCTCATTAATATTTATTTTCAATGATCCTCCTTTGGATCTCCTTTTTCCCTTCTTCCTTTTTTTAAAAACTAAGCATATCCATTATTAAGACTTGAGATCACATGCTCGATTCATTATCAAGCCTAAGTGTTATAGTCAATGTTTTATCTTGGCTTACTTAGCTTCCTTTAGCCTTAGACTACAACTCATGTGTGTGTATCACCATCTCTCTCATGATTGGTCATTTAAAATCCATATGGATGAGGAATTTAAAAAAAAGCCTTCAAAATAAAGTTAAAAGCCAAATCATTTAAAAAAAAGGCAATGCTATCAAAAGGCAACAATATTAAATATTCTTAAAAGTCTAATCATAATAAAAGACATGATTCAAAGCACATCTCTTTCTTATAGTTGAATTTTAAAGTCCAAATTTGGACTCATGGTAGAGCCAACATCCTTTGGGGTATGTTAGGCTAGTAGATTAGAAGAGGAGAATAAAAAAATCTTTTTGTGCTACCTACTTTCTCACACAAGTACCCAATCTTCATAGTAGACTGAAAACTCTGTAAGGGGTCTTGAGGAGTGGGGAACATGTTGTGGGAAGGTAGGTGTATTTTAATTTTATTCACAACAATATACCATCACGAGTTGATCTTAGTAGCACACCTATTTACCTACAAAGCTTTGTGTCTATAGCAAGTAGGTTTCCTTTGCACATAGATAACCACTAGTCACTTAGTATCTTTTCATCTCCTTAGTATGCCTCTTGCCTCCTAAGGTCCTCTCATAATATGCCTAATTCTTGATTCTTATGCTCCATTTTTCACTCCTTTTGCTTCATATTTCCTCTTGGGAAATATTTTTTTTCTTACTGATCACTCCCCATGGGATTTCATTTATGAGTTGTTTTATAAGACTGTGGATAAGACCTGACATCCCTCACAAATTACCATCTTTTACATCCTATTACCCATATCCTTGATTTACCATTACTTAACTTTCTAATTGATAATGATGTTTTGGTACCCCTTAGGTTTTTATTTTATGAGTTGTAGTGTAAGATAGTGGATAAGACTTGGCCCTCCTCACAAAATTTTCTAATAATCAAGTAACCATCCCAAATTACATGTGTTAAATATGAGATAAGATTCGATTTATTATGGGGTTACATGTCATTAACATGCTTCCTAGCTTAAATTAGTATGTTTTATGCTTCATTTTTATTTCACCTTTTATCTTCTTATTTTATGAGTGCATGTAATATTACAACCATTTCTTGAATTTATCATACTTCCCAACTTGAATTAGTATGATAAATTTAAGACCAAACTTTTGAAAATTTGTTTTTTTTTGTACTTCCCATAGTGATATAGTATAATTGATTGACTTAATTTTGATTTATTTTTATAACCATTTGTGCCCTTTTACATACCTTTCATTTTATTACATTATTTCTCATACTTCCCAACATGATATTTAGTATGATTTTACTTATTTTAATTTGGTGCAAAAATGTTCTACATTGGTTTAAAAATAAATCCCCTTTCACCATCTTGTTTTCCTTTTTTTTTTTTTTAATATTTAGTCATTCTTTTTATTACACATTTCCCAACTTGAACTAGTGTGTAGTGCATTTTTGATTGATTATATTTTTCCAAGTCCTTTTCACCTGTTTCTTTTTAACCATGCATGTGTAATCCATAATTCTAGAAAAGAAACCACACCACATATATTTCTTATAGAATATACAACAAAGCTAAATACATGTGATAGAAATAAATATATACAAAGCATCCATAAACACAACCATCATAAAGACAACATACATAACCAACACTAATAAGCCAAAATGATACATCATATATATATATATATACCATGAGTTTGATAAAACATATAAAACCATATACAAAGCCCTAACACTAGGGATGGGCTCCATCATGTCTATCTCATGGCCTAGTGATGCTACCTACTGAGGCCTTAGTCTAACACCTCCAAATAGTATGCTATAATGAGGTAGTCTAAGATCTCAATCCCTCTACCTATCCTTATAGGTATGCTATCTACACCTATGCCTTCACCAACTCAACCTGGGTCACTGTATGAGCATATGTCAGATGAGTCTACATCATTGTATATGCACACATAATCTATGTCACTATATCTAGATGTACAACTCTCTTATCTACTAAGGCTTTCCAGTCCTATCTCTCACCTACACCCTCTCTCTCTACACCCTTATCTAGCTCACTGCCTTGCTAGCTAATCTAAACCAAATCACCTAAGCTGGGGTAGATGGTACACTTGGATCCTCTAGTGTCATGGGGTCATATGGCTATAGAGTCTCATCTAGGATGTTATAGAGTCCTCTCCTCACTAGGGACCCCCATCTCTCCTCCTCATCCTCAAGTATGCCTTCAAATCCACACCAAAAAGATATTATATCACTATCATATAATCTATTTATATCTCATTACTACCAAAAAAAAACTTAAAATAATAATTCATCCATCTTCATACCTATTTGTGTCTCAGATCCTATGATATCATCATCTACATAATTGCTTAGCATAGTCTCCCCATTTGTACAGCCTCTTAGTACCTCCTTGGTAGGTTACCTCCTTATCTCAAAATTGGCTATCATGGCTTGTGTCTATCTTATCCTTCATCTAAGTAGTCTCTCTATCATCTCCTTTGGATCATCTATGGGATCATCTGAGATGTTTATAGTCTTCACTCTCTCCTATTTCCATCACCACCATGGCTTCAATGGTTATTACTCATTTCATTGTGAGGATGGTAGTGGTAAATTTGGTATCTATACCTCCTTCACCTCCTCCTCTACCACTCATCATGATTGAATAGTACATGGTCACTATCAACATGGCCTCGATGTCAAATTCACTATTAGTGGTCTAAGTCCTCTTTTACCTCATGGCTCCCTCACATGTCAAGCCCACTAGTCGAGCATAAGTATCAATATTACCAAATGAGGTAGGCCCATTTGTCCTAGCACCCATGCCATCATATGTAGATCTCTTCACCATGTATGGTGTCTAACCACCTCTCTCCTTTCTAGTGCTGGTGTAACTATGTGCCAACTTACCCATGTAACTATTATATGCCCATATGGCTACCACATGATGTCCACACACCTCATTGATTATAGCATTGGCATGTAGTGCATGACCCATGCTACTTGGTCTTCCATCCATCTCCATACTTGAGGTAAATTATCATTGAATGCATGGGGAAACCTAATCAATTGAGACATGATAAATATCTCATAGATCCATGTTGTTAGTAGTATGATTAGTCCCATAGTCTTTTACTTTCTAACTAACATCTCAAATAAATCATGCATGAACTAGACCCAGATGATAAAACCTAGATCATATATTACTCCCTCATCCAGCATCATCCTACTCAAGGCTACCATGAATAATGGTACCTTGCCATCTAACTTATGATAGAGCACTTACTATATCACAAGGCCTATCATCACCTTCTAGAGGTCTAGAATCTGTGATATATACTCATCATCCATATTAAATCTCCATCCTCTTAATATCATCTCTGAGCCTATATCCCACATGGCTAAGGCTCTCCTCTCCTTTAAGCTATTTGATATCCCTATGGTCACCAGTGCTTCTTCTATGAGTATCCTAAGGATGGCTTGGACATCCTCTAGTATGATGGCCAGCTCTATTACATCCCCATCCACCTCCCGTTTGAAGGTGTTAGTTAAACATTCACAGCATCCAAAGACATGACTAATAAGTCATTACTAAGGGGGATCCTACACATATTAAATATACCTCCTAGACCCATGGCTACCAATCTAGCTCGATCTCCATTTGTCAATCTATCCAATAAATATGGCTACGAAGACACATCCACCAACCTCTAGAATCTTGGCTATCTCTAAAACGAAGAAACAAAAAAGGATGTATTAGTTCCTCTATGTCATGTATAATCATAATACATTCTTTACACATCATTTTTTTATAATTTTAATAAACAAAAAAAAAGCCTAATTGCTATTACCTTATTCATTTTATCCTATTTATAGCTTACTTGGTCCCTCTTGCCCTCCTTTGGTCATTTTAGGCTATTATGACCCTCTTTTGGCTTTTTGCACACTTTTATGTGGTTATTCTGGTTCTTTGGTCAACTTAGTTTGACCAAAATTTCCTTATTTTTATCATAGTTGACTTTAAATTCTAAGTCAACCCTCTTATCTTCCCTTCCCTAGTACTGAGTTTTCATTCTGGCCCTTACAGACTACTTGCTCACTCTATTCTAGCTTTTAGTATGTAGACTATACTAGGTTGACCCATACCTATTGGGTTGACCATATGGATTCTACCCTATTTCAACCTACTAGGTCCACCTAGTTGACCTAGTGTATTTTACATGCTAACCTAGTACAATTTTCCCCAGATGTGGATTTTACTCACTTTCTTCCTAAACCCTTGAAAACCATTTCTAGTCTTCCTATTTTATACCATTAGAATATAATTTTATTTAATTTTGACATATATAAATGCTTAAAATCAAATTTCATGAAAAAATCACTTAATACAAATTTCAAAAACTGGTTTGAGATTCGTAGTTGCATACCTGTAGTGCCCCTGCTATCACCTTTGGTTGTCCTCCTCATCTAACATGTCATTCCCTCACTATCCTAGACTTGTTTGGTATTATATATCTCTTTCTTATCTTTCAAATTCAAAATTCCAAATGAGTTCTCTTTTTCCCTATTAAAAATCACTTTTTAGCAACTCAAATCTTTTAATTAATAGGCAAATTCCTTATTTTGCCTCTATCTTTGTTTTTGCTCATCCATTTTAAAAACTATAAAATGAGTTAGAATCATGATGAAATAGAGATTAATTTCTAATTTCATATGCCTACATTCTAATAATTTTGAATTTTGGCTATTTTTTGCACTAACTTCTACAAGTTTGCCTACTGTACTCTACATTAGACACCTTCACATTTATTACAGTCTATTTATTTACCTATGACACTAAGGTAAGTTAAAGGTATGTGTTTTTAAATTCTATCCTTTAATTTATATTATTTTCTACTTACTGCACCATACTTAGCATCAACATTATGTGTTATCATGTTCTATTTTTGAAGCAACATCCCATGTTGCACTTATGTGACATGTGATGAGCTTTGGTTGGGGCATATGTATACACATAATATTTTTAACTTTTATTTATTACTGACACTTCATATTTTGTAAGAACTTGTCAATTCTCAATCTCTCTAAGTGCATTCCTTAATGGGTGCACTTGGAAAGGGGTGGGCAGACCATCGATACTTCATAATATTTTCATTCCTTTTAACACTTGCCATCCACACACTAGCCTCTTAAAACCATTGAACCCAAGCTTATTCTTCTTAGTTCTACCTATTCCTATCACTTACTATGTTTTATCCTTCATTTCTTTCCTTAACACCCTTTTGACCTATTAGTTATGTTGGGTCAACCATGTCAACCTAACATAGTTTAAGGACTTTTTCTTTCTTTTGGTTTATTGGCCTCTCAACCGACATAGCACAAACTTACTGAATTAGATTTGAAAACATGCTAGGTCAACTAGGTCAACCTAGCATAAATGACATTCATAAATGTTTTTAGGGTAAGTTAATAATATATATACAAGGTAATTTACCACCATTTGTAAGAATGAATAATTAAGTGAAGAAGTGCGAATGAACATCTGCCTATTGGCCATTTTACTTGAGATATAAATTTTTAGGGTTCAATAATTTATTTGGAGCTCTGATCTCATCTTGTTGATAAGTATTTTGGATGCTTGGATAGGTTGTGTTACCTAAAGCTTATTTATATTATTTATCCTTACATACCATGACAATCTCTTGCAAATCACCTTAGACAAGGGGGTAATTGACGCTCGATGGGTTCATCTTCAAAGGTAAGTATTCCTAACTTTATTCTCCCTTTGTAAGAGTAGATAGATAGAGTTTTTGTATTCTTCTCTTCCATGTATTAGGATTATATATACATTGATTTGAGTATATGTATTTTATACATGTTTAGTTTAGTTGTTTATTTGTTTTGTTTCTAACCCCCACTTTGTGCCACAAGCTTTGGTGCACACTAGATTATATTTACTTTTCTTGTTATTAGATTAGTGAAATATTAAATGATAGGATTATTTTAGGGTTGTTATGTGATTATGTTAGACTATAGGCTTTAGAACCCTATCTCACATGGTGTGTCATGATAAGTGATCCCCTAATTGGGTCTAGTGGATCCTCACATTGGTCATACTCCCACTTAACAATTATATACTCCCCAATTAAAAGTTTAGGTGTGTTCTATCCCATCAGATCCAAGATTGATTTATGAACATGATGCATTTTTTATTACATATAAGGGGTGAATTAATGAGACTAAATAATTCAAATTCAATTATGATCTTTACAAATACTTAATCAACTATCACAAACGTTCATGAATCATATACAGCATTCATATTAATGAGTAAGAGAGATAATGCAATATTGATCACATAACACATGGCATATGTGCGAAACCCTCTTAGGGAATAAAACCCACCAGAACCTATAATTAGAATACTAACCTATAAAAAAAGAACTAATTTAGACCAGCTATAACTAATCAAGGAAGTACAATCCCTATTTAGTGATACTCCAATCCCATAAGGTGCTACCACGATTGTCTAGATGAGCTACAACAAAAACCAGACCTCTTATCAAGTTTTACCTTGCAAGGAGGCTATAGCCACCTTAGATACTAAGCTACCAAAACAACACTTATAAAACACTATCACTTCTAAACTGATGTCAATAACACCTGATGATGGACCTCAACTTATCTCACTTCACCTTCACTTACACTCAATCTATAAGAGCATTATTTTACCAATAGAATTATGACCTATAGGTCATACAAATAATCCTCAAACTGATATGCTCTTCAACACATCCTAAAATCACTCAACCCTTCCTTTACTCATTAATACACACACATAAGCCTCTCTCCAATCTCTCCTTAGTCTCTCTCAAAAATTTAGAACCCATCATCTTGAATTCCACTATATATAAAATAATCTTGATAATCACAACCTTGGTCAACCATTAGGCATGTCTTAACCCTTAAGACATATTTCACATGAAGACTTGGCTCAATAAAATCTACATTAGTCATCCATAGCATCTATGGGCCACCCTTAAGGAACTATACCTTTTAATAAGGCCCTTGTAGTCCTTATAGGTCTCATTTGAACCCATTCACTCCTTTAGCTCTCCCTCAAGGAAAAAATAAGAACACATGGCCACTTTAAAATACATGTGTCAACTCCTTATGCCCCCTTTTATATCCTCAAGTGATCATAGATAACTTAACTCATCTCTACGTATGCTTAAATAGTTCAAACACTAACCTAATACATATAATCACCATGAATGAACACACAGTCAACTTCTTAACCATTGTTATACTCAAGATAGATTGATCACACATCCAAAATCCACATATATCATCCTCATTGGGTCTAAAATATCTTCTAATATATAATTCATCATGATACATAGAAACAACATCAGTACAATCTTGAATATCCTTCTCAAGTCACTTGCAGGACATGCACAAATATATAATCAACTTATAGGCTCAATATCTTTGTTTTCAAACACTTCAAAATCTTAAAATTAGGTTCAATGGATTCACCATGGATTCTTCTACTATTTTTATTTTTACTACATGAGCACATTCATCTACTATTGAAAGATATGGTCAAAATACAAAGCTCTATTTTTTCCCTATGTAAATTCAAATATTTGAATAACAATAGTCACAGTTAACCTTAGAACACAATGCTTGAATCTTGTGGGCTCTAAACTTAGGATCAATCTCATGCCATTGATCTTGTTTGAAATTTAATGCATAGACTACCAAATCCAAACATTAAACATCTATCACATTGACCTTATCTCATAAAATCTAAGAACTTTGACTCAACACGAAAAAAAAGGTAGAATAGTGCACCAGGCACTTTTATGGGATTCAAATAAAGATGAAAGACTTAGTGTGGAGGGAACTTGGTGTATCCATCTAGTATCATTTATCATTTAAAATACCTCCACCAAGTTTTATATAAATATTTTAAGGAGAAGGTCATCATTTGGATGCCTAAAATTACTTGCAAACACACTGAATCTATTTAGTGTTATCTACAAGTCTACAAGAGATAATGGCCCGTTTGTTGCTTTGAGGAAAATATGGAGAATTCACACTTGAATAGGTGACTATGTGAGTTGATTTAAATGATAATAGCCTAAAATAATATCCAAAATGTTGATAAGAAGCTCCATGACCTCCTATACTCATTCATAATTTGTATAGAGGCATTTAAAGTGCACCTACAACAAGATTAGACAGTGAACAATATGGGGACTTTGTTTAGTAATTTTAATGTTAAAAAAGTGGATAAAAATATGTTAAATAATTTTTTTGACCCTAAAATTTATATGTTGATCAAGAACATGGTTCAAGCTCCAAAAGAGCTACATCTTCACCTATAGGACCCTAAAAAGATCTCTTACATAGTCAACTATAACTATCTCAAATAATGACCTTTTTGAGTGTCATTGATGTTGTTTTTATCCCTTAATAATAAAAAAAACTAAATTAAAGTATAAATAAGGGATATATGACTTAAATAGATGTAAATGGATCTTCTCAACATCATAACGATGACCTAGATGAGCCCATGGTGACCTACAGGTAGAGTCTTGAGGGTTTGTCTCAGTTAAAAAGTCAGTAAGCTAAGGGGTAGTGTACTTAGAATGAATAAGACATGGATTTGAAGATATGTGTCCAAAAAAACTGATATATCAACAATAGGATGTTTCAAACATTGTTTTCAAAGTCAAAACATGCCCTTAACACCTACACGTAGGAATATATAGAGTTATTTCAGTCAACTAGGGTGAATTCATGTTTGAAACTAAAAGTAATCATAGGGAATAAAAAAGATGGGAAACTTGTATAATGGATTTATTAAAATATAATATTTCAAATGAATTATTTAACATTAAACTTGAGGGCTAACCATGCTAAATGGACACCTATAGGGGTCTATCAATGCAACATACAGTCAGGGCTTTGTAGACCTAGTCTAGTGAATTCAAGAGTTTGGAAGTGGTTTAAGAGGTCAGGGTGTTGGAGAGATATTTTAAGGAATTATATATGATATTTAAATTGATTTAAGTCCTTTACATGATCATATGGAATGTAAATAACCTCCATTTTTCACAAAACATAGTCAACATTCAATGCCTCTAGACAGTTTACCTTATTCAAAGTCTACCAAAGAAAATGTAGTAGTTTAAGGGTCTAAACTCCTTATCATGAGATAAATTTTTGTACAGATTGTATTTGACACTTTTCAAATATCCTCCAATTGTTATTTTTAATAAGGAAATAGAAAAACATTCCTCTATTATGTCTTAGAGGCAAAGCACTTTTCCTTGCACCAAACCCTATAGATTAGGGGAAAATGATGAGAGGATGGACCATAATAATCAAAGCCACATAGGATGATTATATAAACTATATGACATCCATTTAAACCTAAAAGAATTACTAGAATGTCTAGGACTAAATAGGGTTATCCATGTAACAAATGTTGTAGTAATGCATGATAGGCACTCCTAAGCTTAGAAGCCAAAAGGGAAATCATATTCATTCCCAATATTAGAAAAGTTTCTCAATTGATTGGTTCATGTTTGGAGAATAATATTAGAGGTTTTAAAGCCATTGGATATAAGGATTTTTTCAAGGAAGGTCTTTTGAACCTTAGGGTGCAAACAAACCTATTAAACGTGGTTTTGGTTTAAAGCCAAATGAAAAGCTGTTGTCACTTTTAGCATGAAAGGGGCACTATAATGAGTTTTAGAATGTTTATGAGATATATATAGAGGTTTTTGGTCCTTTAATTTTGTATAAGATTCATAAATAAGCCATCTTTTGGCTTGAGAGCTTTTAGACCTTATAGAATGCATGGAAATGGAATGAGTGACCAACTTGGAATGCTTGGAACTCACATGAGGATGTGCATGGGAAGTTGAGTTTTTTTGGGATGATGGAGAGGGTCCTTAAGAAGACATAAGTGGAATTTAGATATAATTCTAATGTGTCATGGCTATGAATCAAGGTTAAGACAAAAAATGACTCTAAAACCCTTCCAAACCCTCCTTAAGGACCTGATTGGAAAGATGAAGTAGATGGTGTATCCAAATGCAATGAAAAGGCCTTGAAACTTTTGGAAATTATAGAAGACTCTCTCAAGCTCCCTTTAATTCTAATTTGTTATATAGACCTATATGGATGGGGTCAAAATAGGGATTTATTTGACATTTTTGTGTGTTTTTTAGGTGTGAGAAGGTTTCAAAATATAAAATAACCTTTGGGACTTATATTAAGACTTTTTATAATTATACATGGCCATTTGATGAATTATATAATCTCCCAAGTTTGCCTTCCATCTTCTTCATCTTAGCTAGTCTGGTGGGCAGATAGTGGACCCTTAGTGAAAAGGGTGAGAGATCTAATTAAGAAGCCTTTTAAGGCTTATTTGATGAACTTGATGACTTAGAAACTATTGAAAAGTTTCATCCCTCCTTGTTCATATATTATAATGTATAATTGGAAAGGTTTTGGGATCCAAGTGTGAGAAGTGCATGGAAATGAGTCATTTGGAACTATCAAGGAAGATGGTACATGGCCAAAGGAAGATGGGTGATTAGAAAATGATCTAATGCATGTGAGGGATTGTTTTTACCCCTTCCCACTTAGATCCAGCATTATACCTAACCTTATATAGTGATGAGGTATTTTTGTGAAGGAAAATGATGAAGGGAGTTTCTTATAAAAGCATAAGGGAATCTATGCCACATATGGAGGGGTTAAACAGGTTTGAGATATATTTTTCCTTGAATCCCTTTATAACCTATCTCACTCATGATTATATGACTATTTTAACTCCTTATAATTACTTGAAAAGTGTCTTGATGACTCTTGAGCTTCTTTTTTCTCTCTTTCCTCTCACAATTTCTATAAATTCTAGCCTTTTTGGCTATTGTATGGATCTCTCCACCTAGGTATGGTGAATCCCTACCAAATTTATGACTTGAATTAATAAATATAGTTGTTTTTACCTCATTAAATATTTAACTAAGTGTCATGTTATGGTTTTTGGTCTTGTGCAAGTGTAGTTTTCCTTACCTTCACATATTACTCTTCCTAGTGCCTTGTGTGTTTTGGAATCACTCTTTTGCAGGTCGACAAGAAGTGTCTAATGTGGATTGAAGGTATAGTGAGTAGTATATTAAATAATTTTTCTTAGAATTCCTATTGTCTAAGTCCTCTTAGCCTAGGCTCTCTTCAAGAACCCATGGTAGAAACATTGACGTGGAAGAGAAGATTGTCATTGAATGAAGTGTATGTATAGGCTTCTTTTAGTTCCAAGTACATGTTTAATTGTGTGAGTAGTAAAAATAATTGGTGTATCACCTCCATTAGATTATATTTAATTTTATTTATCATTCTCCCTTTTCATCTCCCTAAGAGTTAGTAGTAGTTTGATCAAAGTGTTACATCAAGGGGAACTAGCCCCAAATCTAGATATCCACCTCAAATTTAGGTCACCCATAGCCTTGAGGTGGTTCCATTATGCCACTTGAATGAGGAGAGACTTGTAATCTCCTCAAGGGGTGAAAGTTCAAGTCACAAAAGAATGGAAGAGTCAATTTTGAAGGGTGACATAAAGGGGGTTTTAAATATTTTATGTTGATTTTCAAGTTATCGGACCAAAATGGATGTTTAAGTATATTTTTAGGAGATAAAGAAGACTTTTGAGGCAGCCCATGTGTGCATTTATGGCATGTTATAGTGGGTTCATTAATGAGTGATGAAATTTCTTCTTGCCCACATGTGCTTGTAAATGAAATTATTGATAGGGGAGACTTGTTGAAATTGATCCAAGGGATGAGAAGGGACACATGTCTATTTCCAATTAGATTTTATAAGAGAGAATTTAGCCTTTTTGAGGAGGGAAAATCTTACTTGAGAGGACTTTTATCATTTTGAAATTTGGAAAATTAGAAGTGGAGGAGAGAAAGAGAAAGAAGAGGAGTATAGATGAAGAGCTTAAAGGAAGAAGAGGATATCTATTGTCCAAATCTTTTAGTTGGTGTTTTTGAGTGGATCCAAGAGAGGAGGCAAGGTATGCTTCCATGACATAATTGATTTATATTTTGTTTATGTTAAAATTATCTTTCTACCTTACTCTGATTAAAGTTTTTAAGAGGTACAAGGGCATTTGGATTGCCATCTTTCTTTGCTTTTATTTTCATGGTTGTGCTAATGGACACCATGTGGATTTTAAATGCCCATTTGGGATTGAATTTTTAATATTCCTCATAAATTATTGGATATTTATATACCTTTATCTTGAATTAAATGTCAAATTTATGCTACCAAAACTTGTTTGAATTTTCATGTTGGTTGTGCACTTTACATAGTGTAAATGTCTTATTTGGCATGGCCCATTATGCTTATGTTCTCCTATGACCAATAGATGGTATAATAAGAGGGATACATACCCATTTTATTATTATCATTAAATGATCCTTTGGTGTGGAAACATGTTATTTGGCATGGTCGACTGTGCTTATGCTCTCTTATGGCTAAGAGATGGTAGAACAAGAGGGAGACATACCCATGTTATTATTCTCCTTCAATGAGCCTTTTATGTGGAAACATGTTATTTAGAATGGTCATATATGATTATGATTTACCATGGATAAGAGATTATAGATTAAGTGGGAGATATCCCCATGTTCGTATTCTCCTTCAGTGCATGACTTTTGTTTTGGAAATGTGTTATTTGGAATGGTCGACCGTGCTTATGTTCTCCCATGGCCTAGTGATGGTAGAAACCAATTTTGATCCCTAAGTAAAAATATTAAACCCTTATAGGTTGAAATTTTTTAATAGGGTCATTCAAGATTGTATATAGTTGAAATGGTCTCTAAGTGATCATATTGGTCCTTGATTAGCTTTGTTTAAAGTTGGGTCTTTCATGTACTTGTATAGTCTCAAGGTCATTCATGAGTCAATGTGTTTGTCATGGTGGTAAATATTTAACATGGGATTAAGTTATTAAATGATTTTGTTTTTATGTCTTGAAAGTCATATATTCATGAATTAACTTTTTATTATGTTGTTATACATCCCAAAAGTCTTAAGTCACCTTTATAGGCTAAAATGGATGAATTATATGTAAAAATATCAAATACAAAAATTTATAGAAGTGTTATAACATGATTGATATCATAGAATAGTCATAATATGGTTAGATCCTGATAAACTTGTAGTTCAATGCCTAAATTGAGAGAAATACTCCTTTGAAGGAAATTATAGGCAACTTTATGGACTTGGGAGATCTATTTACAAATGAAAATGGTTTAGAGGAGTATATTAATATTTAAAAAGTTATATTCATACTTGGAATGAAGTTTCATGTCTCAAAGATATAAATAACTCTCTCTCTCCTCTATCACTCCCTTCACAAGCTCATAAAGGCAAATTTCAAATGCATGGTACGACTAGGAAAGAGAAAGTTGGAGGCTAAAATTTTGGAAATGATAGGGTTAATATTAAGATTCAAATTTTTGGAATTGGTTTACAAATTTATGACCTATATTTTATGAATAATAATTAATAGTGCAAGGAGGTCACTATGTCTTGTCCATTTAAGTAGGGTCTAGTTTTGCTTCTATTTATTCACTTCAAAGTTTAATGGAGGAGAATGGATTTTGTGATATGTTTTTAGCAATCAAATGAATAATTTTAGTGTTATTTTCATAAATCAACTCACCCTTATGAGGTGTCTTCAACAAGGAAAATAGTGCCTCAAGCATGTGGAACATATCACCCCAACTGCAAGCATTTTGGTTGGTTTGAAGTGTTACCATCCTTAAAATTTTACAAGAGCCTCATTAATAATGTAAAATTATTCACTCTTAGATGAATCATGTGATATCTCCTTTAAAATTGGTTCTTTGTAGATAGTCCTTTAAGAGGTACCATGTTCTTACTCTTTGGAAGCATGATACAGTGCATTAATAGTCTTCTATAGGCCTGATTTCTAAACCTAGCCTAAAAAAAAATGGAGGTTAAATGATAGCATGTGATAGAACCATTGAACCATTAAATTTATAAGAGAATGAGAATAAAATCCAAATGTATTCTCAAACAAGGGTTAGAAGGTGTTTTAGTCACCCAAAGGTCTATAGACATATAGGTGAGCATTCATGAATCTTAGGTCTCATTTTGAAGATGCTAAAACAAAGAAGATTAGTGGTGTAGGATCCTAAACACTCATGTGACTATGATATACCCCATTGCATCATCAAGGAATGTCACATCCTAATTTCTCTCTAAGCTGAATAACTTGTTTGATCCATGGATTATCATGGTTGGTTAGTTGATTAACTAATTTTTTATTAAGCTTAATGACATATACTAATTATGGGATAGGTTATGTTGCTAAATTTATATTATTAGTTATTATGAGTTAAAAAATAATTTTACATTCAATATATTATGATCATGTTTGATTATTATACCACATTATTTTATGTATATAATGATGTTTCAGGTTAACTACCTTCATTGTCTGATGTGGATACAAGATAGATTATTCCCATAGAGAATGATGGAGGGAGAGAATCATTAGATAGGGTGTTTTAGATGAACATGCTGGGGATGGTAGAGAATGAATCCAAAAACCCTTTCACACACAACATTTTTATTTCATGATTGTGTTGTTTGATAGGTAGTTGTAGTATGGTTTATTTTATGACTATTGTGTTCTTTTATATTTTCATTAAATTTAGTTTCTATTATTGATTAATTTGATTTTTTTGAGTGATTTCATTAATTTAGTGATTGTATGTAGCTTATCTTGTTTAACATAATTGTTTGGTTGAATGAGTGAAATTGTATATGATGTGCTTACCTTATTACTTTATCCAGTATGTATAGTGTTATGATATGATGACATATTTCATTGTTTTTATTCATCTATAAGGTTTAGATAATAATAATTGAAGATTATTAATATGATATTATATAGGTTTGATTTAAATATCGAAAGATAAATAATATTATTTAAAAAAATATTGTATTGGATTAAATGTTTGATCAAAGGTTTTATATTCAAAATACATTAGACATTAGCTATTATTATTAAATGATTTGAGAAAACCATTATGTTACAAAGTGTTTTATGGTTAACATGGTAATGTAAAGTATGGTCTTTGAATACATTATCATACTATTTAATTTTATAAGTTAGTTGAATGGTTGACTTTGCATGGAAGGTTTAATCGACTAAGTGGATGAATGATGCATGGTATACCATTAAGGTTATATTGTTGTTTATATTGATTTATTGTTAGTGTTGGAAGTTCGATGAGGAAGAACTTAAGTCAAATGGCATGCAATTATTTTTGGGATTATAAAATGATTATTTTAATCAAATAAAAATAAGTTTTGATTGATTAGGGTTACTAATCACTTGTTGAATTTGAGTTAAGCATCATTTGGATAATATAATGGAGATTACTATGTAGTGCATGGTGATTGATTATGGACATTAGTTGACCTATTTTCTACATGCATTAATATAGTTAGTTAAAGAAATCATTAATGGTGGAGAGTAAGACAATGAAAAAGAATACACTAGGTACTATAGATGGGGATGGTACATGATATAGAGGAGAGAGTTTCAAAAAGAGAATAAGGTGAAAGTTTGAAGGAAAGAGAAAGGAATAAATACAGTTTCTTGGACATTCATAGGTAGGTTTTGTAATTCAATTCATATGTGAAATAATGAATGGGGTTTTAAACTAGTTTGGGTTACTATTTTCTTTGTTTGAATCTTGAAATTAATGGATTGTATATAGATCCATATGGAAGGCTTGACCTCCACAAAACCCCACATTCAACTCAAGGCAACTTGAGGGTTTTGGGTAAGACCATAGAATTCCATGACTATATAGGCTCTATGAAATCTTGTCTTAAACTCCTCTCTTAGTTTGAATTTTTTTGTATATTAATGAGAATATATACTTGATGGACACACACACACACACACACACACAGCAATTTGTTTGATTCAGTTAGTATATATTCACAGATATATATACATATATATATTTATATATATGTGTGTATATATATATATGTATATATATATATATATGTATATATGTATATATATATATATAAATTAAATATATATACTATTAGATATATATTTTAATCTTTCATTATGCATATTACTTATGTAAATGAATTTAGGGAAAACTTTCAATGTAAGTGTTGACCATTTTGACCACAAGTCAAAATTGGTCAACCCCCGATAGTCTAAAACTTGATATAGGGGTATATTATAATTTAATAGGGTGTTTAATGGTTAATTTGATGTTATTTAATGTCTTATTATCCTTGGTCATAGTCTAATTTAGTCCTTATGTCATTTTGAGTCACATAGGGGTCATATATGGGTCATAAATGAAGGTGGTACATTTTTATTAGGTATAAAAGTGTTATAAACTCCTTATAAACATCCATATTTTTATTACCTATCATATTAATTATTATTAATGTCATTACTAATAGAATCTTGTAGGCGTTAACTGAAAATCAAGAAAATACTTGAGAAAGGAGGAGTTTTTGCAGTTGTACAACCTATGGGAGAGAATGGCACATGGGAAAAGCTTATGGAATGGATATTAATCTTAAATAATTCCATTTAAATTTTTAAAATTATTTTTAATTTCCAAAAATGGGATAAAACGATCCTATCTCTGCATCACTCTACTAGGCAAATAGATCTAGTCAACAAGTTTCTTCTTGGTACGGCCAGTAGGAGGACTTCCAAGTCAAATAATCTTGGTGGTGGATATTAAAATTAATTTTAATTTTTTTATTTAGTAAAATGTTTTCCTATACTTTATGAACCATTCTTAATAAGTTGACTATCCATTTTTACTTGTTTCCCACACTTGTTGGTTTTGCTCCTATTTGAGCTAGTCCAAATAGCTCAATTGATGAATTTGATTTTAAAAGATGTGTAGTTCCTCCTTTAATGTTTTAAATATTGTTTTTAATGGTTTAATTTATTTTTATGATCCAAATATTTCAAGTTTATAGGTTGATGTTACCAGTGGACTTACAGTCAATTTTCACCATTGCATAAGGTTTTTTTTCTCTATAATGGTTTAAAATAAATGTGTGGTGTTTTTTTTTTAATGCCTCTGTCTATTTATCGAGGGCTATATTTTTTTATTTACCCATATAATTTCAAGATTACTCTCTAAGATTAACATCATGAAGGTTGTAGTTAAAAGGTGAGACACAATTAGGTTGTTGCTTACTTTCACTTGTAGTCATAACATGTGGGGTCCTAAACATGATCATGGAGGTGTTGGAGAGAAAAAATGTGGTTAAAATGTTATTAAAACATTATTAGTCTAGTTAAACCTCTCTAATGTCATACAACTGATTGTGATAGTTAGTTCTCTAAGATACACAGTCTTGCACCTTTAAATGAGCATCTATAGGTGCCATAGAAAGAGATAATCATGTTAAAATAAATAATTTGATTTTTTTCAAGTTAATTTTGATTTAAAACTTTCATTTGAAGATCTTGAAGGAGTTAGGACTGGTTAGAGGATCCTTCACCATGTGCATTGTTCATGTTTCTACTCACTACCTAGGCTGTAACTTAATGCATGCCTACAAGTGCCTCACAAATGATAATCACATTGAAAGGGAGTGTTTTAATTAAATTAGGTTATCCATGGTAAAAAGAGTCAATTTTAGAGTTGATGGAGGTTCCAAGACTAATTGAAAACCTAGACAACATGCATATTATTCATGTCTTCTCTTAACTGCCTGTACATTAAAATGTCCACCTATAGGTGGAATTGTTATAAACCTAGAAATTTTCCTCAAAAATGTTAAAACATATGTTAAGACCCTTTTTTAGGTCTTAGGATGTTGTAAAATGTATGATAGATATTAAAACATTGGATTAGTAGGTAGGGCCTAAAAATCACATATGAGTGAAAGGGTTTAATGTTCAAGGATAACTTTCCCAAAAATGCCAAAAATAGAGTCCTAAGAAATTTTTGTGATTCCATATAGTAGTGTTTCAAGGATTATTTATGAATCCAAGTGAATATATCTTGTATACCTATCCTAGGGGTAGAACCTTTAAAAAAATAATGGATGTGTGACTAGAGGAAAGTGGTGTTTGGAAGCTCCCAAATCATGAAATTTTTCACTACTTTCCTTTAGTGTTTACTATAGTATTTCAAGTCCCAAGTGACCTCTACATGATAAGATATAAATGTAAGAGCCTATCACCATGACAAGTGGTTCTAAAAAGTTAAATAACACATTTATGGTCTAAAGGTCTTCAAGAAGGAATTGAGGTACAAGGTTATAACTTGACCACTACATACAAGTGTAAATTTTCCTAGAAAAGCTTACTTAAAACATAAATATATGTGATCACAAAGTCCATGTTGTGAACCTATAGATAGTAGGCCTATGAACATAAACACTTTTTATTGAAAGTTGATTTAATACCTCTAAGTGGATCATAGACCATGTAACATGGATTTCAAGGTGGATACCCACCTATAGGACCCATATTTAGTCAATTTTAGCTAATTTTGGTATGATATTGAGCTAGAACAAGTGATTTAGAGCATATATTAACATGCATATGATGAGATAAAGTCTAGGTGAATTATCAAATACACCTACAAAAATCTAGGTGAGATAAAGTACTCTAAACCCTATAAAGTCTAGGTGAATTATCAAATACACATATAAATTCTCTAGGCATTGTATATAAGGTTTACCATACAAATACACCTACAAATAAGCCCCTTTTTTGAGGTAAAACATAGTTAGTCTACCAATTAGACCTAATGGAGTAAAAACATGGGTTAAAGATGAAAATATGGATGATTTAAGGTTGGTAAGCATGGTGAACACTTGGAAAATGAGAGTGACAATCCCATGACACTCTCACATCATGAAAATATGGAATGGAGAGAGTCTCATACAAGTAACATATAATTTTCATATAATGCCTACACACAATCAGCTTTCTCAAAAGCCTATCTTGGGTTTTGGAGTGTTTTAAGGTGTTAAGGGTATCAAGAAACCTTGAAAATTTAAAAAAAATGGTCCATATCACTTGTTTAATCCCCTCATATCCTCCTTTTACCTAAGACAATAAGGGAGATGCCCTCTATTCTATCTCAAATAAAAGGCACTCCTAGAATATGAAACCCTATAGGTTCAACATAAAAGACATGATAAAATGATTTGAGAGTTGATAATACATTTAAAAAAGATCTGGTAAGTTAAATAAGACCTAAACCAACATGAAAAACCATGCATAGAGATGAAAAACATGTCAGGGTATCCCAAAACCATAAGCATGCAGTCAAGACCTTTAGGTCTAGACTAGGACTACTACCCATTTGGGGGTTCACTATTCCTTTTGGCATTACATGAGCATACCAATGAGTTAGAACATGTTCATATGGGATTTCAAAGTGTTTTAAATATTTTATCATGTAGAGAAAGCCATATGCAAGCCATATTTTGGCTCAAATCAACTTAAGCCTACATAAATTGGAGAATAAAGCTTGAGAAGCTAAATTTGAGAGATCACACCTACTTGGAGACTTTGAATGAGAGTATTAGAAGTTTTTTAATGATGAAGGATGCCTTAAACATTTTTCTTGTGGAATTTGTTTGGAAATCCAACTTCAAACCTATATGAACAATCTTTAGAGGGAAAAAGTACTCTAAACCCTCTAAAACTCTTGGTAATGACCCAATTGGTAAAATTAATAAGGGTAATCTAGATGAAATTTAATGGATTTGTATATGATTAGAGGTTTTATAAGATTTTCCAAGGCTCCTCTCCATCAATTTGAGTTGTACCCTACCTATTTGGATAGGGTCAAAAATGTCTTTTATTAACTATTTTTAGTGTTATTATAGTATAAAATGGTTTAAAAGGATGAAATAAAATTTTAGAGATATATTTGGACTTAAAATAACTCACCATGTTAATTTCATGTTGTATCTAATCTCACAAGTGCCTCTGCAAGTGCCTTCATCTCAGCCAGTCAAAACTAACATAGTGAATAAATAAGTGAGAAGGTGAAAAATCTAAGTGGGAGGCCTTTTAAGGTTTACCTAAGGAATATAAGGCCATGAGTGATCTTTAAAAGTTTCATTCACTCCTTTTTATGTATCATATTGGAAAACTAAAGACAAATTTGGTGCCAAGTGTGAGGGGTGAGTGAAAGAGGAGTTATTTGGACTATAAGAAGTGATAACTCATGTGAAGATGAATATAAGTGATTATGGATGAAAATAATGAATATTTGGGATTTTATATAACCCATAAATCTAAATTCAATCATTATACCTATCCATATTCTACTATGGAGTCCTTAAGGAGGTCAAATGATGAAGGCAATTTTTTGAGTAAGCAAATGGAGAGTCCTACACCAAATTTTAGGAGTTTCATGTTTTAAGGGAAATTTGCCCTATAAGACCTTTCATAGTATATTTCATATTCATTTTTTATTCATGCATAACTCCTCTCATCTTGAAAAGTGGTTTAGTGACCATTGGACTTCATTCTCTTCTCTCCTCTCTCAAATTCTATAAGTAGTAGCTATTTTAGATCTTGTAAAAATATACCACACCATGTATGGTGAAGCCTTTATAGAATGAAATCATATTTTTCCTTTAAAAAATAAATGTAATTATAGTTTATATTTCATGAACATTATCCTAAGTGTGAAAAGTGATGTATGGTGATGTTAAGCGATAATATTCTATGCTTTCTCCCTTATCCTTTCATGTTTATGCAATATTTCCTATTATAACATGTCTTCTAGGGTGTATCTAGTGTGTTATGATAATTTAAATTATAAAATTTTTCTTAGAGTGTGTGATATGCCCTTTGGTTCACTTACCATGTATTACCTCATGCATATCACCTCTATGTTGAAACACTAATGTTATCACCTTTTAGGACTTGGAAGCTAGTTTGTATGTCTTGTTTCTTAGTGAAATAATTATGATATTATTGTGTAAATAATATTTTTATATCACCCTCTTAGACTAGTTTCATTTCATGAAAAATTCTATCCCTTTTTCCACAAGAAATCAACTAGTTTAGGTGATAAACATTTCAAGGTATATTCAGGGAGTTAGCCCTTAAAACTAGAGGTCTACTTCTACTATAGGTGAACCCACATACATAGAATTATTCCCATGTTTCCAAAATTTATATGAGGATTGAACACCCTCCTTTAGGGTATAATATTTGGTGACAATAGTTATGGTATTCTCAGTGGGACCCATTGTTCCTCAAGATAACTTATCAAGGTGAATGTTGGTATTGATAACATCAGCTATAAATTGGTGTGCTACTCAAAATTTGGTGACTTCATTCAAATTAAAATATGGTTCAAGGCCATTTTTTTGTCATAAATTTTCTCTCATACTTCATGGTATTTACTAGGTCATCATCTCTTATATCCTTCAATCATATCAAGCCATCTATTCAACCTGAACTTACTTTTGAAGTTCAATACCCTCATCCTAATATGGCTTTTGAAGATCAAGAAGACTTTTCAAGTTCAAAAGAGTGAATAAATTGAATAAATTATATTCATTATAGATAGACAAAATTAATTTACTACCTTTAATACTAAAAATCTAATTCACCTTAATGCCTATGATGACATTTTCTCCTAATGCTACAAAGAGTGTGCCTACTTTAAATGGTGAGGGTCATGTCACACCTAGTGAACACATCAGAGATATCTCCAATTTTTGTAGCTTCCACAATATCACTAAAGAGAATATTATCATTAGACTCATTTCCATGTCCCTTATATGGAAAGAAATTGATTGGTATAAGAATTTAGAAGGTGGATGCATCACATCATGGGATGAATTTGGAGTGTTATTAACTTCAAGGTTTGAAGATGAAAGTGACCATACCTATCTCATACATTAGCTTAATGTGATCAAAAGTGGCCCCAAAGAAACAATGAATGAATTCAATGAGAGGTTTTAAAAGACTTGGTATAGATTACCTCCTATCATGATACTACCTCCTAACTTTGTGTTCCCAACTTACTTGAGAGCCATTGGTATTGATATTGCCATCATACTTCATTCCATGGGTGGTTTCACTCTTCCAAAATCATATGAAATTTCCATTAGAGCTGATAATGGCCTCATTAAAGATGTAAGGTTACCTCCTAAGGTGTTTATGCCTCTTCTACCTAATACTTCTGCTAATACTCCAAGTGTAGCCCAAGTTCTTAATGCCAACACCAAGCCTAGAATTATTCTTAAGAAGGTAGATGGTGTCATGTATAAATATGCATATACTCAATGGTTGGAAGCTAATATTGGTCAAGGGAATATGAATAAAGGTGATCATAAAAATACATATCCTTATCAATATAAATATGTCCAACAATATGGGAGAGGAAGAGGTCAAGAATAGCCTAACTTTAATAAGCTTGTTAATGTGTAAAATCCCAATTCCACTACCAATGCAAGAGAGATGGTACTAGTGCATATCAACTTGGTATAATGGGAATATTAGAAACAAGGAAAATTCATGGATGATAATGAGGGTGGATATCAAGCTCTAGTTTCTCAAGGAGGATTCATTCCTCTCTTATTAGATGAAGATGAAGTTATGATGTAAGCAAATGAGGATTGACAACCTCAAGGAGAAAGATTCACCAAATTCTTGGTGGAAGATAATTTTGTGATTAATCAAAGAAACTATATTGTATATAATACAAAGGATAAGAGGAAGGATTTAGGAGGTGATAATAACATGCCTAAAAGTTTATCTAATATTCCTCTAAGGCAACAAAGCATGGATGCAAGTATGGTAGTCCCTAATGCTCCTACACTCCTTCAAGTCAAAATGTGGTAAGGTCTACTCAAGGTGTCTCAATTAATTAAATTCCTAAAAATAATTTGCCTCCAAAGAATAAAGATAAGATGAGTAATTATACCCTAAACATAGTGGATTCATTTAAAAGTGCCATTGCATCTATCTCATTATGGGATGTCCTTCATATGCCTAGCTGAAAAGAACTATTACAAAAGTAAATATCCACTATTCCTACTAATCCTTCACCTTTAAGTCAAATTCATGGTCATGTGGCTGGAAATTTTTCTCTTAAAAATTCCCCTAATACTATTGTGGAACCATCTACCAAATATAAAAATCCTCCACCTTTCTACCTCACTCTCATAGTGGGTTATAAACTAGTACAAAATTGCATAGTTGATAGTGGTGCTTCTACATCAATCATGCCCAAGGTTGTAGTTAATAAGTTGGGACTAAAATATGAACAAAATAGTAAAGGATTAATTTAGATAGATGATACACCTTCCAATATAATAGGTTTGATAAAAGTTTTTAAGGTCTTCCTCCATGACTATCTTAGTTTTCCCATCCTTAAAGACATAGTTGTTGTGGACTTTCCTACTCATTGTGTAATTTATCTTTCAAGAGGCTTTACAACTAAGATAGGTGGCTACCTCTTAGATAATTTATCCTTGGAATTTAGGAAAAGTTATGGATATAATATGACCATAATAACTAAGCCTGTTTCAAGGTTTCATATTGAGCCCTACATTGAAACACACTCTAACTTAAAATGTGTGATCAATGAGCAAGAAGAATCTAATGTGGATGATTGTGCTTCTTCCAAGATTGAGGGTATAGATCACTTATTCCTAGATTAATATGGTGAAAATTATTATGAGCATGATACTTATGTATAATTTGAGTAAACTAACCTTGGCACATATATCATGCATGGAGTGCCATTTGAGGGAGCCAAGGTAAGTGTCAAACATTCCTTATCACAAGTTGTTAAAGGTAATTACATGATTCATTAGTATGATGATGATAGGTTTAGGAACCTAATTGATCACCATAGTGGGAATAATGATGTATTTCTACTTATTATTGATGAATCTACCCTTAATGATGACACTCATGAAGAAGAGGAGGATGGCTTATGGCAAAAGTTCAACTCTATATGTCAAAAGTTTGACAAGTTGAGTAATGTTACTTCCCTTCCTAAGAAGTCTATGTCTGATGTATTTTATACTAATTCTAAAAACATGGTGTTGAGTGTCTCACCAAGCATGGAAATGAGTGTCATATTGTAAAAGAAGAGGAGCCATGGCAAAGTTTTAATGTCATATGCAAAGAATTTGATCAGTTGGGTAAGACTCTTTTTCCTCCAAGAGATTTTATATCTAATGTGTTTGTAAATGAGACCAATTAATAGGATCTTCAGTGTTATATCAAGCATGAAAATAAAGACTATGTTGTGAAGGAAGATGAACATCAATTTGATGTTCAAAAGCCTACAGTTATAGAGGAGTCTTCTGAGTTTAAAGCAATTTTTTTTTTCTTCAAGGATAGTCAAGAGATGCATATAATGCCAAGCCACATTCATAGGTATTGGAACATAAAAAGGAAGAGATTTATGACTCCATGTATCAAACACATCATGCAAAAGAATATCACAAAGATGAGACAACTATCATCACTCTTAGTTTATAGTTTGAGGAGTGTAGATCATATATGATTGAGTTCAATAATATTTCATCTCTAATAAAGGATATTAGAGAGAAATAAGAAGCATTAATGATGGCTAAAGATAGTCCACTTGTAGACCTAAGAATATTTAAAGGTGGTAAGATTCTTGATCACCTACATATGGAAGTGGTTGATGATGATCATGCTTCTCATGATAGACTACCTTCATGGAGTGACAAAGATGCAAGAGAAACCATATTTAACCCTAGTTGAAGTATGGTAAGATATTTTCACCTCAAGAGTGAGGTTTTGTAAATAGTAAAATAGATGTGAGTTTTACTTCAGTTGTTGTGTTGTGTTCCATAATTGTTCTAGTTGAACACATGTTTATTTTAGGTGTGTCTTATTTTATGTGTCTTTCCTTTTTATTTAGTATGTTTTCAAAGTAAAATTATGTGTAAAACTAGTGTATAGGTGACTCCATGGCCCAATGGATAGGATTAGGCAACTTGTCTTGGCATAGCAAGCATACCACCCTTGGGAAATCATCAAGAATGTTGACCATTTTGATCACAAGTCAAAATAGGTCAACCCCCTATAGTAAAAAACTTGATATATGGGTATATTATAATTTCATAGATGTGTCATGGTTCATTTGATATGATTTAATGTTTTATTATCCTTGGTCATAGTCAAATTTATTCCTTATGTCATTTTGAGTCATTTAGAGGTCATATATGGGTCATAAATGAAGGTGGTATGGTTTTATTAGGTAGACAAGTGTTTTAAACTCATTATCAATGTCCCTCATTTCATTACCTATCTATTCCTTATCAAGAATGCCATTACTAATAGAAGCTTGCAGGTGTTACCTAAAAATCAAGAAAATAACTAAGAAAGGAGGGGTTTTTATAGTTTTATAACCTATGGGAGAGAATTACACATGGGAAAATATTATGTAATGTATATTAAAATTACCTAACTCTATTTACATGTTTTACATGCTTTGGAAGTGCCAAAAATAGGATAAAACCATTCTATCTCTCCATCACTCCACTAGGTAAATAAAACTAGTCAACATGTTTCTTCTTGGTATAACCAATAGGAAGACTTCTAAGTCAAATGATATTGGTGGTGGATATTAAAATTTTTTGGATTAATTTTTATGTTTGGATTTGGAATAATGGTTGCCCATACTTTATGAAACATTGTTAATAAGTTAGCTATCCATTTCTACTTGTTGTGTCCCATACCCTATGAGTTTTGCTCATATTTGAGCCAGTCTATATAGATCAATTGATGAATTTACTTCTAAAGGATGTGAAATTACTCATTTCATGTTTTACATCTTAGTTTTCATGGTTTGAGTTTTTTTCATGAGACAAATAGTTCAAGTTTTTAGGTTGATGTTACCATTAGACTTACAACTAATTTTCACCAATTTTAAAATGTTTATTTCTCTACAATGGTTTCAAAGTAAACTGTGGTGTTATGTTTCATGCCTATTATATACTAATTCCCCCTCTCCTTCCAATATTACTCTCCAAGATTAACATTATGAAGGTTGAAGTCAAAATGTAAGACACAGTCAGCTTGTTGCTTACATTCACTTGAAATCATAACATGTGAGCACTTGAACATAAACATGGATGTGTTAGGGAGAGACCAAAAAGTGGTGAAAATACTATTTAAATGTGTTCAATATAGTTAAACTTCTCTAATTCCATACAACTAATTATGATAGTTAGCTATCTAAGATACATAATCTTGCACCATTGAATGACCATCTATAAGTGCGATAAAAAGTGCCAATCATGTTGAGACAAGGAATTTGATTGTTTTAAATTTAATTTTGATTGAAAATTTTAATTTGAAGATATTTAAGGAGCTAATATTGGTTATAGGACACTTCACCATGTGCATTGCTCATGTTTCTACTCACTACCTGGTCTATAACATAATGCATGCTTATAGGTGCCTCAAAAATGATAGTCACATTGAACACGAGTATTTGAATTGAATGAGGATATAAATAGTGAAAATAGTCCATTTGAGAGTTGATGGAGGGTCCAAAACTAGTTGAAAACCTAGATAACATGCACATTGTTCATGTCTTCTCTTAACTACTAAAGACCTAGAAATGTTGCTCAAAGATGTTTAACCATTATTGAGGTGTTATGATGTTGGAAAAGATATGATAGATATGATTGAAATATTAGATTAGTAGGTAGGCCCAAGAATTCATATCCAAGTGAAAGGGTTTGATGTTTAGGGACAAGTTTCCCTAAAACCCCAAAACATAGGCCTAAGAACTTTTGGTGATGACATATAGTAGTGTTTTAAGGAGTATTAATGAATTCAAGTGAATATATATTATATCCCTATCCTAGGGTTAGAACCTTATAAAAAAGAATGGATGTATGACTAGAGGAAAAAGGTGTTTGGAGGCTCCCAAATCATGAAATTGTTCACTACTTTCCTTCAGTGTTTACTACATTATTTAAAGTCCCAAGTGACCTCTACACCCTAATATAGCAATGTAAGAGCCTATCACCATGAAAAGAGGTTATAAGTAGTTAAATAGCACATTTTTTGTACAAAGGTCATGTTGTCTCCAAATTTTTTACCCTAAAAGAGGGTTGTTCAAGCCTCCTCTAGATTTGGGCAATGTTGGGACATTTCTAGGCTTGTGGGTGTGCCTATAAGTGGAAATGAACCCCTAGGTTGAAAGGGATAGCTTCCTATATTAGGTTTTTTTGAAATAAAACTTATAAACTAGTTTTTATGAGTGAAAAGAGTTAGAAGTTTGAATAAATTAAAATCCTAGTCTAAAATGGTGATACACTAAGAATTAGTATCCACATGTATGCCCTATAATTATGCACAATATGGAAAAATATAGTCTATAACTCAAGCTATATAAGATTCCAACATAAGTATTTCAATGTAGAGATAAAATTAATGAGATAAAAGAAGGTAAATAATTGGAAAAGACAATCTATATAGTCTAAAAAAGGGTTACACATGTGCAAAATCTCATATAGCTAGAATGCACTCTACATGACCTGTTGGATCAACTCTTTGCTCAAAAGCATGAAGGATAGAGAATATAAGGATAAAAAATTAGTTTTTGTCACTTTGTGTCTCTTTCATTTCCAAGCAAATTCCTAGAACTTAGAAAGAAAATAAAATTATGCTTCTGTGCTCAAAGGCAAGAAAATGGCAAAACAATTCAATAGGGCTTCATCGTATTATCTATGGATGATAAAAGAAGATCCCAAGGGTCCTATTTATAGAAAAAGAGGGAGAGAAAAGGGAGCTCTTAAGTGCCAAAATAAAATCCTCCAAAATGGCTTACCATCACCATCCTGGTGAAACTGATTCCAACTATTCTCTCATTTAGTTAGAGTTTGTCCTTCTCTTTGATTCATCCTCTTGAAATGACCAAGATCACTGAAAAACCAATGATGAGATGACCCTCCATAATAAATGGCTCAAATCATTACTACAAACCTTAGATTTTTTCTAAAAGCTTCTACATTTTTTACTATAGACCCATTCAGGCCTTCTGAATGACTTTACTTATAAAACTTATAAGTCAAGCATGTTGAGAAACTTGATTTTCACTATCCTTGAACTTTTGGGTTTTTTGATTGCTTCTACTTATCAAATTCATAAGTAAAGCTCTTTTGAAAAACCAATTTTTCTTAAGACCCTTTTATGTTTTTTTTATGGCTTTACTCCTTGCTTGCTCCTTTAGGTTCTTTGATTACTTCTACTTATAAAAATCATAAGTCAAGCATGTTGGGAAACCTGATTTACACTATAGAGTCATTTGGGTTTCCCTAGTGACTTTACTTCTTATTTGAAGACTTTAGGGATGAATTTGACATCCTGTGGCATGTCACCAAGTTGCACCCCAATGACTAGTTGGCTACCTTGAATTTGACATCCTGTAACATGTCATGTCTTTGAATCCCAATAGATAGTTGGCTACCCTATATTTGACATCATGTGGAATGACATGGGGATCCATTTGGGTCAGGATTATGTTTCAAGCAATTTTCCTAAAGTAATTCCTTTAGATAATTTATCCAAAGGAATTACTTCGAGAATTTTTCCTAAAAGGCAATGGTTATTTCCTTCAAGAAATTTCCCCAAAGGACACTTGGGAAAGTGTCCTTTGAAAAAGTTTCAAAGGACACTTGGGAAAGGCACAAGGTCCCTTAAAAAAATTCCAAAGGGCATTTGCAAATGAAATGGCCCTTTAGAACTTTTTCAAAGGGTATTTCCAAAGACAAAGTGCCCTTTAGAAAAGTCTGAAGGGACACTTGGGTGAAAAAGTGCCCTTTGGAACTTTTCTAAAGGGTCATTTGGAGAACAAAGTGCCCTTCAAAATTTTCCAAAGGGACACTTGGGGAAAAAAGTGCCCTTTAGAACTTTTCTAAAGGGTCACTTGGATAAAAGTGCCCTTTGGAAAAGTTTGAAGGGACACTAGGGAAAAAAAGTGCCCTTTAGAACTTTTTCAAAGGGTCACTTGGAGAACAAAGTGACCTTTAGAAAAGTCTAAAGGGACACTTTGGAAAAAAAAGTTCCCTTCAAATTTTTTTTGAAGGGTCACTTGGAGGGAAGGCAAGGCAAGAAAGACATTTTAAAAAAGTTACGAAGGACAATTAGAAGGGAAGTGAACCTTTGAAACCTTTTCTGAAGGGCAGTTTAGGGAAAAACAAAGAAAGAAAGGCTAAGGTAAACAAGTCAAAGGGAAAAAAAAAGAATAAGGGAGAAGAGCCTGAATGAGGAGAGGCTAAAGGGAAAGGACAAGCAACAAAGCAAGAAACCAAACATAGAAAATGAGCAAGGGAGAAACAAAATGAGCCAAAGGGAAAACACAAACTGGTCATGCAAAAAATGGTCAAGATTTTGGTGATTTATAGGGGAGACATGCATGCTATGTCATAAGACTAGTCACTTAAATCATTCCATTGGGCATGGGGTCATGCAAGCTAAACAAGAGTTGAAAGAACAATCCATAGCCAAACACACAAGATAGAGAGACACATGTACAACAAATAAAAGAAAAGAAAATACCTAAAAGGGAAACACTGTGCTCTAAAGCACTTAGGCAAAATAAAAAAAACAAAGGAAACACACCAAAATAAGGTATATATAAGATATGGTTAGCAAGGGTCAAAATCAAGGCTTTAAATGGATTCCATTTACTATAATAGATAGCTCTTCTCTAGCCATTTTAGACAACTAAAAGGAATTTCTTTGCTTGCACTTACTGATGATGTAAGGACCACTCCACAAAGTATCAAACTTTGTATGTTTGCCTAGTTTTACTCTATATTCATCCCATTTCAAGACCAAGTCACCTTCTTTGAACACTCTTTCCCTTGCCCTTTTGTTAAAGTATTTATTCATAAGAACTTGATGGCGCTCCAGAGATTTGTGTGCATCATCTCTTGCCTCTTGCATTTGTATTAATTCTATCAATATAACCTCCATGGGAATGTTTCCAAGTAATTATAGATATTTTCAAGTTCCAAGGTAGGGATCTCTTATGATATGGATAGCCTATCTTCTCTCCCATAGACAAGTACAAAGGGAGAATTACCAATTGACTTCTTAAGAGTGATTCTATCTACCCATAAGGCTATCTTTAGCTTGATATGCCATACTATTTGATTAGTTTACAATATCTTCTTGATGAGGTTCTTGTTTGTAGACTCAACCAATCCATTACCTTGAGGGTAGTAGTTGGATGAAGTATTCAAATGAACTCCACTCTTTTCTACCCAATCAAAAGTTTTAGTACTTATAAAAATAAGTACATTATCTAAGATGATCACATGAGGAGCTCTAAACCTTATTATGATGCTATCATACAACTCCAAGATGGCGTTTTCATTTGATTCCTCCAAAGCAATAGCCTCTACCCATCTTTTGAAGTAGTGTATAGTAGTCAATATCCATTTGTGTCCAGCACTTGATGGAGGGTTGATCATGCCAATGAAGTCAAGGCCCCATTACATGAAAGGTTGGTCCACTTGGATAGGATTAAATGGAAGAGTAGCAAGATTTTTTTTGCCAACAAAGAAAGAACATTGAGGACAAACCTTAGCCCAATGATAATGGTCCTTAAAAAGACTAGGCCAATAATAACCAACTATCATTATTTTTATAGTTGTTCTAGGAGAAAAGTGACCACCATCTACACCATTATGGAACTTTTTTAGTAGCATATCAAATTGGTCATTATTAATGCATCTTAGTAACACATTATTGAAAACCTTCTTAAAGAGAATGCCATCCACAAGACAATAAGGAATAGCTTGTAGCCCAAAATGCCTTCTTTGAGATTTGTTTAAGCCATTGGGATACTCACCATTTTGAAGAAAACTAATGATTTCTTGTGTCCAGCTTTGATTTTGCATTTGATCAGTTGGCTAGTCTTGAAATTGATTTACCAAGGCTTGCTATTTTGGCTCTTGAAAGTTAGATGCTAAGTGCTCACATAAACCTCTTCCTCTTACCATGCTAGTTACCTTGATGTCAATGTCATATTCCATCACCTTCATGATCTATCAAGCTCTCTTCTCATTAAGATCCCTACTTAGGAGAAACTCTTTGGTGCTAGGATGGGAGACCATGATGTGGATCTTGCTATTGGAAACCATATGCCTAAATTTTTTCAATCCTCTAATAGTGGTTAAATATTTATTCTCAATAAAATAATATCTCACTTCATAGTCTTCTAAGCCTTGGCTAAAGAAAGTAATTGGTTGCTCAACATCTTCATCATTCTTTTGCATAAGTATAGCTAAGATTGTGTCAAGGTTAGAAAAAGTATAAAGAATGAAATATTTAGCAAATTTTAGATTCAAGAGAGTAGGAGATGCTGTAATTGCTTGCTTGATTTCCTCAAAGCTACCTTTACCTTCCTTTGTCTAAGTAAAAACTTAGTTCTTTTTTAGCATGGCTATGATAGGCTTTACCATAGTTGTAAAGTTTGGGATAAACCTCCTTAATAAGTTTATTTTTCCCAAGAAACTTTGCAGCCATTTCTTATGTTGAGTTAAAGACAAGCCTATAATAACTTCAATCCTTTTTGGGTCGATAGATAAGCCTTGTTTTTAAATAACATGACCTAAAATCTTACCTTCATAGACAATGGAAATGCACTTCTTTGGATTGAGGCATATGCCATACTCTCTACACATCTCAAACACTTGCCTTAGATGTCCCATATGATCAGTAACATCCTTTGAAAAAATGGCTATATCATCAAGGTAAAAAGAAAAAACTTATTGATCAAACCTTTGAAAGCCATGTCCATTGCACTTTGAAATTTAGCTCCAACATTGGATAAACCAAATGGCATATTATTGTAGGCAAAGGTCCCCTACTTGGTAGTGAAGGATATCTTGAATTGATCCCCTTCATTTACCAATATCTTATTATAACCTAAATAACCATCAAGAAGTGAGAAACATTAAAAACCTGAAACAACTTGCAAAATTTGTTCCATGGAAGGGAGTGGGTAATGATCCTTGAAAGACACTTTGTTTAGATCATGGAAATCCACACAAAGTCTATTTTATCCATTCTTCTTTTAAACCAGCATAAGGTTGGATACCCAAGTTGAGTACTTGATAAGAAATATAATCCTAGGCTCAATCAATTTGGTCAACTCTTTCTTCATGAGTTCTTCTACCTTGGGGTTGATAGGCCTTTACTTTTGTCTTACTAGTTTAGCTCCATGCTGCAACTCAATGGTGTGATGAGCGAGACTTGGGTCAAATCCTTTCAATTCCTTGTATTCCTAGGTAAAGATGTCATGAAGTTATTTGCATAATGCAATAAAGTCTTTCCTTTCCAATTGAGAATAAGCCTTGTCAATCTTCAAAAGTTTGTCCTTGAAAATCAAAACTCTCTCATAGTTCTCTTCTTTTATTGACATGCTCATTATCTAGTTTTTCTTTTGATCATCCTCATTGAAGACACTCTCCAAGGTAATCATCCCATTGGGTATTTTATTTTTCTTTAGTTTTATAATTTTCTCTTCATAATGATCATGCAACTTCTTTCAATTTCTTGAAGAGAATCCTAACTCCTTTTACAAAAAGTGTGCAATGTGTTCATCACTTTCAAACACTTTCTATGACACTTCATTATCTGGAATTGAAGGTCTCATAATTATCTTAATATGGGATTGATATTTCTCTTATTCAACATTAGTAGCTAAGTCAAAATATGTTCCTATTGTAGCCAATCTATCAACGTGCTTGTTCAAGTCTCTTGGTATGGGCTAGATGTTGAAGGCATAAATATACTCAAGTAAATCCCATACCCTATGCTTATAAGACTTGAGTAAGGGGTTCTTGGCTATAGCTTGACTTCTCACTTGATTAATGACCAGCTCACTATCTCCATAGACTTTCAAAAGCTTGATTCCTCTCTTCTTTGCCCATTGGAGACCATGAACTAAGCCTTCATATTCTACCATGTTGCAAGTATAGCTGAAATGAAACCTATAAGAAGAGTAGTAATGATTCTTTGATGGGGAAACCAACATGACACAAGATTCTATGCCTAATTTTCTATTTGGACCATCAACGAACATTTCCCACATGTCATCAAGCTCATGATCTTCATTGGTGAGTGAAGGAATTGGGACGTTCTCTGCTTACATGTAATAAAATACCAAATCAATTTCCTCAATAAAAGTGTAAGTATCAAGGCCATGTGTTTCAGTGTTGTACTTTTCAAGATAGAGATCATAAATACCTTCAAGAGGAGAAGATGTTTCATTATTTAGGACTATTTCTTCCTTTTTGTTGATTAGACAATTTTGATTTTTTATTATCTCTAAGTATGGCTGAATGTGGAACCTTGTTAAGGGTTGAGTCCTTACGGTTAACTTCATTATATACCTTATCTTAAAGTCTAGAAAGGACTAATCATCAAAAAGGTATCCTCCTATCTTGGCTGTAAAGTCCATAGACAATCATATAACAAAGTGTGATGGAAGGTCCACCACCACAATATCTTACATGATAGGGAAGCTTGGGAAGCCATGTAAAAACACTTTAAGAACTTTGACCAATCCTACCATATTTTTTGGAGTTCCATCTAGTTGAAACATGCCTTTACTATGTGGCTCATAGTTTAAACCCAACTTATCAGCCACTACTTTAGGCATAAAAATAGTGCTTGCTCCACTATCCACAATACAATTGTGGACTAACTTATCTCCCATAATGAGTGTGAGGTAGAAGGGTGGAGGATTTTCAGATTTAGTGGAAGGATCCAAAAGTTGATTTTGAGAATTTTATAGAGCCACACTATGATGCTTTGAAGATTGAAGAGCCACCTGCATGCTTGCTAACTGTTCTTGAAAAAGCTCCTTTTAACTAGGTATATGTAAAACCTCCCAAAGGGATATGATTGTCTTAGTGATCTTTAATGAGTCCAAAATATTTAGAGATGGAGTATTCACTTTATCCTACATTTTGATGATAATAAAGGAGTTTTAGCCTGCTATGTTGCAATCTTGGTAGCTGCATTTACATTCTAATTTTGTTGAGGAACATGGCTTGTAGAAGGTACAACACTTTGATTAGTGCTTTATGGCCTTGGAGAGGCATCACTTGGAACTATTCATGGATCTTGGCCTTCTCCCAAGGATTTCTTCTTGGACCTTGTATTAGCTATAATTGGCATGCCTTGAGTCAACACAAAATCATCTTTTACTTAAAAATTCATCATTCCCACACTTGGGTTACTACCTTCTCCATGACTATCCCTTTGGTTAGGACATGATTCTTATGCTATAATTTAAGGAGTAGCTTCCTCTTGTGTGGTCAAAGCATAGCTAGTTCCTCCATCATAATGTGTAAACTAAACTTGAGGCTGTCCCCATTAGTCCACATGATCTTTTTCTTTCACTAGATTTACATAAACTAGAACAACAACCCTTATGAGAGGAGTATAAATTGGATTATATGAATTGGGATACCTACTATAACCTTGTTTATTTTGTCCTCTCTCTTGATAATTATATTGGGATGGAGCTCTATATCCTTGTTAAGGATAGTATTGTGCTTCAAGAGGAGAACTTGTCTGATATTGAGCTTACTTGAGCTGAGCTCTCAATGATCTAATTTATTCATCCTTGTCCACAACATTATCCACATTCTTGGGAAATGATCTTAGCTTCACATTGGCATTGGGAACTTGTGACATGCTTGGAGATTCAGCCAAATTGTGGGACAACAAAGGCATGAAAACTCTTGGAGGAAGTCTTCTAGCATGAGTTAAGCTATTCTCAGCCTTAATTAATAGCTCATATGAACTTAGAAGAGTGAATCCTCCCATTGACTACAACATAACAACAACATCAGTACCAATCCCTTTGATGTGTGTTAGGAACACAAAGCTAGGAGGAGGTCTCATGATTGGTGGCAACCTATACCATGTTCTTTGAAATCTCTCATTGAAATCTTCTATGGATTCATTTAGACCTCTTCTTATTACATTTAACTGATGTATTAGGGAAGTATGATCACTCTTATTTTTGAATCTTGTCACCAATAGGTCTCCAAAGCCATCCCAACTTGTAATGCATCCCCCTTACAATGTTATATACCAATCAAGTGCTTTGCCTTTTAAAGACATAACAAGAAGCCTAATGGATATGCTGGCCCTAGTAACATTATGGAAATTACAAAAATTAGAGATGTTTCTAATATGTTCAGATGGGGTAATAAGACCCTCCCCATTGAAACTAAGAAGATTTTTGGTAGCATTTGGAGGGATGGGGTCATATGCAGGAAGCTCTATTAGTTTTTGGGTATTAAAAGTAGGGAAAGGTTGATGTTTATCTATCTCTCCCATTTCCCCCATTTCTCTTCTTCTCCTTTGATCCTCTATTTCTTCCTCTTCTTTAACTTCTTCCTCTCCTTGAACTTCTTCTATTTCTTCCTCTTCTTCCTAAAAACCTCTTTGCCAAGGATTTAATAGGGTTAGGAGTGGTTCAAGGTGTTGTTCTTTAGGAAGATTTTTAGCTAAAGGGGCTTGGTGAAAAAATCTTAAGGACCTTGTGAGGACCATGTAGGATAATGTATAAAACTTGGTCTAGAACCAGGGATTCACACCCTTTTAGAGTCACCAAATGCTAGGTTAGGGGTATTTATACTACTTTAGGCATATCAAGACCAGCATTAACATTGAATTAACAATAATTTAAGTCCCATCAGGTGTGATAAAACTATTGTCTCTAAATATTGTACCCTAGAAGAGCGTTGTTCAAGCCTCCTCTAGATTTGGGCAATGTTTTGACATTTCCAAGCCTGTGGGTATGCCTATAAGTGGAAATGAACCTATAGGTTGAAAGGGATAGCTCCTTGTATTAGATTTTTATGAAATAAAACTACTAAACTAGTTTGCATGAGTGAAAAGAGTCAAAATTTTGGATCAATGAAAATATTAGTCTAAAATGGTGATACACCAAGAATTAGTATCCACATGTATGCCCTATACTTATGCACAATACAATAGAATATATTATATAACTAAATCTCTAGAAGATTACAACATAAGTATTTCAATGTAGATACAAAATATATGAGATTGCATAAGGTAAATAACTGGAAAAGACAACCTGTATAGTCTAAAAAAGGGTTACACATGTGCAAAATCTCATATAGCTAGAATACACTCTACATAACCTATTGGATCAAATATTTACTCAAAAGCATGAAGGATAGATAAAAGAAGGATAAACCATCACTTTTTGTAACTCTGTGTCTCTTACATTCCTAGGTAAATTATTAGAAGTTAAAAAGAAAATAGACTTATGCTTGTTTGCTGAAAGGCAAGAAAAAGGCAAAACATTCTAGTAGGGATTTACCATACTATATGTGGATGATAAAAAAAGAGCCCAAGGGTCCTATTTATAAAAAAAGAGAGAGATAAGAGGGATCTATTGGGCACAAAAATAGAAGCCTCTAAAATGGTTTACCATCACCATCCTAGTGAAACTTATTCTAACTATTCTCTCATTCAGTTGGAGTTTATCCTTCTCTTTGATTTGCCCTCTTGAAATGACCAAGATCACTACAAAACAAATGGTGAGATGACCCTCCATAATAAATGGTTTAGATTGATACTATGAACCTTATATTTTTCCTAAAATCTTCCATGTTTTGCACTACAGACCCATTCAGGCCTTTTGAATGGCTTTGCTTATAAAACCTATAAGTCAATCATGTTGGGAAACATGTTGGGAAACTCTTGATTTGCACTATCCTTACTATTTCAAGTTTTTTTTACACTAAAAAGTCGTTCATTGATTTTAATTATAAAAGTGTCCTTAAGCAAAGATATTTGAAAACTTGATTTTTTTAAGACCCTTTCATCTTGGTTTTTTGAATGGCTTTACTCCTTGCTTGCTCCTTTGGGTTCTTTGATTACTTCTACTTATAAAATTCATAAGTCAAACATGTTGGGAAACCTGATTTACACTTAAGTGAAAAAGTACCCTTCATAAATTTTTTGAAAAAGTTTTTTTTGGGTTTTCCCAATGACTTTACTTCATATTTTCCAAGAACTTTAGGATCAAGAAAGACTAAGAATTTGATGTCCTAGCAAGACATGTCACTAAGTTTCACCCCAATGACTAGTTGGCTACCCTAAATTTGATGTCCTAAGTTGCAAGACAATGTCATTATGTCTTTGAATCCCAACGGCTAGTTGGTTACCCTAAATTTAACATGTTTGCATTGTAGAACTTGAATAATGGGGATCCATTTGGGTTGGTATTATATTTTTGTCAATTTTCTTAAATTAATTCCTTTTAACTATTTGTTTGAAGGAATTCTTTCAAGAAGAACTTTTCCCAAAAGGCAATGACTATTTCCTTCCATAAGTAAGAACTTTCCCCAAAGGACACTTGGGAAAGTGTCCTTCAAAAATGAAGGGCATTCCCAGAGGTGTGAAGGAAATGTCTCTTTATAATTTTTTTGAAATGAATTTACAAAGACAAAATTGCCTTTATAACTTTTTTGAAGGGACACTTGGGAGAAATTGAATAGCATGAAAAAGTGCCCTTTAAAACTTTTTTGAAGAGTCAGATTATTGGCTTGGACAACAAAGTGCCCTTTGGAAAAGTTTGATGAAGGGACACTTACTTGAATTAGTGTGGTAAAAAAGTACCCTTCATAAATTTTTTGAAGGGTCACTTGGAGAATAAAGATTTCCCTTTAGAAAATTCTAAAGAAAGCCTTGGTGTTCTTAGAGGAGATGACACTTGGGTGAAAAAGTTGCCCTTCAAAACTTTTAGTCAAGGGTGGAGGGTCACTTAGAGGGAAGGGTGTTGGGCAAGGGAGACCGAAGAAAGGCCCTTTGTCGGTCAAAAGTTCTGAAGGGAACTTAGAAGGGAAGTGGCCCTTCAGAACCTTTTAGTGGGAGCAAAGGGAAGACCAAATTTAGGGCAAAAAAAATCAAAAGAATAAAGACTAAGGGAAACAAGTTGTAAATAGGGAAAAACAAAGAATAAGGTGTTTGTCTTACCAGAAGATGACCTAAACTAAGAGAGGCTAAAGGGAAAAGACAAGCAACAAAGCAAGAAACCAAACACAAAAAATGAGCAAGGGAGAAACAAAAAAAGCCAAAGGGAAAATTCTTAAAAAATGGTCAATGGGTCATCAACAAGGAATTGAGGTACAAGGTTATGATTGTCATGACCACTACCTATAGGTGTACATTTGCCCTACAAAATCCTACCAACGTATATATAGTGGGAAAGGCAACCTAACTCGGTAGGTGCTCATAAAGCCCAGTGTTTGCATGTTAAGAGCCAATTGACTTAAAGCTGTGGATCTAATTATTGTAATTGGATGTCTAATTATTGTTTGCATGAGATCTATTTAAGAGACTCATAGGCTGTATTGTAAAAGTGTTCTAGTTTGAGTTGAACAAAGTTAGCTCCTTCTATGTGTGGAGTGAGCAAGGGTGTTCCTCCTAGTTCCATAGCAGTGCCAAGTGTGGGTGCTAGTTTTGGAGAATCAGAAGGGTTCTTCAGGTGTGTAGGATCTTGGTCAACAGGGGTGCATGGCTATGTTAGGAGATCTACGTGGGTAAGTAAGATCATTGATTTGCAGGTGTATGTGTGTGCATGATCCAGTTTGTAGGTGTGCAGAACTAGATTGATTTGTAGGTGTGTAAGATCAGGGAGGATAGCAACACAATAAGGAGCAAGATCAGGGGAGATCTACTTAGAGTATGGTGTGTACTCTGTCTATAGTTCCTTCCATAAGTAAGATCATTTGGGTTGTAAGTTGTTGTAGTTTAGGGGAGATCTACTTGGAGTACGTGGAACACTTGTGGAGTGTGTGGAGCATTTGGGTACTAGCAGTAGTGGATACTGACTGGTTGGAGGTGAACACCAACTCTATGTTTGAGTTGTGTGTTGGGACCATAAGAGAGAGAGCTTTGAGGAAAGAAGTATCACTTGAGGTGTGGGAAGCCTCTGAGAGGTGTGAAGAAGAAGTGGCATCTTCTTTATTGTATTCTTTTCTGGATGAGTATTAATACAATTGTGTATTATCTCTCATATTCTGTGTTGTTTTTGGTTTCTAGTTACTTGTTACTTCTAGTTAATTTTGCATATTTAAGTTGCTTGTATGTGGTAATCAATGGTGCTTCCACAGGTTCCTAACAAACACTAGGTCTGCAAACACCAAGAATTATTAGTGAAAGTTCATACAATACCTCTAAAGGGATCTAGAACATGTATCATGGATTTAAAGGTGGATACACACCTACAAGACCCCTATTTGATTAACTATATCTAACTATGGTATGATAGTGAGATAAAACAAGTGATTTAGGGCATATCTTAACATGAATATCATGAGAACAGTCTAGGTGAATTGTCAAAGGGAATTGAAAGGATCTTATAAAGTCTATAGGCATTGTATATAAGGTCTACCATGTAGATACACCTATAGGTAGGTCCCTTTTCTGAGGTAAAACATAACCATTCTACTAGTTAGACCTAATGGATCAAGAGTATGGGTTAAAGATGCAAATATAGATGATAAAAGGTTGGTAAGCATGATAAAAACCTAGAAAATGAGATTGAACATCTCATGACACTCTCATAGAATGGAAATAGGGAATGTAAAGAGTCTCATACAAGTAACATATTGTTAGCATATAAGGCATACACATAATCAACTTTCTCAAAAGTTTACCTTGGGTTTTGGAGTGTTTGAAGGTGTTAGGGGTATCAAGAAACCTTGAAAATTTACATAGAGGGTCCCTATCACTTTCTTAATCCCCTCATATCCTATATTTTCTTAGGATAATAAGGGAGATTACCTATATTTTTTTTAGATAGAGGACACTCCGAAAATATGAAACCCTACAGGTTCAACATAAAGGAGATGACAAGGTGAGTTGAGGGTTGATAATACCTTTAAGGAGGATGTGGTAAGTTAAATGAGACCTAAAAAAAAATAAAAACCATGCACAATTAATAAAAACATGTTAGGGTGTCCTAAACACATAAACATGAAGTCAAGACATTTAGGTCTAGACTAGGACTATTACCCATTTGGGGGGTCTAATATTACTTTTGGCATTATATGATCATCCCAATGAGTTAGAACATGTTCATATGGGGTTTTTAAAGTGTGTTCAAGATTTTATCATGTAGAGGAAACCATAAACAAAACATATTTTGGCTTAAAGAAAATTAAGCCTACACAAAATGGAGAACAAAGATCAAGAAGCTAACTTTGAGAGCTCACACCTACTTGGACAATTTTAATGGGAGTCTGAGGAGTTTGGGAATGATTAAGGAGGCCTTGAACATTTTTTTTGTGGATTTTTTTTCAAATCTAACATTAGAACCATATGAAAAATATTTAGAGGGAAAAAGTAATCTAAACCCTAAAAAATCCTTGGTAGTGACCTGATTAGGAAAATGAAGGAGAAGGGGCATCTTAATGAAATATAATGGATTGGGAGATGATTGGAGGTTGTAGCGGATTCTCTAGGGCTCCTCCCCATCAAATTGAGTCATACACTACCTATGCAGATAGGGTGGAAAATGTCTTTTCTTAAATTTTTTTGGTGTTGTGTAGGTATGAAAGGGTTTCAAAGGATGAAATCCACTTTGAGAGAGATATTGGGACTTAAAATAACACACCATCTTCATTTATTATTGTAACTAATCTCACAAGTTCCTTTACAAGTACCTTCATCTCAACCAGTAAAAATTGGCATAGTGAACAAGCAAGTGAGAAGGTGAAAACTCTAAGTGGGAGGCCTTTTAAGGTATACTCAAGGAATATAAGGCCATAAGGGATATAAAAATGTGTTATAACTCCTTTTTATGGGTCATATTGGAAAACTAAAGACACATTTGGTGCCAAGTGTGAGGAGTGAGTGAAAGAGGAGTTATTTGGACTATAGGCAATGTTAATTCATGTGTAAAAGAATATCAATGATTAGGGATGACAAAAACTCATGTTTGGGATTGTATATAACTCAAATATCTCATTAAAATCATTTCACCTATCCCTATTCTATTATGGAGTGTTGAAGGAGGTCAAATGATGAAGGCATTTTTTGAGCAAGCAAATGGAGATTCCTACGCCATATTTCAGGAGTTTCATGTTTTAAGGCGAATTTTTCCTATGATACTTTGCATGGTATGTTTCATAATCATTTTTTATTCATGTTTAACTCCTTCTCTAAGATTTACAAGTGGTTTAGTGACCCTTGGACTTCATTCTCTCCTCTAATCTCTCAAATTCTATAAGTAGTAGCCATTTTGGCTCTTATAGAAATATACCATGCCATGTATGGTAAATCCCTACTGAAATGACATTGTATTTTTCATTTAAAAAATAAATTCAAGTCTATTTTTGAGTTTATTAACACTTGTATAAGTGTTAAAGGTGATGTATGGTGATGTTAAGTGATAATCTTCTATCCTTGCTCCCTTAGCCTTTCATGTTTATGCAATAGTTCTTATTCTAATAGGTCATAAAGAGTGTATATAGTGTGTTAGGCTCCTTTAAAGTGTACATTTTTTATTAGAGTGTGAAATACACCCTCTTTTTCTCTTACCTTGTTTTACCTCATACATATAATCTCTATGTTGAAACATTAATGTTTGAACATTTTAAGACTTGGAAGCTAGTTTGTATGTCTTGTTGCTTAGTGAAAGAAGTATCATATTATTGTGGAAATTATATTGGTGTATAATCACCTTAGATTAGTTTCTTTTCATGTAAAATTCTATCCCTTTTCCCACAAGAAATCAACTACTTTAGGTGATAAACATTTCAAGTTATATCTAAGGAGCTAGCCCTTAAACCTAGAGGTCTACTACTTTAGGTAAACCCACATCTTTATATATATATATATATATATATATATATATATATATATATATATATATATATATATATATATATATATATATATATTCTATCCTTTTTCCCACAAGAAATCAACTAGTTTAGGTGATAAGAATTTCAAGTTATATTTAAGGAGCTAGCCCTTAAACCTAGAGGTCTACTACTTTAGGTAAACCCACATCTTTATATATATATATATATACATGTATACATATATATATATATAGATAAATAGATATACATGTATATATACATATATATATATATATACATGTATATATATATACATGTATATGTATATATATATATATATACATGTATATATATACATGTATATATATATACATGTATATATATATATGTATATATACATATATATATACATACATGTATATATACATACATGTATATATATATATACATGTATATATATATATATACATGTATACATGTATATATATATATATATATATATATATATATATATATATATATATATATATATATATATATATATATATATATATATATATATATATATATATATACATGTGTACACACACACACATGTCAGAGTTTGTTGGATTATATTCATTATAATTATGAGAGGATTTTGTTTAAATATGATTGTGTAAAGTATATAATTTGGATTTATTTTTTATTTTGGAAAGAGACTTAAACAATCATTAAATGTATTGAATTTTTGGATTAATTATATGTTATGAATAGTATTTGGATGTGTGTTACTATTATAATAACAATAACTAAGTTGGGTATTCAATTGTGTGATGTTGTTTTATTAAACATGACTATGCATAAAGACTTATACTTGAACTAGATTTTATCATGAGTTTATAACCTCATGATAAAATCTATACCTATTCAAATTATAAACTCATGACTAGGTATAGATGGATTTATCTTTTATTTGGGAAAGAGACTTAAATAATAATTAAATGTATTGAATTTTTGGATTAATTATATGTTATGCATAGTATTTGGATGTGTGTTACTATTATAATAAAAATAACTAAGTTGGGTATTCAATTGTGTGTTGTTGTTGTTTTATTAAACATGACTGTGCATAAATACTTATACTTGAACTAGATTTTATCATGAGTTTATAACCTCATGATAAAATCTATACCTAGTCAATTTATAAACTCATGACTAGGTATAGATGGATTTATCTTTTATTTGGGAAAGAGACTTAAAAAATCATTAAATGTATTGAATTTTTGGATTAATTATATGTTATACATAGTATTTTGATGTGTGTTACTATTATAATAACCATAACTAAGTTGGGTATTCAATTGTGTGTTGTTTTTGTTTTATTAAACATGACTAGTGCATAAAGACTTATACTTGAACTAGATTTTATCATGAGTTTATAACTTCATGATAAAATAGTCCCATAACTTCTTTCATAAATGATATGATTCTCATATATTTATTTTTATGAAATATATTGTGTATGAAATTATGTATGATTCATAAAAACAAATATATGAGAATCATATCATTTATGAAAGAAGTTATGGGACTATTTTATTATATGGACACATATACATCAAGTATATAGAATACTATAAGATATTTGATAGTGGATGTCATATTAGGAGTATATTGAATACAAAATGGTATTAATTCAATACTATAATGATATTCAAATGTATAAATACATATAAATATAAATTGGTAAAACATATAGTCATAGAATGTATTAAATTAGATTGATTATACCATTTATATATAAATGTATTTTATATAATCAACTATGTCGTGCATTATTACCACATGGTGTGTAAATGAATGCTTGCTATATATTTTAATGTTTGGATAAAAAATATTAGATAATGTATTTAATATTTTAAATATAAAACATTTATGATGTTTGGAATGGACTTTGTTATATGTGGAATATGAATAATTTATGAGCATGAGATACAATGTTGATTTATGGAGAAGTAACATTATAAGATACTTAGTATTATGGGTAACTAAATTTTTTGATGTGATCATACCTAGATGGTATGTTTAAGACTATTTTTAGATTATGTTTATTATATGCAATAAACTACATAAATGGCTAATTTCACTTCATTTGATAGACTAAATGAATGTGTGGGATAATTCTATACTTAGCTTAATTTTATTTGCTAAAGAGGAATATTTTTGAATAAATCAATTGGTTTTAATATTATTATTTATTTTTACATAATCTCACATTTGTGACCCTGAATTAAGCAATAGATGTATTTCACTCACTTAATTAGCATCATCAATGCAATATGAGGTGTAATTTGATCAAGTGGTGTGTATGATTTTGACTGATCCTAGAGATAATTTATTATTGAAAACTTTGGCTAAGGTAATGTTTGATAAACATTGTAATTTAACATGTTTGATATTTTTCATATTTATGTGATATCATATTATAATGATTTATTTATGGTACACATTATGTATTAAACATATTAAACACGAAAGTTATGGTTTGTTACTTTGGATTCTCACACTGTCATTATCTACCCATCCATGAAGTAAGGGCCATCCCCTTATTTGGGATATAGTGCAGGGATCTATGATCCATGGTTGGTGTATAAAAGTGCTTGTATGATTCTCTCCCTCCCAACTAGAGTACTATAATTGGGAATACACTTGAGATTACATATTGATATCTAAATCATGGAGACTCTGCTTAGAGGTGCTTTGTATCATGTTTTATAATTTGAGACATTTTTATGTATTGTTGGAAATCATAACATTTATAAATTATAATTCTATATCAAATGCTATAATATTGTATCATCTATGGTTGAATTTATATTATTTCATTTATGATGTGATGTAGTATTTATGGTTATTTAGTATTGTTCATGGTGATCCTTAGCTATGTGGATTGGCTATAACCTTTTTGGTTAACTAAATTAATGTATTTAGTTAATGATCACTAGTTAGGTTTCTCTTGGTGAAATCTAGAATTTCAATATGTGTATAATAATTTTTTTATTTGTAATATTCTAGTAAATATCAGTGGGGTTATTACAAGGAGCATGAATGAATGCATAGATTCTAACTTTCATACACAAAGCCTTACACTTGAGATAACCTTGTCAAGTGGAATAAAAATTAATAAGAGAGGGTAGTGAATTAGTTATCTTAAAACTATCTTTCAATTAATTTTTACTATACATGAACCATCACATCAACATCTAGATCAAGTAATGCATTGAAAATTAACCATACAAGCATGAAACAAGATTACACAAGACAAAACATATTAAGAAGCCAGGACAAGTCCTTATGGTTTGAGGACTGGAGAGGGAAGAATCACAATGATGAAACATTATCTACCCATGACCATGGGTTAAGTAAGGCAGAGGCATCTTCCCTTATTTGGGACTCCTAGATGTGCAGGGAGGTCATGGATCTCATGAGAAAAGTGTATAAAAGTGCTTGTATGATTCTCTCTCCCAATTGCTAGGAACTATAATTGGGAATACAACTTGAGATTACATAGTTGAAGCGAGATCATGGAGACTCAAGCTTAGAGGTGCGTTGTATCAAAACAACCTCTGAGATACTTTTATGTACAATAGGAAATCATAACATGGATAAATTATAATCCTACATTTGTGCAAATGCTATCAATATTGGTATCATCTAATGAGTTGACCAAAGCACTATTATTTCAACAAAAGAATGAGGTAAAGCTCTATGAAAGAAAGATACACAAAAAGGAGCTCTGCTGGAGGCTACCACTGAGGAAACTATTTTGAAAGGAAAAGAAGCCATGAACTTGATACTGGAACTGGATGAATAATCTGGTCCTCTCTTGGTTTTGAAATCTAGAACTATTCCTATGTGTTCTAATTGATATCTTTTGTTTGTTGTGTTACCATATTCTAGTAAATATCTGGGGTTATTACAAGGAGCATGAATGATCTGCATAGATTCTAACTTTCATACACAAAGCCTTACACTTGAGACTAACCTTGTCGTGAATAAAAATTAATAGGAGGGTAGTGCCTGTAGTCTTAAACATCTTCTCAATTCGCTCTTTGTACTATACATGAACCATCACATCAACATCTTCAAGTAACCTGCATAAAAAATTAACCATACAAGCATGAAACAAGATTACACAAGACAACACATAATATATGTGGGAAACCCTAAAGGAGAAGAAAACACACTAATACATAAAAATGTAATATAATCCTATAAGTCAAAATATCACAATTTAGTAAATCAATAACTCCACATGGAGCACCAACTCCAACTAGCTAAGCACCAACCTAGCTAGGATTTAACAAGAGCCAACTTGCAATGAGGTACCAACCATTTAGATGATTCAACACAAAATAAAACACCTAATTTCTTTGATCACATTCAAAACACATTTTTTCTCAACTAACTGATGATGATCACCTCTTTAGCTCTTCACACTCTTATCCCTCTCAAAGTGCCTTCTAGGCCCCTTCGCTCAATCAGGTCTCTTTAAGATTGGTTAGGTCATATGACCTTGAACTTAATATGAAAACACATTGTCATATCATAATTATATATAATATAAAATTATCTTATGGTATAAAATAAATCCTTCTCAACAATTTACTATTTCATTTGCTTGCACTCTCTACATCTCTAACTCATCAATTAGGCCTATTATGCCTTGTTTTTATACAATTATTTAGCTCATACACCTCTTGGTTAGACATAAAAACTTTAAAAATTAAATGAACTTTATAATAGGTATTATAACACATTTCATAAATTAATAAATCATTACAATAGGTCATCCTCAACATAAAATATGAAAACCTCTTTTAGGCCTTAAGGAGGCCTAATTCAATTAGGCTTTCATTAGTACCCTTTACCCTTTGATATCCTTGGAACACTTTAAAACTTCAAATATAGTATAAAAATATCATATAAATCTAAAATATACCCTCAATAATATCATATTATGTCCATGACACTTTTTATATCCAACCACCACTTGAAGCATGCGATGTAGCACTGTTTACAATTAGGCATGTAAACCTACAGAAAGTTTGCCAAACAAAAATGAAGCATGTACATAATTTAGTCACATAAAAATTAAAATAAATAAAATTATAATAAAATAAATGAAATTAAAAAAACCACCATGTTATTTATACTTCACAAATTAGGGAAAAAGGACTTAAACACTTCTTTGTAAATACCCCACCTAGAACTGCCAAAACACTCCAAAACCTAGTCATGGACAACTTGATATTTAACACCTGAAAGAATAATTACCATGAAAAATTATAATTTTAAAATATCCTTTTAAATATATAGAAAACTCTAAAATACAAAAATCATAAGGTCTAATGTCAAATATTGGTCTTGTAGGCTAATCTTTTAACCTCACTACACAGTTAAACTAGAACCAGATAAGCCATTTTGTCTTCAACATTTCAATCACTTTCACTAAATATAAAACATTATAAAAATAATGGATATGAATTAAAATTTAAAAAAAATAAAACCATGTGTATTATATATACTTCAACTTAGGGCAAAGAGCATCAAACTCATCACTGCAACTTCCTTACCCATAATTGTCAGTTTACCTTAAAGCATGTCATGATGATAATGCCCTTAAACACCTACATGACCACTTTAAAAGAATTATTATAAAATTATATGAGCCTATGATATAATTATATCATTATTATATATAAATATCATATGTTAAAATGATAAATATCAGTCTTGCAAACCAATCTTATGACCTCACTATACACAGACCTCATTGAGCTAGATAAGCCATTTTGGCTTCATCATTTTCACTACTATTATTTAATTTAAATATTTATACCAAGAATTAATAAGACATAAAATTTCTAAAAAACATCTCCATGAACTTTATTTCATCACTCTATGATGATAACCCATTCCTAGTCATCTTCTCACTACTGCTTGTTAACACCATTAGGCCTGTTAGCATTTGACTAGGTTGGATGACTATTTTAGCATACTTGATCACTATAAACACTACATAAACCAAAAATTACATTAAATATGGTTCTCAATATTTAACCTTCATCAATTTTTAAACTTTGGCTAATACAAATTTTTATAAATACATCTTCTTAAAAAACAAGCCTATATTTTCACATTTTCTCTCTCCTCTCTCTAACCACCACCACATATATGTACTTATGATAGTTAAATACAAGTTAATAAAACTTAAATAATAATTAAAAACCATATTAATCAATTTTTAATCATATCTTCAACATTAGGTCATTGTTAGGGTTCTAAGAGGGTTTAAACATACTTTCACTATTGATGATTATTCATAAAGCATAGTCCCTCCATCCAAAAATAATGCCTAAATTTTTTATCTAGGACAATTACCCATATACCCTTAAAAAATAAATTTCCCATGAAGAGGTTAAACATTGCAACAAACACTTAAAATTTCTTCTTGGGTTTGCATGCCTTCATTATGTGTCCTTGAGAGATCTCTAAAAAACATTTCATGCCTTGTCCTTCAGAATATGAAATAAAAATACAAGAAAAAATTGAAAAATAATACCTTACCTCTAAAAATTCTTACATGATCTCAGACACTCTAAAATATGATCATGACCCTTCATTAGGCCACACACTCTCTCTCTTTGCTTGCATATACCTTCACCTACAAACCACAATAGGTCTTAAAAATAACCTCCATTTATCTTTCCATGTTATCTCCAACTAAATCACATACTCAATAAACCTATATCATTATAAAATATTTCCATACATCCTTCATATGTCTTGAAAATAGATCATGATGCCTCATTAGGCTAGGCAGGGTCTAGAAATGGTCTAGTTGTAGACTTAATCTATAGGTCTTACCCCTGTAGGCTCACCTTGAGACTATTATGAGTGATAAAATTATTTAAATTAATACTCAATAAACCTCATACAACCACTCATGAATGTTTGAATACATCTCACCAAGCTATCACACTCATACCTTCTCACAAGGTCTCTTCATGATATGACTAGTGTCTTGACTAGGCTTCTTAAGTACTTGAAACATGACAACTGAACTTTAAACACTTATATAAGTATATATAATTAAATTACATGATCATAAAATTCTGAATAATCTCTCATAGTTTTTTTCTTACTTACATCACCAAACTTTACTATGCACACCTTCTCATAGGGTCTAAACTAGGCTTCTCAAGACACCTTGTACTCAAGAACTAGTACTCAAAAATTATTACTTCAATTCTATCAAAAAATAAATTTCATTAGACAAAAATATTATACCAATAAAACATGATTGACATGAACCAACAAAATAATCTTTAGGTTGCCTTCAAATTCTCTATGACCTGAACCTTGACATCAACCAACATAAGAGACATTAGGTTGCCTTCAAATTCTCTCTTATCATTTGGCTTCCTTGTCACATCAAATACACAATCTCATACCTCAAATACCACTCACCATGCATCTTCAAAATATGCACTTTTACATTAATGACATCAACATTGACATTAATGACAATACTTCTCAACAAACTCACCCTTTGTCATTAATGCCAAACAAACTACAACCTAATCATTCTCATCTCATCTCTCCTATTCTAGTCTTTCTCCCCATTTGAAATTAATGACAAAGGGTCATACACACTACAAATTTTAGAACCAATCATTCTCCCTCTTTGGAAACTACTCTCAGAAACTCTTCTATTTTTGTCAACATCTATACTTAAAGCATATGAACAACCTTAATAACTCCCTCTCAAACCAAGATCCATCATGATTCTGCTAATTAAAGAGAGTCTTCATGAAGCCTAATGGAGTCACTCCTTTCATAGGGAATTCAAACAACACAAACTCAAGATATTACCAAATCTTCATACTCTCAAAAGACTAAATACTTTTCAAGATCTCGTTAGAATTGATTGGAACCTATATTTGGTTTTTATACATTCATTTTCCATCTCTCTTAGAATATAGGGGCTTCAAACTTCTTGTTTTGACTTGATGGCCTTCTAACTCTATTAGGATAGAGCCTTGTAATGTGTCCTGCATTATGAAAATTGTAGCAAATAACCTCATTCATACTTATTTACTGATGATTCCTTTCATAATCCTATGAATATTCATTTTTATAGTGTCTTATACACTCTCTTGATCTATGACCAAACTTATTTCATGCAAAATAGTAACCATTTAATGAATTAGCATACCTCATAGCATTAGGCTATTTGATTGGTCTATTTATGTTGACCTTCTTATCTTCATTATCCTTCTCCTTTATTTGAGTTACCTCCTTTTGGTCTTCTTTAAAACTAAGACCTATCTTATCACTTGTAGAATTCTAACTACTCAATGTGTTATCATAAGCTTTAGTACTCTTTTCAAAATTCAAAAAGGTCTTCAACTTTATAGATTCTTGATCCAACTCAGCTTTCAAGGATTCCATTTTTATTCCATACCTAGAGCATGCTTACTATTTAGATTTTAAGTTAGTAGTGACTATCTCCATCTATGATTCAATCTAATTGATGATCTCATCATATTGCTTAGATGTGTTACTTATTATCCCCTTAAGTAAACCAATTTACTATTCATAGTCCTTGACTAATGATCTTATTTTTTGATTCTTCCTTCTTTTAAACTTTAACTCCTCTAGAGATCTCATCAATTCTAACTTAAGGTTAACTTCAACCTCTTCTTCATCTAATTATTTAACATCCATAAGTACTTTCTATTTTGAACAACCCTCATTTTCTATTTCTATAGCCATGAATAAGGTTTTATTGTTGTCACCTTCATGTTTTTTACCATCATCATCACAATTAGATGTGCTTGTGTCACTTACATCAGATGAGTTTTTATCCTCTTTTGTATATAAACTTCTCCTTTTCTTGAATGACCCTTTCTTAATTTCATACTTCTTAATGTATTTCTTATTTTTGTCAAGATTATAGACCTTCTTATCATATCCATAATTTTCATCATGCTCAATATTATCATTCATGGACACTTAGATACAAAGTGACCAATCTGACCATAGTTTGAACATTTTAAAGGTAGCTTAACCTTGTAATTATAAGATCCAAACGTCAATTTCCTATTAAACATGGATATTATTTTATCATCATCAACATCTAAACATACCTCATCCTTGACCATCTTATATTTTGAATTCTTCTCAACTTTTAAAGTTGTTTCCTTCTTGAGAGGTATTCCTTCATTTGTTATCATCTCATAGTCAGTCAAGATGCCATGAATCCCATCCATATATAGCTTGTCTAAATATTGCATCTATTCTATTACATATACCTTAGAATAAAAATTAAGAGTTAGTGATCTCAATACCTTTTGAAAAAATGTAGACTATTTCACTTCTTATCTTAATCCTTTAATGACATTGATAACTTCATTAACCTTCAACAAGTAAGATGCAATGTTCTCATGTTCATTCATATTCAAACTTTCAAACTATCTCTGGTGGGTCTGTAACTTGGAAATATTAACCTTGGTGTCTCTTTCATAGATATTCTTCAATTTTTTCCATATCACATTGGATGACTCAAACTTTGTCACTTTCAAAAACTCTACCTTTGATAGGCCACATAGAATGACATTCATTTCCATATAATTGCTCTCACTTTCCTTCTTGTCTATTGTATTAGTTGGTGGTGTAGGAGGTGGAGTGTATCCATCCATAAATAAATAAAATATGTCATGGAATATTTAAATTATATATTTAATCATTTTTATGCTCTAAAAATAATAATTAGTACCATTTAATAATGGAGCCTTACTAGTATAAAAACCACCTTGAGCTTGTTGACTAGACATCCTTGCTTCTAGGATATTAGATCTACTTTAAAGGAAATTATATGATAAAAAATGTTGGAATTAAAATTAATAATATGGGGGGGCGTGAATAAATCTCTTAAAATGATCTTTTAATTCCTACTTACCATACATGAACCATCACATCAACATATAGATCAAGCAATGCATAAGCAATCAACTATACAAGCATGAAACAAGATTACACAAGAAAACACATAATATATGTGGGAAAACCTCAATGGAAATAAAATACAATGATATATATAAATTTAATATATTCCTATAAGTTAAAATATCATAATTTAGTGAAGCAGCAACTCCACATGGAGTACTGACCCCAACTAGCTAAGTACCAAACCAACTAGGCTTTATTAAACACCAACTTATAAGGAGGTACCAACCCCCTATATTAATTATAAAAAAATAAACCACTTGATAAATTTTATAAAATTTATAATAAATTGTTTATAAATCAACTAATGATGACCACCTCTTCAGCTCTTCACACTCTTATCCCTCTCAAACTGCCTTCTAGGCCTCTTCACTCAATTAGGTCTCTTCAAGACTGATTAGGTCTCATGACCTTGAAATTCATATGAAGACACATTTTTATATATTTATTATAGATACTATACACTACTATTATGGTCTAAAATAACTCCTTATACTCAATAATTTACTATCTCATTCACGTGCGCTCTGTACATATCTAACTCATCAATTAGGCCTATTATGCCTTGTTCTTATATATTTCTTTAGCTCATACACCTCTTGGTCGAACATAAAATCTTGAATAATTGGATTAACCTTAAAATATGTCTTAAAACACATTTAATACATGAATATATCATTAAAATAGGTCATCCTCAACATAAAATACATAACCTCTTTTAGGCCTTAAGGAAAGCTAATTTAATTAGGCCTTCATTAGTACATATTACCCTTTGATCTCTTTGGAACGCATTAAAAATTCACATATAAAATTAAAATATCATATACAACTCAAATATACTCACAATTATATCATATTATATCCATGACACCTTTTATCTCCAGCCACCACTTAAAGCATGCCTTGTAGCACTATTCATAATTAGGCCTGTGAACCTATAGAAAGTTTGCCAAATAAAAGTAAAGCATGTACATAATTTAGTCACATAAACATGATAATAAATTACATGATAATAAAATAAATTACCTTAAAAAAAATAACCATGTGATTTATACTTCATAATTTATGGAAAAAGGACTTAAACACTTCTTTGTAACTACCCCACTCACAATTGTCAAAACACTCCAAAACCTAGTCATGAACAACTTGATCTTAAAAACATAAAATAAAACTTCCAATGAACACTAATACTTAAAAAATAACCTTTTAAATCTCTCAACCAATCTAAAATACAAAAATCATAAGGTCTAATGTCAAATATTGTCTTACAGACCAATCTTTTGACCTCACTACACAAAGTCCAACCAGAACCAAACAAGACATTTTGGATTCAACATTTAAACCAATTTAATTAAATATATAACCTTATAAAAATAATGTATATGATATAAAATTACAAAAAAACAACACCATATTAATTATATACTTAAACTTAGGGCATAGAGCATTAAACTCATCATTACAACTTTATTACCTAGAACTGCCAATTTACCTTAAAAAATAATCATGATGAAAATGGCCTTCAACACTTGCATGACCAATTTAAAATAATTATATGAGTCTAATGTCAAATATTGTCTTGCAGACCAATCTTTTGACCTCACTACACACAGTCCAACTAGAACTAGACAAGACATTTTGGCTTCAACATTTAAACCAATTTAATTAAATATATAACCTTATAAAAAGAATGGATATGACATAAAATTACAAAAAAACAACACCATATTAATTGTATACTTAAACTTAGGGCATAGAGCATCAAACTCATCATTACAACTTTATTACCTAGAACTGCTAGTTTACCTTAAAGCATAATCATGATGAAAATGACCTTTAACACCTGCATGACCAATTTAAAATAATTATATGATATTATTATATATAAATTAAAAATATATGGTTAAATGATAAATATTGGTCTTGTAGATTAATCTTATGCCCTCACTATACAAAGACCTTACAGAGTTAGACAAGCCATTTTGGCTTCATCATTTTCACCAATGTACCTAATTTAAATATTTATATAAAAAATTAATAGTAAATAAAAATACCAAAAAACATATCCATGAACTTGGTTTTATCACTCTATGATGATGACCCATTCCTAATCATCTTTTCATTATTGCTTGGGTTTCTCACTATTTGCACCATTAGGCTTGTTAGCGACCGGCTAGCTTGGATGATGTGTGTAGAATAATTAATAACTAGAAACAATATATAAACCACAAATAACATCAAATATGAGTCTCAAGATTCAACCTTTATCAAGTTTCAAATTTTGTTCAATACAACTTTTTATAGATACAATAACTTCTTTAGAAATAAGCCTGTATCTTCACATTTTCTCTTTGATCTCTCTAAGAACCACCACATAGAGGAACCTTAGAGAGTTAAATATAATATCTAAAAACTTAAATAATCATTCCAAACCATCATGAGCACTTTTGAATCATATCTTCAACATCAGGTCACTATTAGAGTTCTAAGAGGGTTTAAACATACTACCACTGTTAATGATTGTTCATAAAGCATAGTCCCTCAATATAAAAACTAATTCCTTTAATTTTTAAATATTACCCTTACCCATATATAATTAATATATTAAGTTCCCATGTATAGGTTACACATGCCAATGAACATTTGAAATTCCTTCTTGGGTTTGCATGCCTTCTTTCTTTGTACTTGAGAGACTTCTAAAAAAAAATTCATACCCTATCCTTCAAAATATGACCTCAAACTACATTAAAAAACTTAAAAAAACATAAATCACATTTTTAAATACTTACATGATCTCAAACACTCTAAAATCTGATCATGACCCCTCATTAAGCCACACACTCTATCTTTGCTTATATAGACCTTGAACTGTAAACCATAATAGGTTTTAAAACTGATCTTCATGACTCTTTACATGTGATCCCCACCTCAATCACATAATAAATAAACCTATCTCATTCTAAAATATTTCCATAAACACTTCATATGTCTTGAAAATAAATCATGATACCTCATTAGGCTAGGTAGGGTCTAGAATTGGTCTAGTTACAAACTTGATCTGTAGGTCCTACCCCTATAGACTCATCTTGAGACTTTTATGAGTTATAAAATTATTCAAACACATTATAAATAAATATCATACACCAAATACTTCTTATGTTCAATCATATCACCAAGCTACCATATTCATACTTTCTCACAAGGTCTCTTCATGATATAACTAGTGCCATGACTAAGCTTCTTATGTACTTGAGTCATGAAAACTGACATTAAAACACTTATTAAAGTATCTATACTTTGATTAAATTATAATAAAATTCAAAACAACATATCAAAAACTTTTTCTTACTTACTTCACCAAAATTTACTATGTACACCTTCTTATAGGGTCTAGACTAGGCTTTTCAAGACACCTTATACTCAAGAATTAGTATTCAAACATGCTTACCTCAATGATATAATTAAAAAAATCATTAGAAAAAACTCTCACACAAATAAAAAATTCTTGAAATGAACCAAAAAAATAATCATTATGTTGCCTTTAAATTCTCTCTCTAACCTGAACCTTGATATCAATATTGACATCAACCAATAGAAGAGACATTAGGTTGCCTTCAAATTATCTCTTATTAATTGGATTATTTTTTACATTAAGCACAAAATATCATACATAAAATACAACTCATAATTCATCTTCACTATATTCACATTGACATCAATGACATTAACCTTGATATTAATGTCAACACTTCTAAACAAACCTCATGCACAAGCTTGTATATAAAAATGAGCAATTTGAGATTGTATAGTGTTAGTAAGAGGTCTACAAGTATTGAGGTAGATGATATGAAATTGGAAAAGATTTGATAAAATATACAAGTTTCAAAGGTTTAAGGAGTTATCCTCAATAATTTATACAATCAAAAAAGGAAGACTTATAGGTTACAGACATGAAGGTCCTCATTTTGGACAAAAGACATTTTCTCATATAAGATAGACTATTTGAAAGAAACATGGATAAAAATAGGTATGATAGAATTCAAATACAAATCAAACACCTAATATATTTTAGAGTTAAAATAGGATTAAAATGACTATTTTCCTAGCCATTAATTGATTTCATAATCCTAGGCACTCATACACAGGTTAGTGTAGGAGGATAAGAAGGAAAAAGATTTAAGATGTTATGAGAGGTAAATGAAAATTGTAAAGCAATGAGGAAGAGTTTTTAATTGAGTTTAATTACTTTTAAGTGATAATAAACTAGTTTAATAAGGTCAAGTTTCAAATCTTAATTTCCAATAATCTCACCAAATAGCCACCTACAATGAGGTCTAAACATATGTAATAAAGAGGTCATATGCTCGTGGAATATGATGTATTAAAAGAGTTGATAAGGTTAAAATTAAGTTCAATATGTTACTGATATATTTTAGAAATTATTTATTTTTCTCACTATCTTATAAAATAAGCCTATAACTCTAGAACATAGTTACACCTCAATGACCACTTATAAGTTGGGATAGGTAACTTAGAATCTTACAAATTTGATGAGAAGATCTAGTACATATAGTTAAATTGGAGTGTGGAGAGATGAATAGGGTGAAATAGGTCATTTGAGGTAAAAAAGACCAGTGGAAGGTTAGACAAGAAAATGACTACCTATGTGACTCACTTGAACCCTACATACATAGTTAATGAAAGCCCTACCTTATTAAGTGAAGGTTATTGTTTAGTGTGAAGAGAGGAGGTATTAGGGGAGAAAAATAACTTTAAAATAGTTTCATAGTGATAGTATGACCCTATAAGATCATGTCAATCAATAATAAGAGGATGGAAATGTTGATAGCCTTGTTTAGGCCAAACAAAACTAAGAGTACACAAGCATACCTATATACAAAGTCATGTTAAAAGTGGTTTAATGAGGATAAAATGAGAATATAAGGACATTGGTAAGTGTAAAATATTGTCACATACCCTAAATATGAAACCATGGACAATGAAGGACAAGAAATGCACCTTTTAAGCCTATAAGACCTCATTGAGCTTCACTAACTGTAGGACTACAATTCAAGACCAACCTCTCTCTTGGTGTAACCTTGAAACTATGAATGGAATTAAATGGATTTCAAATATGGTGAATGGGTCCTCATACTATAATATTTGAACATCAATTTTTGTTTTAGGCCTCAAACCTTTATGAACAAAGGTTAAGGCTGCAGACTACTTTTGAATGGCCTAATTACAACCTATGAGGCACTTTCACAAGCTTGGATTTGTATGGAAATGATGCATGGGGACTTGATTAATTAGGGATAGTTGAGGGGGATAATGTACTTTATATTTGTGGCATTGGTTTAGGATTTGATGGCTCTAGGGTTTATAAACAATCATTAAGAACCCAAATTTTTTTAAACCCTCCTAAAACCCAAATAGGGACTTGATATGAAATGTTGGATTCCAAAGTTCATGAAATGACTAATATTTCTTCTAAAACATTCTAAACATCATTGATCACTCCAATTAGGTCCTCACCATATATTTTGCTTGTACCTAAAATTGTATAGACTACATTTAATGCCATGTTTTATAGGGTCTTGAGCAATTAAACACTTTAAAACTATTGGGGAAGGTGATTTGGGATGTATTATACATATTAAAGCCCAAAAATACATACAAGCCATCTTGAAAGTACACCTACAGGTCTAGTTTTTGAAGACAATCTAAAAAAGGCTTAAGAAAGGATTAGGTTTTAGGACCATTTCATGGTTATCATACTTACAAAAGGTATAAATACCTAAAATTTGGAATGGAGGTTGGTTATTTTTGAGAAAATTAATCACACACTTTTTTGTGTTTTCACATTTGTGGGAGAGATTTGGAGCAAAAATTCAGTCTTTTAGGCCTAAAGGCCTAATTAAAGAAAGAGAATAATATAAAAATGACACTTAATTTTGGTTTTAGGTCATGAAAATTTTCATATATTTGTAATGGGATACTGGGTACTCAAATATATTCCCATTTTTTTAGGAGTGTTTTTACATTATTCTACACAAGGAGGTTTACATGATTTAAGGGTTATAAGGAAGAGAGGCCAAATGAGAGCATAAGGTGAAATATAGAGTCTTGGGGGTTATTTAATGAACCCAAATGATTTTATTTATATATGATAATGTATGTGAATTAATTTAATTAAAATATATTTCTTTGATGAAGTAGAATTCAAGTTTTGAGCCATTTGGACAAGGATAGGCATAATAGACCAAGGGGTTTCAAGACACCTAAGGAGTTGGGTGATGATTGCCAATGAAATATCAAAGTAATGGAGTTTAAATATGTAGGATAGGTGTTAAATAATAGGTATGAGGGAATTTCATGGTGATATAATGATGAAGAAGATCATTTTTCACTCTACACATACAAACAAAGGCAATTTTGAAGAGGAAGATCAAGGTGTCAAGCCAAGTTTGAAACTTATACGACACTTGGAAAAGAATGCATCCTCAAGTATGTAAAAAATGTCCTTGTAAAACTAATTATATTTTTTTATAACTATATTATCATTTTTAACTCTTGGATATATTTTTCAATATCCTTCTTCCATGCCCCTCTCTCTTCCTCATTTCTCTATATAAGCTGCCTCTTTTGGCATTGTAAGACATCCACATATTGGTATGACAAATCCCTACTAAATTGAATACTAATTTTTAATTTGTAATAAATATTTTAAACTAGTTTAGTTTATAAAATTCTTACATAAGTGTGGCAATTAGTCTATTTCTGGATGATTAGTGATAGTTATCTTTCTTTGCATTCATCTCACTCTTTTATGCTTTGTGTGAGTGATCTATATTTTAACAGGTTATATTATGTGTAACTAGTTTATTTGTGTGTTTTAAAGTGTATATTATGGTTATTAGTGTCTAATATTAAACATATTACTCATCTACCTTGAGAGATACATTACATTCTACCTTCATATTGAAGCATTGTGTTAGGAGAACCTTGCGTTTTGAGATTAATTTTGTAAGTTGCCTTCCATAGTGCAGGTTAAAGTAGGATTATGGAGTTTATCATGCTGCATAACATCCATTATATTAGTGTTTAATCTAATTATATCCCTTTTTTTATTAAAATCAAGTAGGTTAGTGGTTATTTTTATGTGTTGTGCATGGGAGCTAGCCCATAATCTAGAAACTCACCTCTAAGAATTATCACCCACAATAAATGAGGTGTTTAAATGTTATTCCAAATTTAAGGGTTACCTTGTTATTATTTTGTGTTTGATATATATATATATATATATATATACATATATATATTCTCTTTGGCTTATGTGGAGTTGGAATCCTCTCTCGTGTAATCAGCTCTCCTTAGGGTGAATTGTTTATTTTATAACAAGAAATACATTATGGTTACCTTTTTATTATTTTGTATTTGATATATATATATATTTTCTCTTTGTATGCTTATGTGGAGTTGGAAGCCTCTCTCGTGTAATCAAACTTATGAGTCTCCTATACATGCTACTTAGTGAAATACCCTTGACAAGTCTTAGCTACCATCACAACCTCATTTTTTTAAACTTATCCACCTCACTTAATGATGTGAAGATGCTCATAATTATGAGTCTTAGGCTTAGGGGTGCATAGGGAAGATGCCTAATGATGAAAAATGGATGGGATGTGAACCCCTCCTTTAATTATATATATATATATATATATATATATATATATATATATATATATATATATATATATATATATATATATTCTCTTTGTATGCTTATGTGGAGTTGGAATCCTCTCTCGTGTAATCAAACTTATGAGTCTCCTAGACATGCTACTTAGTGAAATACCCTTGACAAGTCTTAGCTACCATCACAACCTCATTTTTTAAACTTATCCACCTCACTTAATGATGTGAAGATGCTCATAATTATGAGTCTTAGGCTTAGGGGTGCATAGGGAAGATGCCTAATGATGAAAAATGGATGGGATGTGAACCCCTCCTTTAATTAGCCTTGTAGTTGTTTATAGAGTTCATTTAAAGATCAACTTGGTCAATAATATTTTATAGAATTTTTAATAAAATTAATTTCTATTTTAGAACCATGTTATTTTAATTTTATATTTTAAAATATGTAGTTAATGTAAGTATATTGTAATACTCATTGGCAAATAGCATGATGATTCTCATCTATTGATTACCCTTCCTACTGATTAGATAAAACTATAAAAGTAATGAATTGATTATTTTATGTAAAAAAATCAAATTTTAGATTCTGGTTAAACATATATTTATTATTTTTTATAGTTATATAAAAATAGAAGTTATCTCTTTCTAATAATTTCATTGATTTGTGTGAAGGCAGGTAAGGCTAGAAACACTTCTATATTTTTTACGCATTTTGAATTATTAATTTTTTCCCCCAATTTTCATTATAATACAAAGTAGTTAAATCTAGGAATTCACAAAAATTACAATATAATTTTAGGACTTATGGTAGAATTTATATGAATTTTTAAAGTTTAACTACTAAAAAGCCTTATACCTCCTTTGTAATCTACCCCCACTTCACATAGTCACAAGTAAAACAATGTTCACTAAGAATCTAAATAATTTTAATATTAAATACTATATTTTTTGAGTTCAATGTTTTTCATTTCATAATTTAATTCTCATTGGTCTAATAGATATAAATTTTAAAAATTTATCAATCTATAGGGATATTTTTATCAAGCATAGGCCCTCTAAGAGGCCACTAACCACCTTCTATAGGGAAATTACCAAAAACTTAGTAGTAGTACCCCATATGACTATGCACTATGGTGAGAATCCCGTAATGGGTCAACTTTGGCCATGCATATAGAAACCACACAATTAGATGTCCAACCATTATCGTTAGGTATCATATGGTTTATTATTAGCATGGCTTGATAGATGCTAACTAGTTATCATTATAGTTAGTTAATCTAACTATTGGATGGCTAATATTAAAAAAATATTTAAAATGTTTTTAATATTATTAAAATTCAAACTTTAGACTATATAACTTTAAACCTACACTAAGATAAACCTATTTGTGCAAGAAATTATAGAAGAATGGAGGCTCTGGAAGTAGGGGAACCCAAAAGGGACCCCAAATTTTTTTTCATTCCCTTTTACATGGAATATGTTTAAAAAATTAAAACCTCATGGTTTTCATTTTGTATAAGTCTTGTCCTAGGGATACCTTTACAATCTTATTTTTTTATATGGGCTCTTGAAATCCCAAAAATAGGTTGGACCCAAAGGGGAACCCTACTATTTTTGTGACCTCTAACATTTTAAAAAAAATGTAAAACATGAAATTAAGATTTACTACATTTTTTACCTTAAACCTTTTTGGCATCCATTGATGGCAGTGGTTAATCTTGAAGCTCCCAAGACCTTTTTATAATTTTTTTGAGACTGAGACCTCCTAGAAGTTTTCCTCTGAATTGGGTACCTGTAAGATGAACTCATGAATATTTATATCATAATAAGAATTTGAAAATGAAAAAAAAAGTTTAGACCAAAAGCTTGAAGAATCCATTAATGGTAGTTGTCTAGGGTTGAGAAAGAGAGGAAGAATGACTATGAAAAATTTATCCTCCAATACCTCCTTATAATGTAGGATCATGAATACAATGATTAGTTTCTGTTGTTAGTAGATAAATAAAAAAAATCAAAGACAACTAAAATTCTAATCCTAAGTATTAGGGTGAGTAATGATAACAAAACAAATAAATCTAAAAATGGAAGATAAAAAAACCATTTACCTTCCTAGAATGACTTTATTTTGTAATCAACATGACAAGAAAACTTGTGCTCAATATTATGAGTAATTAATATTTAGAAATATAATGCTTTGTGTGCAGTACCTCCTCTTGTTCACTTGGCAATTAGATCTTGGATTGTGTTAGATATGAAGCTCTCTAGCAATAATTTGGCATTATTTCTTTTCACCTAGAATCTTATTGAAGAATGGTCATAGCACTTGTATTTATAGTTTTTCAACTAAAAAACAACCCATATGTGGTTAAGACAAGGTTAATTTTGGGAGTCCAAATGCATTTAATGATGGCTTTAATTATGCATTAATAGAGACATGACTCAACATTTCTAATTTTTATGGCACTTATGTTAATATTTTACATTTTTGATTTTGAGGCTAATGACATCATCATGACATCATATTTCTTGATATTTATTTAAATTTAATTTTAAGAAATTGTATATTCATTAATTCAACATGGATTTTTCACTTAAGCATTTAATTTTATTTAATTAGATAAGTGATTTTGATTAGGATTTTGGTCATTTCAAGAATTTGGTTAAGTTCCCCACTTAATTGGTCAAAAACATCAATTTTATAGGTCATAAGCTGACTAGGAATGAATCTATGAGAGGTTATCATTGAGTAATGGTATTACCCCAAATAGGTAAGCTTTGACACAATTCTTATCATTTATGTCTAATGTGTAGAAGAAATTGAGATGTTCAGTGATCTATAGGCTTAATTGTGTATTAGTTTCTAGAAATTAGTGTGAAATCTATTTAGACATGAAAGTGGTTGAAAAGGAGTGTCTACATTTCCCCCCTATTTTAGAGGGTGTTGTAAGACACAAGCATTATAACATCTTATCAAAGAATGAAAAAAAAATTATGTTGAAAATTTTATGTTAGAATGTTGTGTTGACAATCATAGGTTATTAAAAGCCAATATGTATAGGATAATTCCCTAGAGGGTGACTAATGAGCCTTGGGTGCCCCCTTTAGGGAGTGAGTGACAAATAGTGTCATCAAATGGGTCCTCAAAAAGAGGAAAATGACATAATCTATTGGTAACAAAGGTCTAAATAATGATTTTTCCTCATCAAGGTAGTTTGAATCATTAACACTATGATTTACCTTAGTAGGGAAGATATGAACATGATACAATCAATTTTACACCATTAAGGCAAAGTTTGATAATTTATCAATCTAAATATTTTTCCCCATTATGAAAAATTGGTAAAGGGAGCTCACATAGTGAATCTAGAGTACAGATTAATAATGAACTAACATAGGAAAATAATTTGATTATGAGGTAACTACTAGTATGGAGATGCACATCCTAACTAGTAGTTATTAATAGTCATTTGTGATTGGGTTACTATGTGTTTGGGTTTAGGTATGTCTATTATGAAAAAGGAAATAATTATGGAACCATTACTTGATAAATCATTTGGCTTAATTTTTATTATACAGTGTGACATTGTGCATCATAGTTATAAATAAAACATAATATTAATGTGTTTCATATATATGAAAAAACTTAATTTAAACACAAATATAATAAACTTAGGTGTAAGATATGATCAATCAAATCTCAAGTGTAAAGATAATGTGATAAAATAAGTGTAGGAATGAATACAAATAATCACAACTCAAGTACAAGATATAAGAAATCAAGACTTACGTGTAAACATAATGTAATAAACCTACGACAATATAAGGGAAGGGAAGTACAAAAACACAATCTAAATTAAAAAATTAAACAACTCAAGCAAAAGTAGGAAACAATAATTAAGTGTAAACTAATTGTCCTTAGGCATACAACACTCAAAATGAGTGAACATAAAGTACCCAACTAAAGGTCAATAAAAAAACCTACAACATAATGCAATAAAAAAATTAAGGTAAGTAAAATGAAATAAATAAACTAATCTAAGGTAAATAAAAAAACAAATAAAATATATAAAAGTAATGAACTAAAACTACTTACTACCACTATTTATGCATGTGTAAGAGAAGTGTTATGAATGGAAAAAGGTTTCCCCTAGGCTATAGGGAACAATGACACAAGTATGATGGCATAATAATGGGAAGGGGGAATAAAATAATAAGGGGTGGCCAAGCTAACTCAAAGTGCCTTAGGCAAATGGACACTACCTGGATAGTCCCATGGACATTAGGTCTAACATGGACTTTAAGCTGAATGTATTTATCCTAGGAATTGGGAAGAGAATAAAATTGATGACAAGAAAAAGAGATTGATTGTAGAGGAAGGATAAGAATGTGATAAAAAAAGGTGAGAGCATGAAACAAAATGGTTGACACTCACGATTGTGAGAAAATCAAGTATATGAACTCATGAAACTACAAGAGCCTCATTTAGGCTAAAACCACACTAAAAGAAAAAAGGTGAGTGCTCACAAATGAAATAGGTTGGTAATTCATAACATCCAGTATGTATAAGGCTTATAAAAATAATGAGCTCATAAAATGGTGAGAGCATTTAGACAATATGACTCACAAAACAATTAGAGTGTTGTTGAGACAAATTTATAATAAGGAATGGTCAATGAAATTAATAAATTATCTCAATCATCAAGATTGACCGAGTTGACCCGAGATGCCCATGCATCCAAGTGTTACCTACATATATAGACCTCAAGCCAATTTAGTTTCCTAGAAATGAGAAGGCATACAATTAGAAAATGGAATAGGCAAATGGAAATGGTCATGTTGTGAGCCATGTGAAAGCTTTAGTTATACATGCTAACTAGGAGATGCACGTCTTAAGTAATATGGATGAAATCTAAATGACCTAATGTTTGAGGCTTATTTAAGATTTTTCTATCATATTTACATGTTTTTGGGTTTTTTATGCATCTCAAATCAATGGAGGATTACAAGATATAGAATGGGTTAACTCACACAATAGTGAGAGTGTTGTCATGGGTTATTTTCAAAATGGTGAGAGTATTAGCTCAAGGGTGGATGAGATGAACTTAGAACATGAATATTTACCTAAAAAGTCCAAATGGACCTCAAGCTATTATATTTCACCCTAAATCAAGGAATATGATGAAGTAACATCAAGCTTTTAAATAGGAAAATGGCACAAGTATAATAATACAATAAGTTATAATGATATAGAACTAAAAATAATGGAGGATGGAATTTATAATCCCACTATCATAATTCTAAAATAATACCACCATTTAATATAATACATGAAATAGTCCTAATTCCAAATCATCTAATAAAACTGCATCTCAACCCAACCATTAACATTGTCTAAAGTACTAATGGATTGAAACTAAGATGAAAAGAGGGATGAGAGATATAACCTAAAGTAAATAAGAAATACATAATGGGAAATGATATTGTATAATATAATATTGAAGGGATCATCAAAACATAAAGTAAATTATTCCTAAATAATACCTTCAGGTCACTCAAGCGAAAAAGCTACTTGAGGTGCGTTATGTTTATTAGATCATCAAGTTCTTCTCCTTCTAGCATATCCAACCTATATGCCCAGAACCATAGTTAGTGGTAATTATATAGGGCCCTAACCAATTAGTCTTAAACTTTCCCTATTTCTTGTGTTATACATTGGTGTTTTTTTAGTTTTTTTAACTACAAGATCACCAAGCTCAAATTCTTAGTGTCAGATGTGCCTATTGTATTGACTACGTAACTAGTTTTGGTATGCTTGAAGGCTATTAAAGGTTTCCATTAATTTTTCATCTAGTAATTCTAGCTCCTACAAGTGAGATACTATATAATACTCATCATCAAGGATATGCTTTATTAAAATGCATAGAGAAGGCAACATGACCTTGACAGGAAGAATGGCCTCAGTACCATAAATTAAGGAATAGAGTGTGGCTCCTATTGGAGTGTGAAAATAGTTTGGTAAGCCCAAAGGGTGAAGAAAAGTTATAAGTGTCAATCATGAACAACATCATTAAACATATTATTGAGGATATTGATATTGGTTTTATTAGATGCATCTATATAGCCATTATCTTACATGAAGTATGGAATGGAAAAGTGTTGGGTGATATTATATTCAACATAAAGTTATTTGATGTCTTTATTCTTAAATGAACTAACATTATTAGATATAATGTGAGAGGTAATACCATAATGATGAATGAGGTGATTGAAAATGAATTTAGATATCTATTTTTCTATCATGTAAGTTAAGGTAATGGCTTACACCCACTTAGTGAAGTACTCTATAGTGGTAAGGATATGTTTATGGCTGTTTGATGAAGTAGGGTTAATATTTACTACAAGGTCAAGTCCCCACATTAAAAATAACCATGGTGTGGTTAGTCATTTGAGCATTTGAGATAAATCATGTATTAGATTATCATGATTTTAACACTGTATACACTTTTAACATAAAAGTGACATCAACTTTCATGGTTGCCCAATAATAACCAGTATGTATAAAGTTTTGGTAAGAATAACCCCACTAGTGTGGGCCCCACATAACCCTTCATGAATATCCCTCAATGATAATACAGATTTTATCAAGGTTAAATAATAAAGCAAATATCCATAAAAGCTTATATGATAGAGAGTGGGTCCAATTAATTTATAATTAGAGGCTTGGTGGATGAAGGATTTTTTATTTTTATGAGATAGGTTAGGTGGGATGGTTTGGTCATGAAGGTAATAATATAGTTTAACATAACAAAAGAACTGGGACCAATAATATCATAAATCATCTTAATGGTTCAAGGTTCATGGGTTGGTGATAGAATATTTTTAATAAGGAACTGATAATTTGTAGCCTTATCTATGATCTAGATCATAGAACCAATTATGTCCATAACATCTACTATTCTATTATTACCCTGAGGTATCTGATAAAATTGAAGATGAGAAATTTTTTGTTTAAGAGTATCTACCATAGCTTTATAAGGGATAAGATTCTCATCCTTGGTTTGAAATTTATCTATAACTTCATTGATGATAAGCTAAGAATATCCATGAACTAAAAAATGTTAGATATTCCATTGTGCCACTAAAAAAAGTCCTATAATGAGTGCTTCATATTCATCCATGTTATGGATACAAGGAAAATTGATATGAAAGGGATTGGGCATAAGGTTCTATTAGGGTGTGATGAAAAAAATTCCCAATATTGATCTATGAGATGAGAAGGAACCATAAAAATAAAGTTTCCATTATTGCTCTTCAGGAGGTGCTTCTGCTATGATCATGATGGATTCAACTGGAAACCCAAAAGTGAGTGGCTGAGTGTCAAAAATGGGAGATTTGACAAACTTATATATAAGTACATATGCCTTGATGGACTTATGATTAACATACTCAATCTTAAATTCACTTAAAATCATGATCAATTTAGCCATGCGGCTTTGTAAATCTATTTTTGAAATTAGATACTTGAGTGGATCTACTTTGGCTATGATGATGGTCTTATTGTCAGGCATGTAGTGACACAAATTTTGCATTATAAGGACCATGGATAAACAAGATTTTTATATTGGTTTATAATTTTTCTCATACAAAACCAAGGAGTAGTTCAAATAGTATATACCATGTTCTTTTACCTACTCATCATGTTGGGCTAAAAGTGCCCTTAGGGCATTTTTAGTTGCCAATAAATAGAGTAGTAACGAATTTTTTGGTGTAGGTGGTAATATAATAGGTGGATTATCCATGTAATATTTCAAGTGTTCAAAGGATTTATGGAAATTGATATTTCATAAGAAATTAGTTCCCTTCCTCAATAAATGGGTAAATGGATGACATTTATCATCTAGTTGAGAAATGAAACACCTAATGGATTGAATCTTGCCTTGGAAACTATGGAGCTGATTCAAAGTAAATAGAGGTAGCATCTCAATAATGGCCTTAACCTTGGATAGATTGACATCAATGCCATTGTGAGAGATAATTAAGCCTATCAATTTTCCTAAAGTGATGCTAAAGATGCATTTTTTAGGGTTAAGTCTTACTTTATACTCATAAAGGTGTTCAAATATTTTATGCAACACCTATAGATGTCCTATTTTAGTCTTGGATTTTCCTAGGATATCATTAAAGTAATACTCAATAATATCATGCATCATGTCATGAAAAATGAGAGTTATTACATATTGGTACATAGCAATGGCATTTTTGAGGTTGAAATGCATTACCTAATAATAAAACATTCCCAAAGGAGTGGTGAACATTGTTTTGTGTTGGTCTTTAGGTATGATCTTTATCTAATTGTATCCTAAAAAACCATCCATGAAAGAAAGCATCTCATATCAAGTTGTGGAGTCCATAATCATTTCAATATTTGTTATAGGAAAGTAATCCTTTGGGTAGGCCTTATTGATGTAACATAAATCAATACATAATATGATACCATTTAGATTCTTACTAACTAGCATGATATTTTAGATCCACTTCAAATAGTTGATGGGATGAATGCATTCCACCTCTATGAGTTTTTCTAGTTCTTTTTTGACCAAAATGGCAATACAAGGATGCATTTTCCATAGCTTTTGCTTAATTGTATTGATTTTAGGATGTAATATAAGATGATGTATAAGTAAGGATCCAAAAATGCATATCATAATAACCCCATGAAAAAATATCAATGGATTCCCTAAGGAGAGAAGTAAGAAATTCATGTTCCTCCTCAGTGAGGGATGCACCTAATTTTATCCACCTTAGATCATTTGGTATTTTAATATTGAATTTAGAAGCATCCTCCATAAAGAGTGTAGAACCATATTCAAGGAGAGTTGGTAAAAAGTAAATTGATTAGTAATATCACAATCCTTTATTTTTACTGGTTCATCAAGTCCACCTAGACATGATGAATAAGAATCACCAAATAGTGGCATATGCCATGTAATAAACACTTCTAAACATTCTTGGATAATTTTCTCAAAATCTCATTGATCTATTATTGATTTCTAACAAAAATATGATCATGGTATTGGTGGCATCATAAAATTCATTTGAGGAAGGGTGAACATCTCCATGTAATGGCATCTAAAATGGGTTTTCACCAAACGACTGGCCTTTTTATTTACTATTACCCTAGTCCAAAATTTCTTCAAAGAAGATTTCATTGTAGGACCTAAATGTTTGATTTTATTTTTATTTTTAGATAAGGAAGTTCCCCACTCTCTAAAATAAGTTGTAGTATCCAATGTGATATAACACCCTTGCTTATGATATCCTAAATGAATATTGTCTCTTAGGCCCATGAAGTCACAAATGGCCTCAAAAATTTTGAACTCATTGAGTGATACTGTGGATTCTCATTAGTCCCAGTCTATGAGTTGAGGATGATGAAGAGTGGGGAAGGATGAATGGTAGGAATAATGGTACATAAAAAATGAGGTTTAAATAGGTTGGTATTGGCTAATTCCTCATATAAACTATAATCAAACTCTACATCATTATCAACACCATCACTAGTCATTGGTGTATGAACATAGATAAGATACGTAGGGTCACCCCCAAGTTGTTTAAATCTAGTACCATAAGTTTCTTTATGTTTGGTCATGGACATAGGCTCAATAGTTCCTTTATTGTTTCCCCCTAAGAATATACCTTCATAATCTTGATTATCCATGATTCGATTAGGGATACAATAATTTTTAATTTGGTAACAATCAAATAAATCATCATTATAGAGCTAAGAATCATCCTCATCAAGTGGGCCTTATTCTTGGCTAGTGGATGGTGTGAAAATAATAGGATATTGGGCATTAAATTTTCATTTATATTATCATTCCATGAGAATGAACTTGTATTTAGGTGTTCCATAGGATTTAGGGGTCTGTGGAAGCTTGGATTTATGGAATGCATTGTGTATGAGATGTTCACCTAGATATTTATCAGAAATAATAAAATTATTGGATATCTCAAGAGGGGCACAATTGAAGTGTAGGTAAGGTAATCTAGGTCTATATAATTAGATTTTGATAATTTAATAAGTACATCTTTGTCCTTATTTGGTGTAGCATCTAAGATGAAGCAATAATTATAGCTCTTATATTCAACTTCTAAATGCTTAAAGTACTGATATGGTTGTAAAATTTTAGGAACAATCACTTCTATACTAGAATTAGGGAACTTGATACATTAGTGTAATGTGGATTATATTTCCTAGATTTCATGTATCAATGGTTATCCTAGAAGAAAAATATATGATAAATCTAAATTTAGAACATGATAAAGTGTGTTGTGGGTCAAAGGCCCAACAACCACTGCTAAATAAATTGTTCATTATGACTCCATTTCTTCATTATCATAGTCCTTAATAGTAATGGTCTCTAGATGAAGGTAAACTATTATGTTTCAAATATGTTTGACTAACCTTAGAGGCACAATGATGACTCATGATCTATTGTCGATGAGGACACATTTAACCTTATGTCAGGTTATGAAAACTTAAATATATAATAGATTATTATGGAAAGGGCCAATAGATGACATGCCACTTTGGTTGAAGGTAAGTTGTTGGCTAGGAGCCAAGTGTCTTACCAAGGCTTGGAATTTATCTCATGTAATATTGTTTAACACTTGGGATTGGCTCAAAAGCTTGGTAAGGATGTTCTTATGGGTAATGGAGGTAAGTAAAAAATATAAAATATATATTTGTGTGGGTGTCTTTTAAAATTACTCCATAAGATCATATGTTTTCTCACTGGCATTAGTAATTGGTTTACTTCTAGTTGGTATGGGTGCTTGGATAGGCTCATTGATATAATAAGGTTATGGATTCAGAATAGTCACTTTAGTATGCCAAGCTACGATTGCATAATCCAAATTGGGTGATGGAACACTATAATTGGAAGGAGGGGAAGAAGGGATTAGGATGGTAACTCTTATGTATTGGTAAGCTTAGTTGAAAAAATGTACCATATGAAGATTACTAGCATAAATAGGAGGTTGAGTATTATTTGGTATTAGTCAAGGGTGATTGGTGATTGGTAGAGGATTAATAGTAATAGTGGCTATATGACTTCCCATGATATGTCCTAATTTTTTTTTATAGTCATGTGTGATAACATGCCCCTTAGTTAGATGGGTCATTCTAACCTTAGTTAATACCATTCTAGAGTTGTGGTTGTTATCATTGTCATTGCTATTTTTATTGTGGTGGTGGTCTATTTTGTTGTTAATGATGATAGTGATTTTGATAATTGGCATTATTATGTAGAAAAGGGTTATAACAAATGCTTAAGTTTTGATTAAAATTAGGGGCCCTATTATCCAATTCTATGTCTATATTTTACAACATATTATTAATGAGGTGTATTAATTTCACACATCAGCATATGGAATACCCATTAACTTAATGATAGTCACAAAACTCCTGCTCTTTATACCAGTCAAGGAAAGGAACACCCTCATAGAATGGATGTAGAATGGGCTAAGTAATCATATTGATGGTAGATAATTTTCAAAATAATAATAATTCAATGGGATCTCCAAAGTCACTAAAAACACTATTTATAGGTGGACTTATTCTTGGTTGAGGAATTTGAAAAGGAGTTGGTGAGAGTGACTGAATAATCGATGTTAGATGCATAATTGATATTGTTTGAATAAATAGTATTTGTATCATTTGTATATGGCATGATTTAGTAACTCCATCACCCACAATGTTCTTATTATAGTTATAAACCTTGGGATTCTTTAAAGTATTATCTTAGGCTAACATAAGAGATTGCATATGAATTGGTATTTAACTCTAGTTTAGGCCTTGATACTAGTTCTAGATTTGGTTATGAGTGTACAACTTGATGACCCCTTGGTAAGGAATTTCTCAATTTATAGGCCATTGTCAATAATCTCTTAAAACATGTGGGCACATTGAAGCTCTAGGAGATATGATATATCACTTTGTAAATAATGGGTAAACACTGCTACTAACTATTTGCCTAGTAAATTATGTGTGAAATGTCTAGCAAGTGCCCTCCATCACTGTAAATACCTTGAGAAACTCTTAAGAGGTATCTATTGAGATTAACCTAAATAAACCATAGTAATCTCATGTTTGAGATTATAAGAGAAGTGTTGCACAAAATTATTTGAGAGGTCAACAAATTTAAGCATAGATTTCTTTAGAAGTTAGGTAACCACTCTAAGGTCTATCTAACTAGATTTCAAAAAAAAATAAGAAACAAATATATATCACTAAAGTCACTGACTGGTAAATAACATAGGCTCCCTTCAAATGTTCCTTTGGATCACCTTTTCCTTTGTATTTTTAAAACTTTGGTGGTTTAAAACTTAGAGGAAATGGTATTTAGAGGTAGTCCATGTTAAAAGGGTACAAACATATTACATTCAATTTAAACTTGTTTTCTTGATTTCCTATCTAAAGAGATTAAATTGCATCCTTCACCTATTATAATTGTTGGGCTAGGAATATAAACAATATGGATGGTTATGGTTGGGATTGGCTGGTCCAAGGTGTATCATTATGACCAGGGTATAATGGATGAATGGAGGACATAGGAATGTTCATTTGGTTCATTACCCAACCAAGAATATGCACTCATTGGTTTAGGTTGTAGTACTAGTGTGGTATTTATTATTGGTAAACATTAGGGTTAGGATTGGTAGTCTATCTTTGATTTAGAGGGAATTATGGTCTAAAAAGAGGTGTTTGGTATTGGTAAATTAACTTCATGTGATGGGTTTGGAAGGGAACTTATTGATGGATAGTCAAACCCTACTATACATGTTATTTGTTAAAGGCCTTCTACAAAAATTGTTGAGTGTTAGGTAATTGTTGCCTAGTATATATTTATTAGATGTTGGGCACTTTTTGGTTGAAAAATTATTATTAGATGGTTAATTTTTGTGTGTTAGGCATTTGTTATTGGCTGGCCATATGATGCTATTGATTTGACAACATTTGAGGTGGATAATTTACCACTTATTCTAGTGGCATGTTGGTCTAAACTTATTAAGGGGGAGTGTTTTTTACTACTTGTTATGGAGGGGTAATTAATGGTGGTTGATTAATTACTCTTTATTGTATGTTTTAGGAAGTAGATGGTCATGGAAGGATAGTCACCTATTGTGAGCTAGATGACTTGACCCCTACTATTATGATCCCATTGATGTACTTAAAGGAGGGATCTATTGGGAACTATTTAGAGAGGTTAATTTTTATATTTGACTTTACTTGGTGTGGATTATGGAACACCTATGTGTTATTAACCACATTTTGAAAAGGGTCTCCTAAAGATGGCACTAATTGTTCATTTAGAGGAACATTGAACATGACTTCAAGAGACATGGTTTGAATAAATGGATCTATATGTATATTAGAAGATCCCATAAACATATTTTTTAGTGAATTTAATGCACTTGATGGAGTTAAATCTATAAGTAACATGTTTAGAATAATCATTATTAATCAAGGTAGGTTTGGTAGGTCTATTGTAATTACACAAATTTATCAACACTTTGAATTTTTACTTTAGAAAATGTAACAAGTTTATATTTAGGCAATGGTACAAGGGATTGATTTTTATTGTAGAGGATTGATCAAATTTTTGGATGAGAGGTGCATGACTAGGTGTCATAACTAGGCAATGTAGACTTTCCTATGGAAAATCTAATGGGAATTTGGCACCAAATTCAACCACTCTAACAATAATATCATCTTTATGATCTAAAATATGATGATCAAATAGGTATGGATCATAACTAGCACTAGACAGTGTGTTCACATAATATGGTTGTTATTGTTGAACCATTTCCATACTAGGCAACATATTGGTAGGGTACTATGCAAATAGGTTTTTTTCTTGCCCTAAATAAGGAGGTGTGTTTACAAGGTATTTTTAGAATTGGTACTTCCCCTATCCTATGTTAGGTTATGTGTACATGGGATATGTATCCATCTTGTATGATACATTATCACCATAAGGCTCATAATCAAAGGCGTTACTTGTAACAATGTTCTTATAATATGGATTATACATATCTATGCTACATGTATATCAAGACATGGTTAAATACATGTTGATTTCATTATTAAATGTTTATCTAATGATTTAAACTTTTATAACTTGGATTAAAATGATCTTTCATTAAAAACTAACACCTGAAACTTGGTCTAAACTAAAACACACTAGATCTTTGGAAAAAATAGTCAAAAAAGGAAAACTTGGATTTGGTTTTGGAAAAAAGTCTAAATAAACTTAAATCTTGGAAAAAAAATTGAACTTGGTCTAGGAACATGATATTTTGAAAATAAACAAAAAATAAACTAGGTCTAGGCAAATGAAATTTGAACTAGGAAACAAACTTGGTCTAGGCATGCAAAATTTGAACTAGGTATTGGAAACAAACTTGGTCTAGGCAAAAGAAATAAAGAAAAAAATATTTCTTGGTCTAGGCACATGAAATATTGAAACTAAATGGAAAACAAACTAAGTCTATGTCTAGAGACATGATCTCTTGAAACTAAATGGAAAATAAAATAAGATCTAGGTCTAAGTAAATGAAATTTGAACTAGGTCTTAGAAATAAACTTGGTCTAGGCAAAAGAAATTGGAAAAAAAACTAGGTATCGGTATGGCACATGAAATTTTAAACTAAATGGAAAACAAACTAGGTATAGGAAAATGAAATTTGAACTAGGAAACAAACTTGGTCTAGGCATGTGAAATTTGAACTAAGTCTTGGAAACAAACTTGGTCTAGGCAAAATAAATCAAAAAACAAACTAGGTATTAGTTAAGGTACATGAAATTTGAAACTAAATAGAAAACAAACTAGGTCCAGTAAAATGAAATTGGTCTTGTCATGAAAGTGAAATTACTTTTATGTCTAAGGATGTTGACTTGAAATAAAAGGTACACTTGGTCTACGTGAAACTTGGAAATAAGACAAAACATGATCTTGATCTAAAAGGAAACTTGTACTTATGAAATATATGGTGTGAATTTGGTTTAGGTAAATGTATTAAACCAAATTGAAAATCAATCCAAGTTAAAAAATCTAAATACAAAAGGTGAAAAACTCAAGCCTAAGTTGTAAGCAAAACTCAAGTGTAAACCAATTGTCTTTAGATATGAAATTTGAAAGATGGATTTCAAACTTGGTTTTAGAGACTTGGATTATAAATGAGAAATGGTCTAGGAAAAAATGAGATGCGTAACAACACCTTTTAGAAATTAATACACATTATTTTTAAAGTCTTTGGACTAAGGCAAATAGCTTAACCATATTTGGGTAGCATAACACTTCTTAGTGTGAATGTATGTGTGTATCAAGTGTTTTAGTATAATAATTTTTTGTTTTCATGAATGAAATAAGACTCAATTATGTAAAGTAAGAATTACACAAGCTTAAATTCTTATTTTAATAACTGACACAAGGTTTTCATAGTATCAATTAAACTTCCATTGATATACTAGTTCTTGAGTGGAATTAAGTGTTAATATAATAAATAAAAGTTCATGAATCTAAAGTTTTTATCCCTCCTCTATCTCTCAAGAATTTGTGTGTGTCATGGAACTTAGAGTACAAGTGGGGGTCTATTAATCTAATTATTTTGATTTGGATTACTAGATGGTCCACAAGTGAAACAGAACACTTAGGTGTAATAAAACATCTATTAAGTGGATGACAAACTATCTAGCTTGTTATTAAAGGGTATTGTCCCTTTCACAACCACTCTATTAGTTGATTACTCAATAGAGTGCATTGTCTAGATAATCCATGGCAAGTGGGGGTCTATTAATCTAATGTTTTTGAGTTGGATTTCTAGATGGTCCACAAGTGAAAAAGAACACTTAAGTGTAATAAAACATATATTAAGTGGATGAAAAACTATCTAGCTTGTTACGAAATGGTATTATCCCTTTAAAAACCACTCTATTGGTTGATTACTAAATAGAGTGCATTGTCTAGATCATACATGCTTTAATACCCTATTCTATTGGTTAAGTTAACTACTCAACCCCTATCCCCCTAAATAGTACACTCAGTTTTTATACCCCATTAGATAAGTGGGCTTGGTATGATGCTAAAAGATGAAACTCTAGGTCATTGCACCCCTTGTAAAGATAAAAATGAACTCCCATTTGTGAAGCTAAAAAATAAAATAAAATGGTAGAAAATCAATTATGAGTCACCCACATTCAAAAAATTGAGGGGAGAGAATACACTACTTTAACTTCGAGCTACAATGAGCAAGTAGCTTAGTCATGTTTTTTATCCATCTTAAAATAGGGGAGAGTATGTGTATGACTTTGATAAATAATGATAAAAATGAAAATACGAAATTAAAACTATGAAAGTAAATTATTTTTAAATACCTAAACAAAAATGTGTGAAGGCCTTGCAAATGGCTTGCAATGAAAAACAAGAAATTTGAAAATGTTTTAAACACTAAATGTAAGTGTGAAAATGTTTTTAAAACATCAAATTTCAAATATGATAGAGTGATTTTGGGTTATAAATTCATTTCAACTCACTTTAGAAAACTTGAGAAAATTTATAAAAACTTGTTAGTAATTTAACTAGACCCAGATGGAGAAGGCAACATATAAAATTAGCTAAAAAACCATAACATCTTGATCTCTAGAATGATTTCATGATTACATAGTCAAGGTAAAATATGAAACTATTAGTCAATTTAAATCATAGAAAATAATATAACATAAAGAGATTAAAGTGGTGATTCCATGGCTCTAGAATAATTTCACAACTATTTATGTTGATTTCACAATCAGAAGTGTTGATTTTACATCTACATTTGTTGATTTCACAACTCAACTAAATGATTTCACAATTTTACTCTATATTTTTATAACTATGTTCTCTAATTTCACAACTCAAATAGATGATTTCAAAATTTCAAGCACTGATTTCACAAATGTGAGAAACCTACAAAAAAATTATAGAAATGAAACAATATGATTTCACATATATAACTAGTGATTTCATAATTAAGTGTTCCAAATTCACACTTTTTATAGAAAGACTAGAAAACAAGAAAAATCTATGTGATGAATTTTTAATTTACTTAGACAATTTCATAAATCAGTGTTCTAAATTTATAGTTTTATAGGGTAGGACTGAACATAGTCAATTTCATACCTTTCTTGGATGATTTTAAAGATTCCATCAACAATTTCACTAATTTTAGCTTTGAATTTGCAATTACGTACTGGAAAAATTCACACTTCCATAGTTAATCAAAAAATATAATATAGTTATGAAAAAATATAAAAATAAGGTCAATAATGTGCTTTAATTGATTTTAAACATTCCTAAATTACTCCTAGGATGAATGTGTGGTACATAGTCCCATCGGGCATGCCATTATATAACATCAGATTATGAAGACAATGATTAGTTTCTCTTGTTAGTGGATAAACCAAAATAAGTCAAGGAACTAACATTATAAGCCTAAGTATTAGGTTGAACAATGACAAGAAAACAAATAAATATATAAATGGATTAAAAAAACACCAATTTACCTTCCTAGAATGACTCTATCTTGTAATCACCATGAGAGAAGGCTTATGCTCAGTATTACAAAAAATTGATATTTGACAATGCTATTGATTTGTGGGCATCATCTCTTCTTTTTCACTTGGAAATTATCTCTTGGATTGTGTTGGATATGAATCTCTCAAGTAATAATTTGGCATTATTTCTTTGCACTTAGAAGCTTGTTGAAGAATGGTCATGGGACTTATATTTATAGTTTTTCAACTAACTCCAACCCATGTGTGGTTTAACTAGGGTTAATGTAGTCCAAATTCATTTGATGATGCATTTAATTATGCATTTATGGAGGAATGGCTCAATATTTCTAATTTTTATCAAATTTATATTGATATTTAGCATTTTTAACTTTGAATCTAATGACATCATCATGACATCATATTTCTTGATATTTGTTGAAATTTCATTTTGAAAAATTAGATATTCAATAATTCAACATATATTTTTCACTTAATCATTTCATTATCTAAGTGAATATGATTAGGCTTTTAGTCATTTCAAGCATTTAATTAGGTACACCACTCAATTGGTAAAAAATGTCAGTTTGCTAGGTCTCAAGTTGACTGGGAATGAAACTATGAGAATTTATCATTGTGTACAAGATATTACCCCAAATAGGGAAGCCTTGACGTAATTTTGAGAATTTACATCTAATGTGTAGATGAAATTTTGATATTTATCTATTTATGTTAGAAGCACAATCACTGAGAGGGGGGTGAATCAGTATCCTTAATGCTTTTTTATTTTCACTACATAATTAATTAATTATCATTCATCAAGTAATACCAACCTAATGTACATAAGCATGAAGAAAACATTAATCAACTAAAGTAATGCATAAACAACCATAACACATCATCTAGGTGGGAAACACTCATGGGGGATAAAACCCAATAAAACAAAGCTTGGACAAATAGTCCTATAAAGCAATGATGAAATTTTTAGCTAATCACCAACCCAACTAGGAGCACCAACCCATAATTCACCAAGCACCCACTTGGATTTAACAAGTACCAACTTGCTAGGAGACACCAACCCCCTTGTTGATCAAGCATCCACTCAATTAAAACTATGATGAATTAGAACCCACTTATCCACCAATGATTTGTACACCTTTTCCATTATGATTATCAACACCTGATGATGTTATTCTTCTATTCTGTCTCTTTCTTCTACTCTCTATGATATCAATGTCATACTCAATCTTTTATATGCTCTCTCTACACATCAACTACCTCATTATTGCCTTATCAAAATATTTAGGTCTCTAATACACCTATACTCATCTATAAAAACCTCATATACTTATACTCTGATCCTATTCTCATGAAGGTTCTTTTAATTACAATCTTCCCTCATGGTCTTCTCCTTAACACTCATGATCACATTCAAATCTACCTCTATCACCTTGATTAGTTCACATAGGCACTAATATTAATATGTATATATCATATTATATATTCATGACACTCATATTATGGTCCACATGACATCTTACGTCTCCTCTTTGTGCTCTTTTATTCATTTGCACACTTGTCTTACACACCCAAATAGGCCTAATTACCCTTAATTTTATATAAGTCACTTGATCTCACAGACCTTAGTCATCCATGTAAACTTGAATACTTGAATTACACTTTAAATATGTCATATAACATTTTATAATCATGAATAAATCAATACATTAGGTCATCAATAGATTAATAGACTACATTCCTTCTTTAGGTCTCATGGATACCAATTAGGCCTTCTTAGTCAAATATTACATTTCATCTTAATAAAAATGATTAAAAACTCCAAAAATGATAATAAAACATCATATATATTAAAATATACCTTATCCAAATTCACTTTAGGTCCACAACACTTGTTAGGTCCAACCACCAATTGAAACCCTTCTTTAAACACTATTCATAATAGGCCTGTGCATACACAAAAAAAATTGTGTTGAAAAAATAAAGTATAAACTCAATTTTTACAAAAAAAATAGTAAAAAATCACATATATATAATAATAATGACCTTAGGGACATTAAAAACTTCATAATATGATTCAACTTAGGGTATACAGGCTCAAACTCTTCTTTTCATGAAGCTCACTCAGAACTACCAACTAGTCTCAAAACATAGTAAAGGAACATTGAAATTTTGTCACATAAAAAGACATAATAAAGGGATTAAAATTAATGAAAATTATATTATAACATCCTTATAACAACCTTAAATAAAAATATCATAATCTCTAATGGAAACTATTGATCTTGCAGACCAATTTATTGACTTTCTTTCTCATAGACCTTACTCAACTAGACAAGCCATTTTTGATTAAATGTTTTAACCTATTAAAATGACTTAAAATATTATTAAAATAATGTATATATCATTCATGTACCAAAAAAAATCATTATGTTCATTAAATACATCAACTCATGATATTGAGTCTCAAACTCATCTCTGTAACCTACTTACCCAAAACTGTCAGTTTGCCTTGAAGACTAGTCATGGTGACTTTGAATTATAACACCTATGAGATACATTAAAAACCTCATAATGCATGAATATTATAATTATATATATTAATAACATATCCAAACATAAAAACACTAAGGTATAATGGCTAATATCATTTATATAGATCAATCTTAGAACCTCTCTGTACATAGACCTCATTGAGCAAGACAAGTCAACTTTGAGAGAAAATTTTTGATACATACAATGATATCCAAAAATTATATTCATAGTTAAAATGTATTTTAGGTCCTAAAAAAATATTAATGCACTTTTATTCATCCCTAATCATCTTATCACTTCTACCTAGTTTTCTCATTATTTGCACCATTAGGCCTTTTAGTGATAGGTCAAATTGTATGATCGGTTTAACACACATGAGGGATATAAAATATTCATAAACCATCATGGACATAAGATAAAAATATAAAAAAATTTAATTCAATGATTTTCATACTTTGACTTGGTCAATTCTATCTAATAAAACAAATTTCTGACAAGCAAGGCCTTTTTTATAGGGTCTACTCACACACCTAACAAACCAATAACACTTGGAGGTGTCTGGGAGAGTTGAATATAACCTTTAACCACTTAAATAGTCATTCCAAACCATTCTAATCACTTTATAAAAATATATTTCTCATCAAATCACTATTAGATTTTTAGAAAGGGTTAACATTATTTCTAGTGTTAATGATTTTTCATAAATGATTTCCCCTCATTTACAAAAATAATTCTTGGAGATATTAAATAGGAACCTTTATCATCTCTCCTTAATATCTCAAGTTCACATGTAGAAGTTGTATGTGCCAATGAACACTAAAAATTCCTTCTTAAGTTGAGAACCCTCTATTCTGTGCACTCGATAGACCTCAAAACCACTTTTCAAGCCTTTTATTTCAAAAAATGACTTGAAACTTCATACATATACTTAAAAAAACTTGACTTACCTTTTTAAATCCTAACATACTCACACATACCTTGGAAACTAATCATGATACCTCACTAGGCCATACTCTCACCATCTTGCTTTCTACAACTGAGTCTTCACACCTCATTAGGTCTTGAAATATATTTAAAACCTATTTGAATGTGATATCCACCTTAATTACATGCTCACACAACATCTCACATTCTCAATCACTATCAAGTATTCTTCATGTCTTATCAAAAGCTCACATTTCTTCATTAGGCTAAGTAGGGTCTAAAGGTGGTCTATTTGCATATTAGGTCTATAGGTCTTACCCATATATGCTTATCTTGAGACTAATTTGAGTGATCTAAAGCATCATAATCATTCTCAAATAACCTCATACAACCCCTTCTTTGGAGCTTCAATAAAATAGCTTCTTAACTTGATGGAGCATCTTTAGAGCTACCTATGTAGATCTTTGGAGCTCAACTAAGGATATTCTTAGCTCAATTAGAGCATATTCATATATGATTACACATATATTTAGAGTTATAATAATGATCTTCATATCTCAATAGGTATCTTATGCACAATCTTTCTCAAGTCTCTTACTAGGTTCAAACACTTGTTAGCTTTGGCAAGTAATCTAGAAACACTCTTTGATGCTTCTACACCTTGCTCACATGACTTATGTCTCTATGCATCTATTTCACTAAGCCACCATGATCAAACCTTCTTACAAGGTCTTTACATATGATGAATAGTCTTAGGCTTACTTAAGCAATCGACCTTCATGCCTCTTTTCATATTTCTAACACTTTATTGTTATGCTTAACATCTACTATCATATCATACAACCTATTACAACATTAAGTATAAATGATAATAATGACAACACTATGCCAACATACTTTGATATTAATGACATCAGATTGACATCAATGATAATACTTTGACAACAAACTCACCCTTTGTCATGGATGGAAAAACACATTACAATCTAATCAATCTCTTCTCCCCCAAATTGGTCTTTCTGCCCCTTTGACATTAATGACAAAAGGTCTTCCATAAATAGATATTTGATCCTTGAAATTGAATTTAAAGAAAAAACTCAATGAAATTCTGACCAAATACTCACCTCAAGCTCATAAATTGTTTTAGGCACCTTATAAAAACTCACTTTGTCCCCTTTAGTAGATACTACCTCTTAAAGACACCAGATGGCACAAAATCTTTAAAAACTATGGAAACCACTCATAAAAAATTATATGAAAGACCCAACTCATGATAAATATTTTGTACACCTAATCACTACCAATTGTACTCTTCTAATTGTCTCAATTCACTTTTGATATCCACCTTATGCAAGATGCTCTTTGATATCAATCTTGATCTCTAATCAAAGAAGATAATGTTCAATCAATATCACCTTAAAGATATCACTCAAGCTATTATTATTCATTCACACACTATTAAAAAATATCTTATGACCTTATCTAAGCTTCATAGGCCATATCTGATCCATCTACATCATGACAACCCTTCTTGTGTTAGTTCACTACTCATTAGGACTATAAAACATCTAGTTTACTATCTGCCAAACTTATATCTTAATTAATCACCTTCAACTCACATAAAAAATGAATTATAAGAATTTAAACCTATGATACATGACCTAAATTTCATATTCAAATGTGTAGAGAAATCACACTCAATACCTATGAGCATGAAATATATATGAAACCAATGCTTGTCTACCATGCCTATTAGGTTTCTCTGCAGTCAAATATATTGTTCTAATGAAATAATATAGTCCTCCATGATAGATTAGAGATTAATCATGTCATGTCCATATGGTATCTTATATGTTCTTATTTCATCAATATTTCTCCTTCATGTTTCTTAAGCTACCATGGCACATACCTCATCTTGACACCTTCCTTGCATTATTTTGTCACCTAGGTCTACACTTACATGCTTCACTATGACATACCTCTATCATAAATTTTATTCTTTATGACATTAAAAATAAGACAATACAATATGTTTCTTGGTCCTCTATGACCTTAATGTCATATTGATGCACATAAAAAACTCAACTCTCTCTCACAACTAGCTCAATAAACAGAATCATGAAACATTTTATAAATCATGCTCCCCCTTTAACTTCAAAACTTACTCATCATATGGATCAATAGTAAAAATAAATAATAACATATATCAAGCACATTGGTACTAATATTTACCTCTAAACATGACAAAATACCACACTTCTAGCTTAGACACAACATTCTTCAACATGTCTCCATACCTTTTTGTCATACAACACCTATCAAATCTTAATAGGCATCCACCATGATTCCACTTATTGATGAGTGTCTCCATAAAGCCTAATGGATTCACCCCTTCCATTGGGAATTATTCAAAAAACAAATTTAGGAGATTGATATATCTCTATACTCTCATAAGATTGAAAATTATTCAATGTCCTTCTTGACTTGATTGACACTATAAGCTTGATTTCTTCATCAACATTTTATCATCAATGTGAGATGACATCAAACATTCCTGACTTGATTTCACACCTAAGGCATGATCTATCAAAAAAATCAATCCACTTGAGATTTTAGACTAATCATGTCTCATGTTTACTTCCTTTAGTTTTGATACATTCATTTTCCTTATTTTTTATGCTCTAGGGGCTTCAAAACTTCTTGTTTTAACTTGATGACTTTCTAAATATATTAGGATAGAATATTGAAAAGTTTCCTACATTATGATATCTATAACAAACCATATTATACATACTATTTTATTGATGTGAATTGTGAATCTTGCCATAGTTTCATGAGTACTCATTCTTGGAGGGTTTTCTACACTCTCTTACTTTATGACCAAACTGAATGGATATAAAACAATAAACATTGAAAGAATTAGCATACCTTATGGCATTAGGATATTTGATATTTATTTTAATGTTAACCTTTTTATCTTCAATATTTTTATTTTTGACTATAGATGCCTCCTTTTGGTCTTCTTTGAAACTAAGACGCGTCTTGTCACTTGCAATTTTTTGACTACTCAAGATATCATCTAGAGACTTAGTGATATTTTAAAAAAAATCATAGGTATTCATATTACTAATTTTGTTTACAAGATTATCATGACAAAACTTTAAATAATCTATTTATATCTTCAATTGGTCATAGTCAGCTTCCTTTGATCTAAACCTTACATTGACATCCTCTAGCTAATTCCTAAGATCTTTGACAGTCTTCTTTTAATGCTTCAAATAATCAAGGGTATTTATGAGCTCAGATTCAAGGTCTAGTTCAGATTATCCTTCTTCATTTTCATAGTATAATTATTCATCATACATGTTGTCTTATTATTTTTGATCATAATATATTTGTGTTTCTTAGGATCACCTTCAAGTTGTTAAACTTATCTTCAAAAGGACCGATCTTTGATACCAATTGTTGAAAGCACAATCATTGAGGGGGGGGTGTCATTAATACTATTTTATTTTCAATTCATCATTTATTAATTATCATTCATAAATAAATATCAACCTAATGTAAAAAAGCATGAAGAAAACATTAATCAACCAACACAATGCATAAACAACCATAATACATCATATAGGTGGGAAACCTTCATGGGGGATAAAACCCAATGAAAAAAATCTTATATAAATAATAATACAAATTAATTAATCAATATTTATTTGAGAACCAACCCAAATAGGATCACCAACCCCTAATTCACTAAGCGCCCACTTTATTTTAGTAAGTACCAACTTACTAGGAAGAACCAACCCCCTTATAGATTAAACACCCACTCAATCAACACTATGATGACTCAATACCACTCATCCACTAATGATTTATACACATTTTTTTATTCTTATAAACACTTTATGATTTTATTATTCTTATTATCTCTCTCTTTCTTTTGCTCTCTATGACATCAATGTCATACTCAATCTTTTATCTAGTCTCTCTACACATCAGCTACCTCATCAAGGCCTTATCAACATATTAAGTTATTTAATACACTTATTATCATCTATTAAAACCTCATATAATTATATTCTACTCCTATTCTCATGAATTTTCTCTTAATCATAATATTCCTTCATGGTCTGCTTCTTGACACTCATGATCACATTCAAAACTACCTCTCACCCAAGTAAATATGTCATTGCTCAATAAGCTTTCTATCACCTTGATTAGTTCACATAGGCACTAATATTCATACAAAAAACCCACTATTATACATTCATGACATCACTTTAATGTTCTACATGACCTCCTCCTAATCCTCTTTTTTCTATTTTATTCACTTGCACACTTACTTGTCTTACACACCCAAATAGGCCTAATTAGCCTTAATTTTATACAAGTCAGTTAATCTCACACACCTTGGTTATACATGAACACTTTAATAATTTAATTTCCATTAAAATAGGTCATATAACATGTTAAAATTGTTAATCAACAAATACATTAGGTCATCCATAGATTAATAGGCTACATTCTTTCTTTAGGTCTCATGGAGTCCTATTAGGCCTTCTTAGTCACATGTTACATTTTGTCTTTATTGAAGCAATTAAAAACTCAAAAAATAGTAGGAAAACATCATGAAATATTAAAATATACCTTATCAAACTTAACTTGAGGTCCACAACACCTTTTAGGTTCAACCGCCACTTGAACCCCTTCTCTAAACACTATTCACAATAAGCTTGTGTATACAGAAAAACTATGTTAAATAATTGAAGCATAAACTCAATTTTTATAGAAAAACATGGAAAAAATCACATATAAAGAATCATAATGACCTCAGGGTCATTAAAAAATTCATAATAAGCTTTAACTTAGGGCATACAATCTCAAACTCTTCTATGTAAGAAGCTCACTCAAAAATGTTGACTAGTCTCAAAACACATTCAAGGAACCTTAAAATTTTGACACCTGAAGAGACACACTCAAGGGATTTAAATAAATTCAAATAATATTATAACATCCTTATAACAAAATTAAAAAAACATATCACAATAATGGTCTTACATACCAATCTATTGAATTTCTTTCTCATAGACCTTACTCAACTAGACAAGCCATTTTGGCTTCAATGTTTTAACCTCTTAAACAAAATTATAGGATTATTGAAAGAGTGGATAGATAATTCATGTCCCAAAAAACATAATTATGTTCATTATATACATTAACTCATGATATTGAGTCTCAAACTCATGTCTACAACTTGTTTACCCAAATTTACCGGTTTCCCTCGAAGAGTAGTCATAGTGACTTTGAATTATAAAAACTGTGTAGACACATTCAAAATACCCCAATGCATGAATACGATCCTTATACATATTAAGAACATCTAAAAACACAAAAACACTAAGGTATAATTTCTAATATTATATATATATATATATATATATATATATATATATCTTAGAACATCTCTATACATAGACCTCACTAAACAACACAAGTCAAATTTGAGACAAAATTTTGATATATACAAGGATCTCAAAAACTTATATTCATCATGAACATGTATTTTAGGTCTTGAAAAACATCTTAATGCACTTTTATTAATTCCTAATCATCTTCTCACTTCTGTCTAGTTTTCTCACTATTTGCACCATTAGGCCTTTTAGCGATAGGTCAATTTGTATGACAAGTTTACCACTCTTGAGGGATATAAATTTCTTAGAAGCCACCATGAACATAATATAAAAATTCAATTTTTTTTTCATCTAATGATTTGTATACTTTGAATTGATTAACTCTTTCTATTACAATAAATTTATGAGAAATAAGGCCTTTCCTATGGGGTCTGTTCACACACCTACCAAACTAATCACACCTAAATGTTATTGGGAGAGTTGAATATAATATTTAATCACTTAAATATTCATGTCAAACCATTCTGAGTACTTTTGAACAAGATATTTCTCATTGGGTCACTATTAGAATTTTAGAGAGGGTTAACACTATTTCTAGTGTTAATAATTATTCATAAAATATTTCCCCTCAGTTCCAAAACTAATGACAAAGATCTTAGCTGGGACCTTTACCCATCTCTCTTCAATAAATTAGTTTCCCATTTTTAGGTTTCATGCACCAATGAACACTTGAATTTCCTTCTTAGGTTGAGAACCTTTCATTTTGTGCATTTGATAGACATTATAACCAATTTTCAAACCTTTTATTACAAACCATGACCTAAAACTTCATACATGTACTTAAAAAAAGTTGAATTACCTTTTTAAATTATCACATACTCACACATACCTTGGAAACTGATCTTGATACCTCATTAGGCCATGCTCTCACCATCTTGCTTTCTATAACTGAATCTTCACACCTCATTAGGTCTTGAAATATCCTTCAAAAATCTTTTCATGTGCTCTCCACCCTACTTACATGCTCACACACTAGATCACATGATCAATCACTATCAAGTATTCTTCATATGTCTTATCAATAGCTCATGTTGCTTCATTAGACCATGTAAGGACTAGAGGTGGTTTAGTTGCATACTAGGTCTATAGGTCTTACCTATTTATGCTTACCCTAAGATACATTTGAGTGATCCAAAGCCTCATAATCATGCTCAAACAACCTATTCTTTGGAGATTAAATAGAAAATCTTCATATCTCAATGAAGCATCTTCAAAACTACTTATGTAGATCTTTAGAGCTCAACTAACGATCTTCATAGCTCACTCAAAGCATCTTCAACTAGGGATCTTCATAGCTCACTAGGCCACCATGCATCTTCATGTACATGACTAGGCATCTTATGTACAAGCCTTGTCAAGTCTCTTACTAGGTTAAAATATTTATTATCTTTGGTAACTAATCTTGAAACACTCTTTGGTGCCTATACACCTTGCTCACATGAATTATATGTCTCTATGCATCCATTTCACTAGGACACCATGCTAAAATCTTCTTATAAGGTCTCTACATACCATGACTATTCTTGGGCTTAATTAAGCACTTGACCTTCATGCCTCTTTGAATGTTTTCAACATTTAACTATCATGATCAACATATCACTCTCATATAATAAAACCTATTAACACATTAGGAATCAATGACAACACTATGCCAACATACTTTAACATTAATGACATCAAATTGACATTAATAACAATACTATGCTAACAATTCTGTGCTTAATTATGCATTATTTGATAAAAATCTATCTAAAGTTCATTTAGAGATAGAAGTGGTCTAAAAGGAATGTCTACACTCCTCTCATTTCAAAAATATGATTTTTCAACTCAATGACTACATTATAGACCTTATGTCCCCTATAAGGATATTTAAGGCATCATTTCCTTTGAATAGATATAATTATCAAGATTGATTATATCTTATGATATAGATAGGTTTCTCTATTCCCAAAGGGATAAAATTATAAAATTTAGACACATTTTTAGGTTCTATGGGGACTAAATGATATTATTTTAAACACTTTCATCTAATCCAAGTCAATAAAAAATTAGACTTTATTTTTGACTTAAGTGCAAACTGAACCTTGTGATTATTTGGAATTAGTCAAAACTCTGCTTAAACACCATTATGAGTTAGGACATCTCATTCAAGTAAGTGGTTACTCAAACCCACTTCCTTTTAGTTATGCATCCATTTTAGTACTTAGGGCTATGTGGCCCACTAGGATCACTTAGAGAGATGTAGGATTGTGTGAGAGCGTGTAGGTTGATTATAGTAAGCGGGACTATCAGGGTTATGTAGAAACCATGCATCCACCTGCAATTACCTCCATGTTGTTTAGGAATGTAGGTTGTTTATATGCTTTTTCATCTCATACCAAAAATATGGTGAGCCAATATGAAATGTAGTTATGAAGAATGTGCATTACATATTTCTCAAAACATTTAGCTTTTTGTGTTTGTTGTAGTAATGTTAGTTTTGGGCATGAAATTTTGGTATCAAAGCAAATTTAAAACACTAAGAGATAAAGGGATCATTATTAAATATAAATTATTCCATAGTGAAATGATGTGTGTATGTTTTGGGTGTTATACCTCATTGAGGAGGTAAAAATAGTACACATAAGAGTTCCTTGGACTATGGAATATTTGTCCAAGTAATGGATGCTTGGATTCTTATTTTGCTCTCTGAACTTGAGAGACCCATGATAATATTTTTATACATCCACTCATATATTTTAATATATGATATTTTATGAAATATTGGAATAAGGTTTGAACCAGGTGTTAAGAAATTAGATGGTTGCAAGGGCCAAGTGACTAATAGCTCGTAAGTGAGCTCTTATATTCTAGGTTGATGGGACTTTCCCATGATCATTTTCATACATGTATTGCACTAGAAGAATTATTAGATGAGTTATTTGATATATTTATATTTTTTATTAAGACAATGTAGGTTTATCTTATCTAGATAATAAAGTGTCTTGTACATCTAGGGTCTAGATGGGATTTTTGAGGTTTAGTGAGCCATTTCATGCAAACATTATCTTACCACTCAAATGGAGTGTGTTATATGGTTTCTTAATGTCTCTCACCTTGATTTATGAGATTATAATAGATCAAGATGTATTATAGTAATCCATCCCATATTATTTTATTGCCAACTCTTTCCTTAAGAGTAGTTCTAGGAAGATTTTGGGCATAATCCCTCCTTAGGCTGAATACCTTGTCTGTATAGACCATATAGGGTTAAATATACTTAGGGACATTATTGTTTTACATGAAGGACCTATATCCTCATGGTGTTTCACATGATTTCCACTTGAATCCTATCCACATACATGCAAGTGATTTTAGATTTAGTTATCACCTTGTGTGATGGACTAGTGATACCACATGGATGGCCTTGATAGGGAACCTTATGTAGTTCACATTTTTTTACCTATATTTGTGGTGAATGAAATTTATATCATTTTTGTAGTGAGATATGAATTATTTTTAGCCACACATCAGAGATACTATCAATTAGAGTTGAGCATCAGTGTTGATTGGAGAGGAATACACAAGCCTTATAGGCATCTTGGCACCAAATAAATGTGATTTCATCTTAGTTAAAATGCTAAATATGTTAAAATGGTATTATTATCTCATGTACACATTTAATCTATGCCAAAGGTATAAAAATAAAGTTTTGAATGTTGATATATGAATGTTTTTTTCAACAAACCCTTTCATGTTATGACTCCATTTTTTAAATTATCTATTTAGAGAGTACCCTTGTGTTAAAGCAATGGTAGTTTAAAGGTGAACTTATTGATAAGGATCCTTGAGAAGAATGTGATTGGTTTTTACTCATTTATATGAAGGTTAGAGTGTACCTTACTTATTTTGGAACATATTTAATGGATTAATATTTCCATGATAGTTTGAGTTCCTTGATAATAAAGAGAAATTCTTCATAGAGAACTTTTGATTCTATGGTGGTGTTACCCAGTTGGGTGGGTTTCATGTGAGTTTTGATAGAATTGATGTAACATAAGTCTATTTAATAGATATAGGTATTAGTAACCATGAGTGGGAGTACCTCCTCTTTGTTAAACATTCTCATGATAAGAGTATTCCTTTGATTTTGTATCTTGTATGCTAGTTGTTTAGAGCATATAATTTAGCATTGATTGTGATATCCAAAATTTTGTGGGTATTGATTGTTTGAGATGATCCTTATATTTTTAGAGTTATCCATTGCATCCTATTGATAGTATGTGTTGTGAAAATGCATATAATATCTACTAGCATGTGGTAATGTATTAGATGCTAGTGTTGGGGCTTATAGTGACTTGTTTTCATAAACATACCACACCTTATTTGGAGTATGAAATTGGACCATACTTGATTCTTGGAAGTTGGTTTTCCTAAGAGGATGCATTATATATTGGTTTCATTTTATTACTCATTTAGGAGTGTCATTTTTATATTAAATACTTGTATGATGTTTCCCGCCTTCTTCATAATATTATCACCGATTATTGTGTGAGTTGCTTGGAATGCTCATGTGAGTGTGTTTTAGATTTGACCTAGAATAGTTGAGTTCTAGGGAACTATAATGGATATGACACATGAGTCTTAGAGGTTGGGATGTTATATTAAGGACCCTCTTTGAGTTAGGGATTTTTGGTAGAATGTGTATACACATAATATGTTTAAATTTTATAATTTATTAATGCTTTTAGTTTTGAATAACCCCATAGAGTTTTAATCTCATTTAGTGCATGCCTTAAATGGTTCACTAATAAATGTTTGGGTAGACTAATGTTGCTTCATGAGAGACATTATTTCTTGTTTATTAGTCCTACATCCATTCTAGCTTCCTTAGATTTAACCCTCTAAGCTATATCCTTCCATCTTACATATTTTAACTAATTGAGACCTATTTTCTTACTATTTCATCATGTTTAATGTAGTTATAAATGTTATCTATCCCATCCCAACTACATCAATGAGATCAATGTAATTTTGAATGTTTTAGCACACACTTTACAACTAGGTCAGCCTAGATGATCTAGTTTAAGGTTAGTCGACCTATTTAGGACTAAATTGAGATGGCCAATATTTGCGGATAAATATTTGGGAGGGATTAGGGTCATTTGCTATTATAAATACAAGTCACTATTTAAATCTAAAATAGATAAAAATTCATTATCAATTTCTATTTCTCACACTTCTACCTTAAGTCTACATTTGGAGAAGTTATTACATAGATCTTGTCTTGGAGGGAAAAACTTGTCTTGTGGAATTTTGGATGCAATAGGAGTCCTTTTATCCTGTAGCTTGATTTAACTATTGATATCCTTAGAACCATAAAAATATATTACAAATCACCATTGGACAAGGGGGATATTGAGGGTTGACATGTCTTGTTCAAGGTAAGTATGTTCTAACCCTAGCTCTTTCCTATTGATAAATATAAGATACATAATTGATTTGTTAATGAATGTATGTCTCCTTGTTTGAATTATCTTTACACTTAAACTTTGTTTGACTATAGGATTATTCAAACTTTTCATTTATACACCTTAGGTATCCTAATCCCCCATTTGTCTACCATGGATCATTGCCCATTATAATATGTTTTTAACCCTTCCCCTTACTTTCATTTTTTAATTATGACATTTAATTACTTTCATAAATAGAGACTTAGTTATGTATATTGCTTTGTGTCGATTACCTAGAGGCTTTACAACCTTTTCTCCTAAAATTATGTTGTAGGTGTTTCTATTACTAGCTTTAGTGGATATATTAGTCATATCATAATTTCATTAAGTATCAATGGGATTTACTTGATTTACCTTTTCTGAGTCCATACCTTTAGATAGAAAAGTTACAGGTTAATCCTATCTCATTACATGCATTCTAGTGAATTCAACATGAAGCTAACCATGGTTTTCACCTCTGTAGTGAATTGTATCCAATAGTTCAATATATTTCTATTTCATTTTTATATCATCAAGCTATACCAAACATATTGATACAACTTGGATGTAATTTTTACTAATATAAGAATATATTGAACAACATGACAAGTTTCATCTTTGCATATTTATCAGTGAATTGTTTTGGCTAGGGCAACACAATTTTATTCCCAGATCTGAATTTTATCTTCTCCAGCCAATTGTATCAACTTAGTAAATTTATTTTTTCTTAACCATATATCCAAAAAAAAAAAAAAACTAATTTATATAGCTTTGTTTTGAACTCACTTTTCCAATCAATTAGATAAATATGTCTGCACTAGTTTTGAATTTACAATTTTTACTCAAGTCTAATATTATTTCTAGTAAAGTATATAAATTTAGACAATTAAGTTTTATAGTACATTTCACTTTCAGTAAACAACATCAAATTATTTGTCTTAGTTTTGTATTTTATTTATTTATGATAAACTATATTGATATGCTTGATTTAGTTCTATAATTACAATTATCTTAAATAAACTAAATCAACTTATAATTCTAATTTACATAAATTGTATCAATATACTCGATACAATTTTGTACAATTTGTAAAACTAAATTGACCAAAACAAACATATTTATATTTATTTTATTTTTCAAGCATAGAAATGCGAATTAATTTTTCTTTTAAAATTCTAATCACACATTTAATTTTAATTTGATTATCTATTTATTTTGATTCACTGATTGTTGCAAATTGGCTTTTGACATTGATTTTTAAACTTTATTTTCTATTTATTTGGTTTTCCTTAGAAATTATGTTTTGATAATATTAAAACTAATTAGCTACTATCATGAAGGGATACATAGTGTTATATTTAAAACCATTTTATATTGTTTATGAACATCATAGCATGAGGGGTTTCCCCTAATTATTATAGCCATAATATTAATCTAAACATAGATTTTAGTTTCCATGTCCCTCAAAATATATTGGAAACACCTAGGATTCTATTTTTCATTTAACTCTAAGAATCCATCCATGTGTCTGATTATGTAGTACTACACTAGTTAATGGTTAGCACTAGGTAGTTAATCTCAACATACCTGTTAGCCAAATTTTGGCTACCATAAGATGGGGTCATAAAATTCTTCCTTTTTTAATGCATGTTAGCATAGTTTAAGGCAATGTTCATTTTAATCCTATGTTTGTCTAGTCACTTCATATCATGTTTCAAGAAGGTTTAATGATGATAAGGGTTTAGGGTGTTTTATTAAGTCATATGACATGTGTCAAGGTCATGTTATACTCCCTATAGTTCATGAAATTTCCCAAATAGGTTTCATGTTGTACCCAAGGTCAATAAGTCATTTTCAAACTCTTCTATAGGTCACTAACATGTGTAAAATTATCAAAATCACTTTAATACCCAAAAAGGTGAAAAACACATATAGAGGTGATTTAAAATTAATTGTGAAGAGTTTTATAATGTGAGGTTGGCACACATTTTATGATAAGTCAATTTCAAATGAATACAAGTAGTTACAAGTGACTTTCAACACTTAAAGATGATAGACATTCACTTATACAGATCAAGAAGGATTATTTTAAGGTATAAATGGATGTAAGTGTGTAACTTCACCTTATTTAGATCATTTTCATGAATAAAAATCTTTTACAGATCCTAAGAATCTAAAATTTGAATTAGATTCTCCATTGGCTCCTTGGAAAACTTATGAAGGCCACATTCACATGCTTAGTTTGTATAACATAGAGAGAGTTGGGACTTGAGAATTTTATCAGAAAAGGGGGTCATAATGGAATTAAAATACATTTTCATATTTCTTATATTGTAATCCCATACTTTATGAATAATCACGAAGACCATGAGGTGGTCTAAAACCTTACATAAACTCCATATGCTTAGTTTTTCTCCTTGATATGATAGCTTGAAGCTAGTTAGAAACATGAATGTAATTATAAAGAGTTTATAGGGTCTATAAATCCATTAAAAATGATTATATAGGCCTCATTATGTATGTGTGAGCTCAAGAGGATAGGAAATCTCCACTTTTGCATAGTTGGTAGGTTGCAGATCATGGTCTCTTTATGTTTTGAGGTTTTTAATAGAACAAAGTGTGAAGATGCATATATACCATCATATTTCCACTCCACCCAATTATATATAAGTATATTAATGTTTATCCATGCCCAATACACACCCAAAATCTTCTCAACATGATGGAAACTTGTAGATTCTCACTAGTGCTCATCAACCACCAATGTGCAAATAAAACATTAATATTTTGAGGGTCCTGTGTTGCATGAAAATAATGATAAATGACCATTATAATGTTTTGAGGTATTTAATTATATTTGAATATCTTTAGTGCATCATTATAACTAAATAAGGTAAAAGAGGTCATGTCATGATCCACCAAAAGACTATGTAGCCTTCAAATGGGAGATCCACATAGTTTTGGTTATGAACCTTACGAAAATAGTGAGGTAAAAGTGGTTTTAGATGGAGAAAAAAGTCATACCAGACGTCTATAATAACTTTAATAAGTTTGGTAACCTCATCACTAACTTACCAAGGTAAACCTACTATCATTCTAGGTTTGAGACTAAGTTATAAGCCCACCTACAAAAAGGTGAATAAAAAAGGTAACAAATGTTACATTGCAAGTGTAGTATGAGGGTCATAAACTCAAGAGGTAGGTTATGAGACAATGGAAGGTTGTATCCATTGATAAAATGGTCCAAAATGCATGGTAAAGGAGCTTAAAATTATAAAAAGTATATCTACAGGTCTATAGACTTGTAGGTCTCCTTTTCATATGAAATGCATGAATTTTTTACTAGGAGTCAAGGTTTGAAGGCTAAAGTAGGGATGGGAAATATATGCAGACACTATGGATATGTGTGTAAGTCAAATGGAGGATAAACTATGAGTGAATAGCTATTATGATCTCTACAAATCCTAGGTCCAATGTAGACTTACAGGTCTATTTGAGAGTTTTAAGTCTACCTTCAAGGATATGTATAATAACATACACTCTTTCATTGATATTTGGTTCCAAGTGGTCAAGAAGGGTATGAAGAGTCTTAGTGAGGGTTTTCAAAAACAATTTAACCTTAAAACATAAAAGGAAGACCTAAAACCAAGCCATCAGGGTTTAAATTGGACAAATGGCCTATAAACCCTCAAGAAAATGACCAAGTAGGTTGACCAAGACCATTGACATGGATCACAACATTGAAAAAAAATGATAAAAAAATAAGAGACATTGATCACACTATGAATGTGAATCAAGTGTATTCAAAGGGGCATAACATTATGAAAAGAATGAAACCTTGACTAAACTACTACTTACAGGCATGTGTATGATAATTATAGGAGCTTGCATGTTTTAAAATCATATTGATGATTGAGGTGTCTTAATAAGGTAAGTGAAGTGATAAAAAGTTATTTTATAGTGCTTAGAACCATTGATAAGGAAAAGAATGTAATGAAAAACACACTAGGGTCACTTACATTGGTTTACTAGTGAACCCTAAACATGAGCTAATGGAGGTTAAAATAGGCCTATGGAGATAAATGGTAAAGAAGACCATTAGGATATTTAATGGTGGGTGGCATTTATTGAGGTTTATAAATATCAAAATAAACATTATTGCCCTTAAATGCAAACTTCTCTCTCTCTTGGGTTCACAGTTATAGACCTAATCACCCGAGAGACATTTTCATCACATGTGAATGTCAAGGATCAGATGCATGGGATCTATATATTATTATGAAAGATGAATAATGTTATGATATTAATATTTTTGGAATTTTTTCATTCATCAATGCCCTGAGATCTATGAATAATCCTTAAGGGTTTAAGACACCTAAAACCCAACCTAAACCCTTCTAAGAGCTTGATGAGATAGATAGTGCATTAAGTCACTCAAAATGGGTTAGGTGACCATTTAAATTAACTAATAAACATTAATACCTCTCCTATAAAACTAAATAAGCCATTGGTTGGCACATGTGAAAAGTATAGTGTACAAAATTAGCCTAGAAGACATGGTTATAGGCCTAATTATGAATATGTAGGGCAAGGATAAGCCTTAAAATAAAGTTTAAAGGATTTTAAGCTAGTGAAAAGGTTAAATAGTCATATAGTTTTTTTTTAAGACTCATAAGAGGGTATATGATCCATTCAAGCCACCAATTTAGGCCAAAAAAGTGAATGCATTACTTTGCTTATCTAAAAAGCCTAGTTGTAGACCTATCAAATACTCTTTTAGAGATTTACTTCAATATATCCATTTGTATTATGATGGTAAAGATATTAAAAAGTCACTATAAAGAATTTGTCTATTAATCTCTTGAGATACCACTTCAGTTACCTTTCAGGCCTGAACAAGCATCCAAGGAAGGGTTTTAAAGGCCATTTCTTGGTTCACCCATTCGTATAAAGTTTCAGGTCCTCAAATTTGGCATGAAGCATGAATAGGGGGTATGTAAAGTGAATCAAACATTTCTATTAAGTTTCAAACATGTGAGAAATTATTAGAGCCAAATCTTAGTTATTATGCCTAGATACCTAATTAAGGGCTAATTAAGAAGAGAAATATGTGGAATAAGTACACTTGCACTTATTGTCTGTTCATGAAACTTTGTACATTGAAATAAGAGCATAGTGGGTACTCAAATATATTCTTATATTTATAGGAGAATATAAATAATGTTATAAAAAAGAAGTTTTGTATGTTTTGACAACTACAAAGAATTAAGGACAAGTATGGGATTTATGTGTAAAATTAATTCTTTAAGAATGTTTGAGGCATTCAAGAGGATTGATGTAATTTTTTTTAAGGTAGATTAATTTCTCTAATGGAGAGGTGGAAATTAATGAGGATAAAATTAATATTTGAGGCTTTTGAGTAAGGAGAGGTATAATGAAACTAATGGATTTCAAGACACCTAAGAAGATATGATTACTAATGAAATGTTAGTATAAGAAGGTTCTAAAATAGATTCAAGGTGTCAATAATATGGGTAGATGGAAAATCAAATTGAAATTTATGATCAATTATTCCATTTATCACTCTTAAGCAAGCAAGATGGCAATTTCAAAGAAGGTTGATGAGTTATTGAAGAAATGAAGTTTCTTATGCCAATAACTAGAAAAACATGATCACACCAATCAAAACATGTTGAAAGACTTCATAAATCTCCACTTGATGACATTATTTCATATAAACTAGTCTTTCATAAGGGACACTTTTCAATTACTCTCTTCTATGCCATTTCTCTCTATCCTTTTCTCATTATCTATATATAAAACTTTGTCTGGATTTGTAAAGATCCTTTGGTTGTGTATGGTGAAGCCCTAATTAGCTAAACACTTATACTATTCCTTTTAATAATTAATAAATTTGATTCTTACCTCCTCACATGATTGAAACTATGGTACTTGTGAGATTGTTGATGAATGCTAGTAGTAGTGATTGTGCTCTCTCTCATTTGTCCTCTCCTACTTATTTGCAAATGGATTATTTTCTTGAAGGTCATATGGTGAGTTTGACGTAGATTTTCATGGTTTAAAAGTGGATTTTCAGTCATTAGTCCCTTTATTATACCTCTTGATCAACCCTCTCATTCATTGTACATAACCTTCATGTTGAAACATTCATACTTGAAGGTCATTATTTTATAAGTGTAATCAGATTCAAGCCTAAGCCAAGTTCTTAGTGCATGATAGTCAAGTGAAAGGTATTTATTTTTTATATCACCTCCATTATTTAGTTGTTTTTATGTTATCCTTCTCCCTTTTCCTTTAAATGTTAATAGTTTAGTGAACTTAACTGATACATCAATGGGAGATAGCCCTATAATCTGGAGGTTTAGTTCACTTAGAGGTCACCCACAACCTAGGATTAATCCCATTGCATAGCTCAAATTGAGAGGGATTGAAAAAACCTCTCAAGGGTATAAATTTGAGCTATAACAATGCCCTAGAAACCAAATTTAGTGGGATATGGGTATAATACTTACTCCATAGTCAGTGCTTTGAAACATTGGGTTGACACTGTCCAATAGATGACTCAGTATCTATGAGAGCCTAAAAATCAATCAAATCCTTTTAGTATAATTATTTGATCTTTTTTTAAAAAAAATAGTTAATAAAAAAACTATTATATATCAATTTACTACTTTTTATTATATTTTTTATTGAATACTAATTAGGAAACTTTACTATGATTCTATGATATGTTGTAATTACATAAGCCATCATCAATATAGTCACATATATTTGTAGACTACATCAACCAGACTGATACAATTTCTTATGTTTTCATCTTTGACTATATCACAACTCGACGTAATCTATTTTCTTATAACTTGTTATATGTCTCTAGAAATTATATCAAAAAAATGATATAGTTTAGTTCTATCTTATATTTCATAGAAATTTATCCTATAAACTACATTGAATAGCTCAACCTAATTTATTTTTTGTTAATTTCAATCCTATTTGTATAAATTATTTTGATCGATTTGATAAAGTTTGTTAATTATCTCCCACCTGTGTGATTGTTAACTCTCTAAACTTAACCCTAGGAAGAGGTTATTCAAGTGTACCTCTATGTTTTGGGTAACATGGGATTACCCTAAGGATGTGGGTGATCTATGGATGGGATAAACCTCTAGTTTATGGGGCTAGCTCCCCTAGTGAATCAATCAAGATCAAATCCTAAGACATAATAACTTGTTGGGGTGAAAAGGGATAGAAGGAAAACATAAAATGAGACCTATACTAATGGAGGTGATAAACCAATATGCTTTATCCACTCTTTTTAACCTCTTAATAACACTAATGAACAATACATGAATTGAAAACTATCTCCAAAGAATTACATGCATCTATACTTCACATGAAGGTTATGGTAGATGGATACATATTGAAGGTGATGGATGAGAGGTTTGTCTTAAGACACTTCCAATTAGATTACACTTCAAGTACAATCACCAATATCTAAAATAACATATGACCTACATAAAACAAACTACTAATATATTGGTGAGGAAAAAACCCATAAAGGAATACAACGTACCACTTATGAATATCAAAAAATCATATAAAACACTAGAGACTAGCATGGAAAAGATGAAACAATATTTTTATTAGCTCAAGTGGTGACAAAGTACAAATTTGGGTAGAATTTTTTCATACCTAGTAGAAGGATAGATATAATGGCCTTAGAGCCTCAATATATAAGATGTTAACAGATAAAGAGATGGAAATTTAATATGGAAGTGTCATGGAGAGGTCATATATGACCCTCATTCCCTCCAATAAATAGTTACAACCTACATAACAATCCCATCATCTCTCCATGCATTGCCTTCATGATTGGTAGCCTTCAATGAGACTTTTGGGCATTGAGATGGAGTGGTGGAGGTTGATTCAAATTTGGTTGACCTCATGAAGATCATGTGTATTCCAACTTGGTCAATTACTCCCTTCTTTGGTAGTTACAAAGGTGGAAACATGGTATAGTTGGCCTTCATGGGTCATTAAGCAACCCACCTCCTTCTTGCTTGTTGACTGGGCTCAAGAAACTACCCTATCCTTCATCATGGTGATGGGAAGCTTGCCTACTCTCCTTTATTAGGTATTTATATGGTGTTTTGACCCTATAATGACTCCCTTTAAAACCCTTTACACCAAAAAAGCATCTTCCTTTATTGTCAAAATAGGGCTACTGGGAAACTAGGCCTAATCACATGATGTTTGTTGCTTGGATGGCCATGAAAACTACATAATACCTAAATAATAGGTGATTTATCATGTTTTAGGTTTGAACCATCATACTATACTATGACATGTGTCTTCAAAGCAATATACACATGTAACTCTACCCCATTTACATTACTAAGACTCCTTTTACTATCTTTTTTTGATTTCCCCTTTTACTCAAATCTATAGGTGAATTTATAGGATGAATTGAGAGTGTTTGGTGATTATAAAAGGTGAAATATACCTCAAACTATCCTATTCCATCATCTAAAACTCATCATCAAGTTTTATACCCCATCTTGATTACTAAATCTTATTAAAACATGTTTTTATGGGGGTTTGTACAACTGTCCTTACAACCTAATTCCAAGAATAGGACCTCCTCAAAATTAATCATATGGTTCATTTTTTTTTAGGACCAAATCAAGGCATTTGAGTGCAAATATCTCAAGTGTTTTATCCATCCAGTTTGTATTAAGGTTTATGTAGGGTTTTAGTAGACTACAATCTTAATGATGGTTCATAAAGTAGAAGTCTCAAACCCAAAAAAAATTTCCATGGATGTTTATCCCATAAACCCCCTAAAAAATCTTGAGGATATCTTTTTCCCATGAACCTTGTATGATGAGATGTGAGTGAAAGTTGGTGGCCTTTGAGCTCTTTGTTAGGAATTTTATGTAGGTTGATAGTCTTAGGGATTGTTCATAGAGTTGGGATCATAAATACCATTATTTATTCCATGGATATTGAGTACATATGGGTACCTAACTCCCCATAAGATAACTAGCCTTGAATCATCTTACCATGCGAGGTGTGAGTGTTAGAGTTGGCTCCTGAGGTGGCAGACTAGAGTGTTTTAGCTCAGGAGAGGTAATAAGACCAAGTTGACATTTTATTTTCTTTCCTCTATTTGATAAAAATTTATTAGGAAATGTAACATCAACCTCTTCATTATCTTATTCCTAGTATGTGGTTTAGAGTCTATCACTAAGATGAAGATGGGTCTTGAAGGTCAAGGATGGCCTTAGGCCTCATATGCCTAAACCAAGATTTAGAAATTTTAGTCACATATAGGTGGATTGATGACCTTAATGTCACCATATCTCATTTACCATCTATTTAAAAAAAATTAGTTTCCTTCATCTACCAAGACCACCATCTATGCCTCCTTCTTTCTTAGGTTTGCCTTAAGTATCATTGTTCAATCCAAGTTCCTGACTAGTTGGTGTTATTAGGGACCTTAGTAGTTTCTTCAACTTTACTATTGGTAGTATTTTAAACTGGTGTAACATTATCTTATGACCTATTAACACCTTTGGGATTAGGCCTTCTTTCTATTCTACTCTCTTTATACCTCCTTGAATGGACTTAAGGTTTATAAATAACCAGGCCTGTGTAACCCTGATGCTTGGTTTAGTGTCTGCATTGCTCATCTTGAGGATATTGTTATCATGAAAAACTCATTACATCTTTATTAATTCCCATTATAGTTTATTTAGATCTCTAAAAACCTCCAAAACTATAATTGTCTTCACTTTCTATTAGTAAGTTTATACACATCAATTTTAGGCCTTTTAGACCTGATATCCTATTAAGGATCTCCTTTACATTTAAGGATCCAAGCACTCAATAAATACTAAGAAATTTGAAATAAAATTCAATAATTTCTGCTATATCTCTTTCCCTCCTCTTCACAAGCATGTTTCATAATATTTTCATTCTCTTACTCATGATCCTACCTATAAGTGGCAGTCCTATATTTTGATTGAGTAGGTATACCTATATCCTCCTTGACCATGCTTGGTATTTTGAGGATCCATGAGTATTGAGTCATTTTATATGAGAATTTTACCTCTTTATAGCATCCCAAATATTATTATCATCCCAAATTAATTGTTTGGGTCTTTGTGTACTAAGTTCACTGTGTGTGTAGGGTTTTAAGAGTCTGTCTTGACCATTCTTGTTGATCATCCCTTTAAGACCTAAAGTGACTTGATAATTGACATTTATCCATACCTCATAATTGAATACATTATCTATGTCTCTTTTTTCCATTATTTATATAATATCATCTCATACACTTGAGAATGAATACTTACAAGTTTGCATACCTATAAGTCCACAATTCATTGCTTACAACTCTTTATGGTGCATGTACATATCAACTTGGCATTGGAAACATCTTCACACCTTACTAAAAATATTTATGCAAATTTAGATCTCAAATATATTTACTCATAAATTTAAATCATGTTTCCACACATAATCATATGTATCACTACTTAACTCCCTCAAGCCTAATTGGACCTTTGTTGATGAGATTATTTTCAATATCCTTGGTTCAACTTGCTGAGGACATTATGGGCACTTAGATTGGATTGAATAGGTTATTTAATATCTCAATGCTTCACTAGAATTTGAGCCACTATTTAGTCTTATATATGTGGGTTAGATTTTAGATAGGCTCACTATAGTGTGAAAATGGTTTTGAGTCTTTAACATAGACCAAACACTCCAATGAGACCATAAGGACAACCTTTCTCCTACTTAAGACTATTCTATTGAGCCCTAGATATCCTACACTTGGATATTCAATAATATATTATATCTAGTTGACTAGGCCAAGCATTATGAAGAAGAAAAATGAACCTAGGGGCTCTCAAAAAGCCTTAAAATAGGTTAGCAAACCTTAACTTTTGCTAACTTGGTTTATGAAGGAATTGGGAGATAGTTTATGGTTTTTTGGACTTGAGGGATATGAGGAATATTATTTATTTTAGATATATATCATCCCCATACTTAAATCACTTTTTAACACTTGAATAAGACATTCAATCTATACACTTTTAGTCTATAGATTGACTATCATGAGAATAAGCTTGAAACTTTTCCTTCTTCATTCACATGGTGGACATTGAGAGGGATTGAAGGAGGTATGATTATGTAAAATGGTGATCATGTGGAGAATTAAAGGGTCATGGAGGGAGCATTAAGACTCTTCATTTTATCACATTAATGTCTTGTTCTTGTATGAAACATAAAACATTTTAGCACATAACCTAAAAACTGCCTACCAAGGGGAATTGTGAGTTGATTTGTCCTTGAAAGTATTATAAAAACATGTTTATATGACTCTAAAACACTCAAAATACCCTTATATTCTTTCCTCCATTCTTGATCCACTACAACAAGCTTAAATTCTTCATGAATATTATTTTATTAGGGCCTATGGGGGTTGCAAAGGGCTTACGACCACATGGGGGTCTTAGAAATAATTAATAAAGTTGAGGGGATTTATGTGAGAACCAATGCCACTAATTTCAAGCCTACTAGGGGCCTCACCTCTGGCTAAGAGCTTAGGCTCAAAATCCTCTTGTAAAAAATATACTAAGCAACTCAATCTAGCCCTTGTGAGCTTTATAAGGGCTCAATGAGAACTCCACTACCTTTCCTGCATTTCCTTGCACATTGAAGCTATGAAAATTCTATGATATACCTATCATTGATCCTAATAAAGTTTTTGACCTCCATTTGTATAAACTTGACTATATAGATCTATATAAACTTGCAAGTACCTATAAATCACCTTATTTTCTACATTTTCCATGTTTGAAGCTTTGAGAATCTATTAGAGGCTAGAGGTAGTGAGAAAAGGAGCCAAAGATGAATTTTAAATACATGGTATAAATGGAGGGAAGTTTGAGGTTCAGGTTCAATGTCTAAGACCTCCTTTTTAGTGAATTTAAACTATTTGACCTCTAAAATGAACCCTTTTATGCATATGAAAATAAACTAAAATGACATTATGAAGGCTATGGGGAAATTTTAAGACTCTTAATTTTAATGTGACATTAAAACATACCCATTTCCAAAGGTTTAAAATGCAATTTGATTCATATGAGAGTTTGAAGGACCATTTGATGACTTGAAGGGTAAATCAAGGCTTAAAATAGGTTTTAATGAGTAAACAATGGAGAATGACCTTGAATACATCATTAAATTTCAGGTTATAACTCAAATGAGGTTTGGTCACCCCTATCTCAATATCACTTCTCAAGAGATGGCTAAAAAATGCACAAACACTATGATAACTAGAAATCTTAATTTCCCCAAAATACCTTAAATTATGTTTAGAAACCTTAAGTTTATCAAACAATGTTTAGGCCATTCTCTAGCCTTACAAAAAACTTTGGAACTTTTCCACTCATTTAAGAAACATCATGACAACTTAACACATCACCTAAGGACTCAAAATATGTTATGACATGGGTATATCTCAAGCAGTGTCTAGCCCATACCATGACACCTCAAACAATGTTAAAATACTTATAAAAGAGCCCAAAGAAGACATCATAATACATGAATATCACCATATGCAATCATGGATGGGTGTCATGGGTTTTTGGTTATAGGGGCCGATAATTTGACCTAAGAGGCTAAATTTTCAACATATTTGGTGACTCATAGGGGTTGACTAGCTTGTTGGTCAATGGAATCCACTATCTCTTCATGATAGTCATGACCCAAACTAAAATGATCTCCTCACTTAGACTGATAATCAAACGAGTACATTAGCAAACTATTTAGGACTAAAATTACCTCACACACACAAAGACAACAAAAGAAATCAACACATAACACCTAGGAAAATAAGAAGATGGAAAAATAAATAAAATAAATTAGATAATATCACACTTATGTAAACACACTTATTGGAGATAGACAAAAACAACCTACTCTAAGCAACTAACCTGAACAAAAATTCTTTCTCCTACAAGATCAAATGGGAATTTCCTTTGATCACCATAGTACCATGGGGTCATATTATCATGTGTTGAATATAGTCTAATTGGTTTCTGTCCATGGAATGAGAACCTCCATTTACATATGGAGATGTTGGCATGCTCATAGCCTCTTAGGGTATAAATTGGATCTTCTTGTTCCATTCTTAGGTGCATAGTTTGGATAAGTGAATCCAACACCTAGTCATATTAATCCCACACTTGTCTACTTTACATGAACAATATTATCTCTACCTTAGTCATAGGTTGCTCTTGATTAAGCTGAACAATTTGAGGTGGATCTTGTGGCTTGCTTGGGAAGTTGACTTCAAAGATAGACAAATCTTGTATGATGGAATCTTGAGGCCAACAAAGTTCAATTTCATTCTCCAAGAGTAAAGAGACATATGAAAGTGAAAGGACATATACAAGTGGAAGGAGGGGTTGATAACCTTATTTCAATACCTCAAACAACTCATTCTCAAATAAGATAACATCTTGGAATGGCATGTTTAGAGGGATGTCTTCCTTTTGTTTGGTGATACTACCTCATTCAATTTGAATAATATCATGATATGTTTAAACAAGAGAGTAACTAGGATCTCATAATGTCAAATAAGTCATTTGGTTAATCTTCACATAGTTCTGGTTTTCTTGGAATCTCTTCAAGTTTGATAGTGGCTAATGTAGGAGCAGGCATATCACAACTTGACAAATATTTTGAAACCATATCCCATTAGATGGAACTCTAAGCAATTTTCTACCACCTCTAATAGATTATTATAAGCCTTCTCATTTGCAAAAATAACTTGATCATCTTAAATTACATCACTATTACCTTCATGAAGATATCAATAGGTTGGTTTTCACCTTTATTGACCCATTAAAACCTCTTGAGGGTTGCCTCCTTATTTTGAAATTGCTACAAGTTAAGAAAATGCCTCATTTCTATATTCTTTAGAAATGCCATCAAAGATATAAGATATTATGTCATCAATAAAATATTCAAATACATCTTCTCCTTGGCTAATGGGTAGGAATTATTCTTGTGACTCACATTTTTCTTAAAATCCATCTTCTTCTACATTCTTGAATGTTGAGTTGTACCTTTCTTCACCAAGAGGTGTGCCAATGGAAATTTCTTCTTTTAGCTCACTTAAGTCACTTTCATCATCTGCCACCATAACTTGACCTTCTTTAATTGCTCCCCCAAGGATAGGATCCTTTTCAAGAAATGGAATGGGATATTCTTTAAATAATTTTAGAAGGGAGGTTAAATCTAGTTGTGTTATAGATGCTTCACTCTTCTCATTAAGCTGCTCACTTTTGACAATCATCACCTCATTCTCCTTCTACATATTCTCTTGAATGAACCTCCATGATGGGAATGCTTTAGACTCTTAAGGAAGGAGGAATGGAGATTAATGGTCTTATATTTCTCCTTAACTTCAACATCTTGATGTAGGCTTGAATCACCTTCTTTTCCCTATGACTCCACTACTTGTTTCCAAGTTGGAACCTTGGATCTAAGATCTTCTTCTATTACATGTGATGTAACTTATGGAATGAATGAATGCACCTTTTCCTAAAATTTCATTTACCATTGACTAAAATACATTCTCATTTGCAAGTTTAATTATGTAACTAGATGAGCTTCAAAATCAAGCCTCAACTAATCAAATATCTCCTCAAGTTGATTAGGAAGGGAATGACCCTGCCAAGTCTAATATGGACCATGACATTAAGTCCTCATAACACACACTTATTCCTTATTTTGTATAGTTTCTTGGATATAATTACAAGTAGGGAAGGTTTGAGGATCTTATGGGGAACTTGGAAGGTGTTGAAACTCATATGCCTCATTATTTTGAGGAGGGGTGTGTTGATCAAAAGATGGTTGATATGGAATGGAGGAGGACACATAAGGCTGATGACTTTGGATTTATTGCTCCTCATGAACTACCAAAATCTCATCTATTCTTGAAATTAGACCATCTACATCTAACATATCATTATTTGTCCTTGATTGATTATCATTCATAAGAGATGCCCACTCCCTCTTAACTTACTATAATGAATCTCTCATATTATTAATAAGGTACCTAGGGAATTCTTGATCATACCCTCTCTATGTGTCAATTCTAACCATCTATTTATCATAGCCCAAGAGGGTTTGCTTAAGTTTCTAAAATGGACTAGTTTGGGACATGGCTAGGTTGACTAGGAGAATGATTATATTGCTAATACTGATTAGGATGATAGGTAGGTTTTTAAGCAGGTAAACTTGGGATAGGGAGTGACATATAGAACTAATAATAAAATCAAGGAGGTTCAACATAAGATTGGTAAGGGTCAACATGTTGTTGGTGATAAGGATAATAGGGCTAGTATGGGTCATATTATGACTGATGAGGTTCATTATGTAGTTGATAAGGTGGTATAACATAGACACTATCTCCATATCCAGCCACTAGACATTATGAGGCACATGAATAATAATGTGAACTATCAATAACAACTACTCTTACCCTTGGATGAATATCTTATGACCACTTTGGCATGAAATTATGATTTCAAATCTGCTTCTCCAATGCTTGTATCTACTTGAGATCACCTAATGATGATGGAATGTGCTCCAAGATTCTTGAATCTAATCCCACTAAGCATGATAGAATTGTTAAATATCTAAAATGCACCCTAGGAGGAGGTTGTTTTAGGCATACCTCCAAGTTTGGGGTAACATGGGATTAACCCAAGAATGTGGGTGACCTATGGCTAGACTAAACCTCTAGTTTATGGGGCTAGATCCCTTGGTGCATTAATTGAGCTCAAATCCTAAGACCTACTAACTTGTTGGGGTGAAAAGGGATAGAAGGGAAATATAAAATGAGACCTATAATAATGGAGGTGAAACAATGATATGTTTTATCCACTTTATTTGACCTCTTAATAACACTAATGAACAATACATGAATTGAACACTATCTCCAAAAACTTTTATACATAAATAATTCACATGAAGGTTATTGTAGATGGATAAAAATTAGAAGTGATGGATGAGAGATTTATTTTGAGACACTTCCAACCATATTACACTTCAAGTATAGTCACCAACCTTTGACACATCATATTACTTGCATAAAACAACCTACTAGAATCTAGGTGAGATAAGGGTATACAAAGGGAAGTAACCTATCACTTATACATATCAAATAAACATATAACACACTAGAGACTATCATGGAGAAGATGAAACAATCTGTATATTAGCTCAAGAGGTGACAAAGTACAAATTTGGATATAATATCTTCATACCCAGTAGAGGGATAGATACAATGGCCTTAGAGACTTGATATATAGGATTTGAATAGAGAAAGAGAGGGAAAGATGGCATGGAAATGACATGAATAAATAATTAATTACCCTCAATCCCTCCAATAATCAGTTACAACCTATATAATAGTCCCATCATCTCTCTATGCATTGACTTCATGATTGGTGGTCTTCAATGAGAATTTTGGGCATTGAGATGGAGCTGTGGAATCTAATTCAAATTCGGTTGACCTCATGAAGAGATATACACCAAATTGTTGAAACACTCAATTAATTGGTAGTTAAAAAGGTGTCAACATGGTCTATTTAGACTTCATGGGTTATGTTAGTAATTTCACTTGTCAAGGTTAAATTACTACCCTTATCATATGAAACTTTCCTAAATCTCACCAATATCCCTTTGCAATAGGTGAAAATAATCAATCATGGCCTAAAATAATTAATTTTGGTAAAAAATGTCAAAAATGGATTGTAAATAGGTTATTTTCATTTCAAAAGATCATTGTCAAGTTCAAATATGTAGACAATCCATGTACAGGGGGTTAATTTTGAAGGAAATTGAGGATTCTAAGAGCTACATGTGGTTTCAAGACGTAAAATTTTCTACATAGGGTCATCATGAATTGAGGAACCTTTTGAAAAAAATTCATGGCCATTGTATGAGTCCTCATCATGTTCTTTGGAGATCACAATTGGAGCAGGCATCATTTTGGAGTGCAATAGAGGTTTCTAAGTCCAGTTAAAAGTTTTAAAATTATGGGATGATGTTTTTATATAATAATAAGAAATTTAAAGAGTTTAAAAACTCTAAATTTTAATCAAACCATGCTCATACAATCTTTTGCAAGCAAACAAGCATAAAGGCCAAAAAGGGGTTTTTTGAATTTTCAAGAAAAATGTGCTTTCAGAGTGTTTTGATAGCATGGTACATACCATATGATTTAATTTTTATGAATTGAGAATAATTTTAAGATTTATTTTCATTTTGGTGAAATTTTCATTTTTTTCGTTCTAGACACCCTTCTTAGCCTCCTGTTCAGATGATCATATCTTTCACCACATGTAGAGTTTGGATGAATTATCTTATTATGTTTTTATTAATAATATTTAATTATAATTAATGAAAAATTGAGACAATTTGAGTTGTTTTTATTTATGAACAAACATTAAGAGTGTAGGCAGCTCAAAATGCAGTCAAAACCCCATAAGAAGATTTCTCCATGTGGTAACTTTTTATATATTTTGAATGGGAACCCAATATTTTCATGGATTTTTTAAAGGGGATGGGGTAATTTTTATACATATAAATTTAAATTTTTGAGATTTGGAGGTCTGTACTTCATGAACCATCATTATGGAAATTTAGCTTCAAAGCCTGCCTAAACCCTCAAAAAACTAGTTTTGAAAAAAATTGATTTTTTTTTCCATAAAATCATATTGTATCAAACTTAAAAATTTTAAAATGTAAATTAAACTCAGAGAGGATTCCATAAATGTCAATTTTATGCATGGATAAGTATGGATGAGGGCATAAATCATATTTTTTATAGAAACAAGCATGTAAAATGAAGTACATGACACTTAAATGAAATAAAATACATGGAGATAAAATAATAATAATTTTTATTCATCCAAAATTTTTATTTTGGTCATAAATAAACCCATAATTGTCCAAACCAGCTCAATCAAAATGGCTAGTCTACAAGAAAATGGAGCAAAATAGGCCTAGTCAACTTTGTTGACTAAATGGCAAATTTTTTCTTATCAAAATTACTTTTTTGGTGATGAATAATTATTTTTCAGGTGTAATTTTTTTCTCTTAGGTTTAATTTCATATATTTTTAGGTTTAATGGAGTCTACATGCAAGAAGATAGGCTATTAGGCCTAATTGGCCTTATAGGCTTAATTAGTCAATCAAGCAAGTAAAGAATGGTGTTAAAAATATATCAAATGAATTAATTTTGGATTTAAAATGTATAATATATGTTTTTAAAGTGGATATATCATTAATAATTCAATCCATAAGTTTCAATTCATGTAAGTTAAGCTCAAGTTGAGTTAACTAGTCCTAAAGGGTCAAATCTCTTTAGTTGACTAGTTTGACTAGTTTCATGCATCTCCCATGCTTTTCATGCAAGATAAATAATTTAAAGAACTTAAAATAACTTTCAATATGGAGTTATATTATAATTTATGGAATTATTTTCATGCAAGGAAGGTTTAGGAGTCACCATGGGCCCACCACTTCTCAATTCTATGCCAAAAATGAAGAACATGCAATTTTTGAAGACTTAGAGGATTTTAAAGCCTTTATTTAATATTGTAAAATGATTTTAGTCTTATTTTAAATAAAATAAGACTAATAATTACATTTTACATGCCACTTTGTCTTTATTTAAGGTTTTAGACTTAAATATTAGCTTTTTGAAGCCATTTTTCATTAATTTTAGAAGTAGAGCAAAAATTATAATTAACACCATGCATATGTTTTTTTTGGATCAGAGTAGAGTTTAATTTTATTGTGTAATATCATAAAAGTGTTATATAATTTCCATTTTTTTAGGTCCTCTCCACACCACTATGAAAATCTCATCCTCTACAGGTCATTTGAAGAGATAGGATTTGAATTTGTTTTGCAAACTTCTTTCAAGCCTTCTTTTGAAACACTGATGTTCAAGATTGAATGTAGAGTTTTATTTTAGATTCATGTGTGTCTTACTCAATTTTATAAATATTTCACATAATAAAAATTATTTATGTGCATCACCCAATTAGATAGGATTTTCCATTTTAGTTTCCTTCTCCATTTTCATCCCAAAATAGTAGTAGATCAGATTTAATTGATAAATCTTAAGGGAACCATCCCTCTTTGGAGGTTCTTCTCAAAATAAATTTCCCACACTATGATAAGTTCCAATTGTATCACTTGGAGAGAGGGTGTGTTTTACACATCTTCAAGTAGGGTGTACTATAGAGTGATAACATGTTATTAAGTAGCTACCTCTTTTTTCTATGCTAACTAGGCTAAAGAAAATGCCCTATCCTTCATCATGGTGATGGGAAGTGTGACTATTCACCTTCATGAGTTATTTAAATGGTTTTATGACCCTAAAATAACTCCCTTAGCATCCCTCTATTCCAAGAAAGCATCTTCATTTATCTCCAAAATAGGCTTAATAGGCAACTAGGCCTAGTCACATGATGCTTATTCCTTAGAAGGCCATGAAACCTACATAAGACCTTAATAGTAGGTGATTGATCTTGTTTTAGGTCTGAGCTAGCATACTATACCATGGCATGTGTCTTAAAATCAATATACTCCTATAACTCTACCCCATTTAGGTGACTAAGACTCATTTTACTAGCTTTTCTAGACTTCCCCTTTTGCTCATACCTATAGGTGAATTTATAAGATGAACTAAGAGTGGATGGTGATTTAAAAAGGTGAAATATGCCTCTAACTACCCAATTCCATGATCTACAACTCCTCATCAGGTTATGTACCCTATTTTCATCATTGAATCTTGTAAAAACATGGTTTTTAGGGTATCCATACAACCTAATGCCATGAACAAGACCTCATTAGAGTGCATCATATGGTTTAGGTGACATCATGACCAAATCAAGTTATTTGAGTATAAATATCTCAATCTCTCCATCGGGTCTGTATTAAGGTTTATGCATGGTTTTAGTGGCCTACCATCTTAATAATGGCTCATAAAGTATAGGAATCAAACCCAAAATATTTTCCATGATGTTTATCCCATAGACCCCATTAAAATTCTTGAATATCTCCTAGTCACATGAAACTTGAATGGTGAGATGTGAGTGAAAGTTGGTGGCCTTTGAGCTCTTTTCTAGGCATTTTATGTAGGTTGATAGTCTTAGGGATTGTCCATAGAGTTAGGATTCTAAATCCCACTATTTATTCCATGGATATTGAGTGCATGGGGTTCCTTAACTCAGTATAATATAATTGGCCATGAATCATCTTGCCATGTGAGGTGTGAACATTAGAGTTGGTAGGTCGAGGTGAAAAACTAGAGTGTTGTAGCTTAGGAGAGTTAATAAGACCAAGTTGACATTTTATTTTATTTCCTCTATATAAAATAACTTTATTAGGACCTATAACATAATTATCTACCTCTTCATGATATTAGGCCTAACATGTGGTTTGGAGTTTATCACCAAGATGAAGATGGGTCTTGAAGGTCAAGGATGACCTTAGGTCTCATATGCCTAGACTAAGTTTTAAAAATTTGAGTAACTTGTAGGTATATTTTTTATCTCAATGTCACCAAATATCACTTTTTTCATCTATTTCAAACCTTTTAAATTTCTTTCATCTACCCATACCATCATCTCTACCTCTTCCTCTCTTATGTTTACCTTGAGTATCATTGCTTAGTCTAGGTGCTTGACCAATTGGTGTTATTAGGGACCTAAGTAGTTTCCTCTATTCACTTTAATGTTTATAGGATGTAAAACTTGTGTAAAATTATTCCATGAGTTGGTAACCCCTTTGGTATTAGGCCTCCCTTCAACCCTGCTCTTTTTATACCTCCTTGAATGGACCTAGGGTTTATGAATAACCAGGCTTGTATAAGCCTGATGCTTGGTTCAGTGTCTTTATTGCTCATCCTGAGGCTCTTGATATCATGAAAACATTATTAAATATTTATAACTTACCCTTATTATGTATTTAGACCTCCAAAACCTCTAAAACTGAAATTGTCTTCACTTTCTATTAGTAGGTCTGTATACATCAGTTTTAGGCCTACTAGACCTAATAAACTGTCAAGGCTCTCCTTTGAATTCAAGGTACAAAGAAATAAATAGATACTAATAAAATTTAAATAAAATTAAACACTTTTTACTATCTCTCTTTCACTCTTCTTCACAAACATGTTTCATCACATTTTCATTCTCTTACTCATGATCCTGCCTATAGGTGGCAGTTCTACACTTTGATTGAGTAGGTATACTTTTATTCTCCTTGATCATGCTTGGTATTTTAAGGTTATATGAACATTGAAGCATGATACATATAAATTTTACCTCTTCCTAGTCCTTATAAACCTTATATCATCCCAAATTAATTATGCAGGTCTGTGTGTACTAGGTTCACTATGTGTGTAGGGTTTTAAGAGTCTATCTTGACCATTCTTATTGATCATCCCTTTAAGACCTAAAGTGTAATGATAATTTAAATTAATCCATACCTCAGCCTTGCATACATTATATATTTATATTTTTTTCATTTTCTCTATAATCTCATCTCATACACTTGAGAATAAAGACCTATAGGTTTGCAGACCTGTAGGTTTGTAATTCATTACTTGAAGCTCTTCATGGTGCATGTGTGGATAAAATTGGCATGAAAAACATCTTCACACCATAATAAGAATCTTGATGCACATTTATATCCTCAAATATATTGATTTAACAACTTCAATCATGTTTCCACACATAAGCCTATGTATCACTACTTAGCTCCCTCTAGCCTAATTGGACCTTTATTGATGAGATTGTCTTCAGTCTCCCTAGTTCAACTTGGTGAAGGAAATATCAACACTTAGATTTGATTACATAGGTGATTTCATATCTCAATTTTCCATTATAATTTTATCCACTAGGTAGTATTATATATTTGGTTTGGAGTTTGTGGGTTTATGAGGATGGATCACTATAGTGGGAAAATGGTTTTGAATCTTTAGGACAAATTAGACACTCCAATGAGACCATAAGTACTAAACTTATCATATTTAAGACTCTTCTATTGAGCCCTATATATCATACACTTATATATTTAACAAGATATGATATCTAGTTGATTCAGCCAAACATGATGATGAATAAAAATGAACCTAGGGGATCTCAAAAAACATTAAACTATGCTAACAAACATAACTTCTACTAAAGTTGGTTTATGAAGGAATCAGGGGATAATTTATGGTTTATTGGCCTTGAGGTCTATGAGTAAGATTGTTTATTTTAGAGAGATATCCTCCTCATAGTTGAATCACTTTTTATACCTAAAGAAGACATTGGTCCATATAATTTTATTTTGAAGATTGACTGTTATGAGACCAAGCTTGAAACATTTCTTTCTTCATTCACATGGTGGATATTGAGAGAGATTGAAGGATGTCTAATCATATTAAATTATGATCATGTGGAACATGAAATGGGAATTGAGGGAGAATGGAGACTCTTCATTTGATCACATTCATGTCCTATTCTTATATGAAACACAAAAACTTTATCACATAACATGCAAACTTCCTGCCAAGGGAACTATGAGTTGATCTATCCTTGTAAGTACTATAAAAAAATGTTTATAAGAGTCCAAAACACTAAAAAAACAATTATATTCATTATTTCATTCTTTATCCACCACAATGAGCTTACATTCTTCATTAATCAAATTTTATTAGGGTTTATTGGGTTTGTCAAAGGGCTTAATACCAACTGAGGGTCTTAACAATCATTCATAAAGTTCATGGGATGGATTTGAGAACCAATACCAATAATTTCAATACTACCAAGGTCATCACCTTTGTCTAAGGTCTTAGGCTTTGAATCCTCTTGTATGGACTATACTAATCAACTCAATCTAGACCTTCTAAGATTGACAAGGGATCGATGGTAACTCCACTACCTTTCCTATATTTCCTTCTACATTTAGGTTGTGAAAATTCTCTGAACTACCTTCCATAGATCTTCATGAAGTGTCTAACCTCCATTTTTATGGACCTGACCTTATGGATCTATAAAAACCTAAAATTACTATAAAACACCTTATTTTTTTAATTTTTCCATGTTTAAATCTTTGAGAATCCACTAGAGGGCATAGTGAGGGAAACAAGGAGCCAAAGATGAGTTTCAGACAAATGGTATAGATGGAGGGAAGTTGGAGAGTTAGTTTCAACATGTGGGACCCCCTTTTTAGTGAATGGAAACCATTTGACCTCTAAAATGAAGCATTTTATGTATATGAAACCATACTAAAGTGATATTATGAAGGATATTAGGACCTTTTAAGATGATTCATTTTAATTTGGCATTAAAACACACCCCTTTATAAAGGTTTAAAATGCAAGTTGTCTCATATGAGAGTTTGAAGGACCATTTGATGACTTGAACGGTGAATCAAAGCTTGAAATAGGTTTGAATGAGTAAAAAATGGATAATGACCTTGAATACATCAATATAATTTGGTTTATGACTAAAATGAGGCTTTGTAACGCATATATCATGCTAACAAAGACCCGTTCTTAAGGGATGGCTAAAATAGGCACAAACACTAGATAACCAGAAACCTTAATTCTCCCATATTACCTTAATTTTTGATAATAAACCTTAAATTTATCAAACAATATTTAGGCCATTCTCTAGACCTCAAAAATAACTTTGGAACTTTTCCACTCATTCAAGAACCATCATGACAACTTAATACATCACCTAAGGACTTAAAACATGTTAGGACATGAGGATCTCTCAAGTAGTATCTAGCCCATACCATGGCACCTAAAACAATGCTAAAATGCTTACAAAAGAGACCAAAGAAGACATCACAATTTATGAATATGACTATGTGTAAGCTTAGATGGGTATTAGGGGAAAGTTTTTGGTTATAGGGGTTAAAATTTGGATTGGGAGGCCAAATTATCAACAATAACTAGATCAAATAGTTTGATACAAGTCAATTCCAAATTATGTCCCAACTTTTCAATTAAAATAAATTCCACTATTTTATATATTTTGTATATCAAATGTTCTAATTATAAAACTACATCAAATTATTTGATATAGTTTTAACTATTCTTCTTCACAGAGTTAGTCGATTTAGTTATTTTTTTGTATTTTATCTTCCTTGGCTAGCTTGATTTAGTTTTCACTTCAAATTTCCATCATGAAGTATATATTTGGTGAATCTAAACATAGAACACAATATGATATGATAGATCTGACTAACTCTAATAAAGACCCTAAACCACATTTTAATATTATCAAAAACCAAGATAAAATCAATATTCACATTATCAATATAATAATATATTAAAATTCACTCTATATTACTCAACATATTGATATTTTCAACTATCCTCCACACATTCCTATTGTTGAGGATGGGAGTGACCTTGAGTACACTATCTAAATGATCCTATTCATTAATTAAAAACTTCAACATAAGGGAAAGGATCCTATTATAATTTATAATCTCATGATGGGACCCAACTTAAGATGTGCCCCTTTACCTACACATACCATTTTGACAAGATTTGGAGAAAGTCAATACATGACTTATTATCGTCTTTCTTCTTCTAATATGCCTTGTTGATATTTTTCTCCAAAAATGTCAAAATATCTAATACCATATGGGAGGCCCATTAATTTTTTATGGAAAAGAGCCTTAAAATTACATAGGGTACCATTTTTTTAGGCTAACAAAAATTAGAGATTTAAATGCAATTTTTAACTTACAAACTTTTAAATTTCTTTCCAACCTCCGCTTACCACTCAACCCACGACCATCAAAAACTAGAACTCTACTCTTAATTTATAACTTATACAATTATAAATTAGAAGTAGCCTCTTGCTTTTTTACAAATGCATTCCCCATAGAAATTAGAGATTCAATTTAAATTTTTAACTTACAAAAATTAAAATTTCAATCAAACCTCCACTTCCTATGCATCTAACTCTAATTCAAACTTGAAACTTTGGTTTAAATTTTCAACTTGTAAAGTTGTAAATTATAACTTGAGTCCCACTTCCCATCAAATACACTTACTATGGAAATTATAACTCTAGTTACAATTTAAAAATTTCTAAATTAAAAATTGTACCTCAAGTTCCACTTTCTCGATCTAAATACACCAATTCTTTTGCTAGAAACTAGAAGTTAGAGTGCAAAATGTAATTTTGCAAAATTGCTTCACTACTCCAAAGTTCTAAAATTCTCACCATTTTTTCCAACTACTGACTTAAGGGCATTAATTTTAGGTTTATGGATTATATTTAGGGTATTTTTTTGAAATCATTATTTAATTTTCAAAATTGAGGAATTAGAGCTTTGTGTAAAGAAATCCTTGCCAAGCCATGATGCTGAATAATGCCATGCTTCAGCAATGCAACCCCAAACCATGACCACCATTTACTACCATCTACTAGTAATCCTTTTATTCCTCATAAATTTTCCATCCATAATTTTCTATATCATTCTAAGCATATATTGTTTTCATATATTTTTCCTATCTCATGAAGAAATCTATGGATTTTTCCTTTGCTTGGCTAATCTAAGGTTTTAGTTTATTTACCTTCATTTTCAAAATTGTCTGCATTTTTTCCCAAGTTATTATCATAGTAAATTTAAACCTTTTATAGCATAAATAGACCTAGGGTTCATAAAAAACAACATAATATTCCATAGAGATTCCCTACACAGTCCTTGCAGATATTTCACCTATCATAACAACTCCAAAAACTATAGAGTTTTCACTTAAATTTGCTACCCTAAAACTCTACATAAAATCCTATTGCATTTGTAACTGTAAATAACTATCAAGGATTTTAAATATAGTAACAATCATAAAACCCCTATAATAGGTTTTGTTATACCTCACAAGTGTGTTTTACAACTCCAAAACCCACTGAACATTTCACTTTCATTTACAACTCTAAAACCCATCAAAATTTTAACCTACAATTGCAACCCTAAATCCCACTAACTTTGAAGTTGGTTTTCCCACATCAAATTCCATAGAAATTATGTTTATAAAATAAATTAAGTTTAAATCTAAGATACCTAGAGTCCTACTCAACTTATAATATAACACCAATGAAATCACAAACATAAACCTAGGTCACACAAACCTAGGTGATTTTTGGATAAGGGTAAATGCTAAATTAAAAAATGATTAGATTCAAAGCATTTAAAATTATGAACTACCCCAAGTAGTATCCTTCCCCTTATCAGTGTAGATCCCTAAGATTGTGCTCACATTAGATAAACACTATGATGTAAAAAAAGAGAGAAGTATTGAATGACAAGGGAGAAAGGATTCCGAACCTATACCTTGACTTCATAGACTTAGTGTTCCTAATTATATAATATGAGAGTTATCTCGATATAAATATTGACTCATCCAAGATTTTTTTATCAAGATAATAACATTGGATGTCTAAGGGTACTTGATTAATAATGGATAAAATTTCCTAGGCTTACATCCACAAGATTACCCAAAACGTTGGCAAGAATAAAATTTAAGGAAGAAGTGGGTGACATAATCATATTCTTTCATAGAGTCACTAGGAACCCTAATTCCAATAAATTTTAGGATTGTATGTACTAATACATATGGGTAATCCACTAAAATAAGTAGTACATCCACCAGACCCAGCTAATAAGTGACTTCATCCATAAGTAATTGGTGGAAGTATAAAATACAAGGAAGTTGTACATGACTTCATATATAGTCTAAATAGTAGAAATGTAAAGAGCCTTCTTAGGATTGAACATAATTCTTGACCAAGTCAACAAGGTCTTCAATTATTAACCTGACCTCACCATTGAGGTAAGTAGGATACATTTTATAAGGGTAAATGATGCATTCATATACTACATAATAGTCATGTTTGACAAAAACCTAGAAAAAAGAGATTTTATGATGCTATTACTTCTAAGATCACAAATTGGGGATCTTATTTCTTTCAATTCCCCACATACTCATACATTAGAGTAGGATGATTTAGTGGTTGTCCTTACACCTTCCCAAGGTATGTAAGTGACAAATGGGATTTAATGGACCTTGTGATGCAACTTATAGAGAATCAAAAATTGTTATCAAGAAAATATAAGGTAGGAATAAATTTACCCATTAGCATAGGGAGGTATACATGCCCTTCCCTATCCAAATCCAAGTGTACAGGTGCTGAGATGACTTAGATGACCTTAAGAGCTCTTGATGAAGGTAATTTTATGATGTAAATGGAAGCATCACCAGTATATTAGGAATCATAACATATTCCCAGGTTTCCTATTATGAATATTACTAGGAAGACCCAAGATGAAGAAGAAGTGATACTAAAATATTATTCCAAGATGACCCTGGAGTAGATCAAATATTATAACATGGAATCAATCCCCAAGGACTTAATGATGATGAATCTCTAGTGGATAGAGTTTACTATGATAAAAAGATATTTTTTCAACCTCTTCCATCAGTTAGGTGGTACATACATGAGTATTTATCATTAATGGATAGTAATACCAATGTCATAAAAAGATAGTTAATTGATTAAGGAGCAAAGGGGTCAAGGTGACCAAGGAAACTTTGAGCATCATTGATAAGTTAAAATAAGTCAAAGAGAAGGGTGTAACACCAATGGTAGAAGGTTCTAATAGTTGAACCCAAATAGAACAAGCATAAAGGGAAGTGGAATCACATGAGAAAATAAAAACAAAGGTCTAAAAGATATCAATATAGTGGCTAAGGAATATCTATAGATCAACCAATACTAATTTCAATTAAAGACACAACTATCACTAAAGCAAAAATAGTTTTTCCCCTATCTCTAGCATTTCACCAGCTACAATACCTCCTCCTCCTATCTCCACTCCACCATAATCTCAAATAATTTCCCCCTCCATTTCTACCAGCTCACTAGTGCTAGTAACTCCATTGTCAATAGTTCAATCAACATAATTGGATACTCAAGCTTAATTTTCACTCCCCTCTTATACAATTTATTCCATATCTTCCATAAATTCACTCCCCTCTTCTAAAATTCCTTCTATATCATCCCTAATATCCACCACCACCCTATTAATCACCAACATAACCTAGAAGTACATGACTACAGATTCAATCATCCTAACTATAATCCCACTAGCCATCCTAATGACTAGGGTAACTACTTCTTAATTTTAATCTCTTATCAATTTACCCATTACATAAACCCTAAGTATATCCACAACTTTGATTGATTCATTCACAAATTTGGATTCCACATTCCCATAGGTTCCCCTTTTCAAGTCCCCATACCTAACCTTCCACTTATGTCACTTCCAATTCTCACACCCTGGGTAGGCACATCCATTTACACTACACCCATTTCTTCCATTTACAAAATAGCTAAAACCCTTATAAAGGATGTAGAAATAGAGTAAATAATTGATACAAATATTGCTATTCAACCCACATATGGGGAAAATATTTCCAAAATATTTGTTGAGGATTTAATGGCCATATCAGTGATATATGCATCCCTCATCACTATAACTACCAGTGTAACAAATTTAGATGTAGATTCATAATTGAAAGTGATAGGAAAATAGGATGCCACTCCACATTGGCTAGTACAATAAATTGGGAACAAATGAAAATAGATGGTTTCCCATAGAACAATAGATTTTGTCCTTTAAAGGCATAAAAAAATCAAGGGAAACTCCCAGAACTATATCCATAATATTATGTGATTCAATAAGGGAGAAGTATGCAAAAATTATAGTCCTCCCACATAAAAAAAAAAATTAATATATAGTGGTGCAAGATTACCAAATATCCAAAGTGCATCTAGGTCATCCTATAAGAGAGGGATTGACATGATGTTCAATCAAGAATTAACTCTCTTTTTGAGAAGATGGATAGTGAAAAGGTTACAAAGGATGAATTGAAGACTAAAGTTGAATATTTGACCACTACACTAAAGTTCATTAAGCCCATGGCCCAACCAACATAATATATTACTTAGTTCTCTAAAAAATAAATACTTGATGTAGTAATAAATATCGGTAACATGAGAAGGGATACAAAGGACTAGGAAGAAGAACTCATCACAAAGGGAAATGGATTAATTGAGTTAGTAATAGACTACTAAAAAAATCTAAAGGTTTATTGGGAAACTTTGAAGGCGTCAATGAGAAAAAATGAGGAAGAGATAGAAAGGTTTAACCTATTCTACCCAAAGTTTCAATTTGTTGACATGATTGAAACTAAAACCCTAATTACAAAAAATATATTAATTAATGATGCAGAGCATGAGGAATTGGATAGGGTAGCTAATTTTAGAATAAGAATACTTATAGAGAGTATTAATAAAGCTAAGGCTACATATGATAAAGTCACAAATATGATCTATGACATTGAAGATTTTCTCAATAAGTTATCATGTAAAGTAACATATCATCAAGAACAAATCATTTTAGTACTAGATGTTCAAGACAAGTTCAAAGGATTGGTCAAGAGAGAGTCAACACGAGACATAACACTCAACTTTAGTTCCATCCATCAATTTATCAAGTATCTTAATAAATTGGATTAGATGGGGAAAGAAACTCAATTATATAGGGCTACATAAAGGGAACTATCTAACATAATTATATATTGTGAAATAAGCAACATATATTCACTTGGTCTTGATGAAGATCATATCCTAGAGATATTTAAAAGTTTTGATGCTTATATTGAGAAGACATAGGCAAATAAGGTTAAAGACTCTTTAGAAGTTATGGATGTAGATTAATTATTTCAATCAAATACATTTTGTATATTAGATTTCTTTATTGTAAAAGACATTATAAAGTTACAGGTTGTAAATTGCAACTATCATTTTGACAACACTTTTTGAGAAAGAGCCACTTGTAATTTATATGTACCTTCTTGATAGGTTGTAAAAATCAAACTTGTAAATTGCACTTTTATTTTTGAAAAATTATAATTTGGTTACTTGTAAAAAATCATGTTGTAAATTGAATTTCCAATTTTGTCAAAGTTGGATGACTTAAAAAGTTGTAAAAGTCCCAATGAAAAAATACAAGTTAAGTTTTGCAAGAAATAACCTAAATATCTAAAAGATTTATAATTTTCTAAGTGTGAGTTAATCTTTTGGTTCCTCATTCCATGGAAAAGATAAAAACAACTCAATTTAAGATAAGGAGGACATTTAATGAAGATTATACAAGATTTATCCATGATTACAACACTTTTCGAAGTGCCCAACAATTGCATTTTGCTTTTTCCAACCATTTACCCTACTAAAAATGCCATTCCAGCTGAAGATCACACCCTTTACATGAGATTTTCTGATTTTTCTTGCTCTTTAACTAGGTATAGAATTTTGATAACTAACTCTCTTCTAACAGATTATTTTGTATAAATATGGGTACAATGGCACAACCAATTTATCTTTTCGCTATTTGAGAAATTATTCTACATTTTGAAAAATTGATCTACATGTTGTAACCTAGAGAATGATAATAGATTGAATATTTTATTTTCTTATCTATGTTATCTTTGTGTATGCAAGGCTATTTGTCAAATTTGTGAATGATTTAATTCTTATTTCAATCAAAAAAATTCATCTATGGTATTATTTTTCGCTTTTGAAAGATTTTTTAATTAAAAATAAATAATCTTGTTCCTTATATGATAAATGCCCAATATTACCTTTGGTTTCATATTTGTATGAGTTTGTGCTCTAATAAATTTTAGTATATCTATTATTATACTATGTTCATATAAAGCAAGCATTAATTTCCACTATAATTATTTGGTGCAATCACCATTTCAAATTTTGAAAAATCATTTCTAAAACTCTTTTCCTCACAAGTCAAACAATAGTTTAGGAGCAAGATCACTAAGAAGTAGAATGTTTTTACATGAACTGATAATTTATTAGTTGTACTAAATTTAGTGAAAGGAATTCAACCTTATATAGAGGTTTAATTCATTTCACCAAGGTTCCACATCTTGGAGGTGATCCAATTTTATCATTATATTTACCATAGTTTACAACACATATTGCACAACATAAAGATGGGTGTAAAATCTATATCATAAGTAAAGTTGCAAGTTGCAAGTTGCAAATCATAGCTATCATTTTGAAAAATATTTTAAAGAAAGATCCACTTGTAATTTTCAAGTACCTTTTTGATAGGTTGTAAAAATAAAAATTGTAAATTACTCTTTTATTTTTGACAAAGTCTGAGTCACTTGTAAAAATTCATGTTATAAATTGTATTTCTAGTTTTGTCAAAGTTGGATGAATTAAAAAGTTGTAAAAGTCCCAATGAAAAAATACAAGTTAGGTTTTGTAAGAAATAACCTAAATATCTAAAGCTTTCTATTATTCTAAGTGTGAGTTCATTATTTGGTGCCTCATTCTATGGAGAAGATAATAACTCATCTGAAGACAAGGATGAAATTACATAAAGATTCTACAAGATTTCTCTATGCCTCTAGCACTTTTTGAATCCCCCAATATTTTCATGTTCCTTTTTTCAATCATTTATCTTGCTTAAAATGCCATTCCAACTAAAGATCACAACCCTTGCATGAGATTTTTTTTATTTTTTCTTGCTCTTTAACTAGGTGTAGAGTTTTGATAACTACCTCTCTTCCAAGAGAGTATTTTGTTTAAATATGGGTATGATGGCATAGCCAATTTATCTTTTTATTGTTTGAGAATTTTTTCTACATTTTAAGTAATTGATCTAAATGTTGTAACCTAGATAATGATAATAGATTGAAGATTTACCTTCCTTGTCTATGACATCTTTGTGTATGAAAGGCTATTTGTCAAATTTTTGAATGCTTTCATTTTTATTTCAATCATAAAATTTCATTTGTGGTATTATTTTTCCCTTTTGAAATATTATTTGATTAAAAATAAATAATCTTGTTTCTTATATGATAAATGCCCAATATTATTTTTGGTTTCATATTTGCATGAGTTTATGCTTCAATAAATTTTAGTATATCTATTATTATGCTATGTTCATACAAAGTCAAGCATTAATATCCACTATAATTATTTGATGCAATCACCATTTTTAGTTTTTAAAAATCATTTCTAAAACTCTTTTCCTCACAAGTCAAACCCTAGTTTATAAGCAATTCACTAAGAAGCAAAGTTTTTTACATGAACTAGTAGTTTATTAGTTGTACTAAATTTAGTGAAAGGAAGATGACCTTATCTAAAGGTTCACCCAAATTATCTAAGGTCCCAAAACTTTGAGGTGGTCCCATTTTATCATTAGATTTATTATAGTTTGTAACACATACTGCATAACATAAAAAGGGGTGCAACATCTATGTGATAACATTATTTGGCATGCTCAATGGAACTCAAAAATTATTACTAAGACATTGGTGCTATTATCATAAAGAATTTTATTAGCCTCATATATATTTCAAAATCACTTGGTGAATCTATTGGCTCATAAATTCAAAAGATCTAGGTTTATATATTCCAAAGATACAAACAAGATATTCTATTAAAGGTAATAAAGTTGAATTACAAGAATTGTCATTTCCATATAAAAATAAATCAAGATTAGATGTATCTGATACTAGAGTATATCCTAAAAAAATGTTTGCATCTACTAAAAATACCCATAGTAGTTTCATACCTCCCATTATGGCTCTGAGAAATCAAATTTTCATAGCCTTCAATGGAGGTAACCCACTCCAGTTAGCCCAGTATGATGATATACACACCTTAGCTTTGAAAATCCTTGCATATTTTATTGGTGAAACTTCCACCACTTCCATATAACATATACAAGACATTGATAATACTTTTTTTTAGTTCATAATATAGTATAATAAAATGTTGTAATCAAACTTATTGTTTCCTCATTTAAGGGCAAAGACTTATAATGGTAAAAAGGTTTTCTCCCTAATTCAATTCATGTTTGGTATGACTTAGGGACTGAACTATACATATAATTTGAGGACAAGAGTGATTACCTCTCCCTGATTGAACAATTAACTATTATTTAATGGTCTCCTCATGAGTTCATGAGTGATTTCAATTTTCATTTTCAAAAGACATGGAATAGAATTCTAGTGTTGGTCAAACCAACCCAAAATAATGAGTTTCTATATTACTTAAGAGTTTTAAATAGTGATATAGCTATTATTATTGAATTTTTGGGTGGTACCACACTCCTGAATTCTTATGAAATTGCAATAATAGAATAAAATTGCCTAATTCAAGATGGAAAATTTCCCCATGGCCTCTATTTCTAGAAGTGTCTCCTATGTAACCTATAGTTTCCCCAATTCCCACCACAAGTAAAGTACCAAATTTAAATCCTACTCCTACTGATGATTTATATGAGGTCAAGTCACTAATTAAGAGCTTTGGCAATGAGTTGGTAGTAATGAAGAGGCAATAATCCTAGAAGTACAAGCCTTGTTAGTAATCTAACCAAACATATTAACCTAATAGGCATACATACCAAGGTAATTCACATCCACAAAGTCAAAATATGTAATCAAAACCTACAAATATCCATTCTCTACCTACATCAGGTACTTCCAAAGCTATTATACCTATTTAGAATAACTTGGCTCAAGAGTATGAGTGGTGTTACCCTTGTGCTTAACCACATAATTAAAATGCTTTTTCTTAATGGTGTCATTATTCAAGCCTTGATGGTGAAAAGCAATATCAAACAATCAAGGATAGTAAAAATAAGCCACTTCCCAACAAGAAGATACACAAGACCCTACTCAGAGTGAAGCTAATATTTTGAGATTATAAGAGGTGGATTTTTGTGGTGTAAATAAAAAATAAATACTAATCAATGGTGGTGGTTTGGTGGTAATAAATACACACTTTAAAAATATGGAAACTGAAAGTGATAAACCCCCTAAGATTTATCAATCTATAATTACTAAAGTTGTACAAGAATCTACAAAAGTCAACTCAATATAGAACCACCCAATGTGCTAATGAGATAGTCAAAATCAAAATTGATGACCCCAAATCTTGTGAAAGAAGACATAGCTCCCATAAAGGTACCAACAAAGGTTGGTAACATTTATTTTAGAATTTTTGAAAAAATGAAGAAAACTAATTTAAATGTCACCATGTGGGAAGCAATATCTATTCCAGTATAAAGGGACTTACTTCAGGAAGTTTTGAAAAACTTCTAAATAACATATAAGGTTCTAGATAAGGAACCTAATGCTGAAATTAATTTCTGTCAACCATAAATTGACATCAAAGTGAACAAATAATTCTCACTATTTTTACCTTTCACTCATAATTAGGAAGCATCTTGTCCATAACTACATGATAGATTTAGAGGATAACAATTATGTTATGCCCAAGAAAATATCTAATGCTCTTGGTGTTAAGTATACACTTATCATAAAAGGTGTGGTTCAATTTTATAGGAATATTGTTCAAATAATCCATACTATAAAATTTTTAAACCTTACCATCCATTCATGTCTAATCTTGTTAATTTTCCAAGATATCTCAGTTATTGATCTCTCCCTATTTTTTTATATGCCTTTCCCAAGACTTCACTAAAAAAATGGGAGGGTATTTATCTATTATCTAATCCTAGATGTTGCTTAGGATAATATATGGAACAAGAGTAATAATAAGATATGAGCCAATTTCCAAAGACCATACTGAGCCATACACTCCTATACCTATGGATATGAAGTGCACATTGCAAGATCAAGAAGAGGAGATTGATCATGAGGTTGTAACACTTGTGTAAGAAATTCTAGATACTAATCTAGATGAATGGGGATTAGATATACAATTTAATCCTTATGATTATGTAAAATAAATTGGGTTTGGTACATATTGCATCCATAAAAATGATGTAATTATTTTGAATCTTTTAAAACCAATTAAGGATCTCTAAGGAATGTGGAAAATGTTCTTTGATGGCTTAAGAATTAAGAATGGTGCAGGTGCAGGGATTGTTTTGATCTCTCCATAAAAGGAGAGTTATTTATATTCTTTTCAACTTTAGTTCAACTACACTAACAATGTATCTAAATATGAATCTTTAATTTGAGGTCTCCAACTGGCCAAGGAAAGAGGAACACAATCCCTACAAGTATTTGGTGACAATGAGTTGATTGTTCACCAAGTAAGATCCAAAAGCATAACCAAGAATAACTTGTTGAGATTATATAAACATAGGGTTTAGGCCCTTTTAAAATATTTTATTGCTTTAATCTTTTAAGTAATACCAAGAGAAAAAAACAAATATGTTGATCGTATGGCCTTAGTAGGCTCCCAGTATAACCTACCTAAAGAAATAAAGAAGAAGAATAGCCACCATGTAAAGTTGATAGTGAGGCCATCTATTTCTGATAACTGCAACCAACTAACAAGTATTTGATAATGATCAACAAATTATTAATTTTATGAGAGAGGAAGCTAAATTTTATGATAGAAACTAATCAAGACTCCAAGATCAATACAAAGATCAAATAATTTAGTTGAATACAAACAAATTACTCATGGATTTGTTACTTTAGAGAGATATTCAACTTTGATGATCAACTAAAAGGTGAAAATAAGAATATCACAGTTAATGAAGAAGACTATGAACTAGTAGTCATTTCAAAGGGAAAAACATTGAAGATTGGAAAGGTATGTAATGTTTCTAAAAAATAGTATTTTATTGAGTTATGTCAATAATTTGATGATAACTTCACTTAGAGATATAAATATATAAGGGGGTTTGACCCTAGCTTAGCCCAACACATAATAGATCTTGACCCATATACCAAGCTTGTTAGATAAAAGCATAGACCAATCAATCTGAAAATATAACCCTTGATGAGGAGTGAGCTATCCAAATTAGTAAAGATTAATATTATTTTCCCCATCAAAAGCTCATCCCGGTTTGCTAATTTAGTCCTTTTAAGGAAAAATAATGGTGAAATTAGGGCTTGTGTAGATTTTAGGAGCCTAAAAAAAGTGTCCCTAAAATATCTTTATCTCATTCCACCCATAGAGCACATTCTTAAAACTATGCTAGGATCTGAAAGGTTTTCCCTTCTAGATGCTTATTCTAGATATAACCAAATCCTAGTGCAAGATTTAGACCAATTCAAGACTAATTTCACTACAAATAGGGTATGTATGCATATAAAAATATGCCTTTTAGTTTAACTAACACTAGTGATACATTCCAAAGAGCCATGGATATGGATTTTAGAGGTTTGATAAATGAGATGATTCTGGTATACCTATATGACATCAATATTTATTTAAAATGTATTGATACACACCTATATCACCTTAGAAAAGTTTTTGAAAGGTGCAAAGAGTTTGGAGTTTCCCTCAATCCAAAAAAGTGCATTTTCATTTTTCATAAAGGGAAACAACTAGGACACATTTTATCAAAATAGGGTCTTGCAATAGACCTAGAGAGAATAAGTGCCATATCTTCACTAGCACTTCCAATCCATAAAAATGGGTTACAAATTTTCTTAGTAAAGATCAAATTCATATGAACATTTGTTATAATTTTTTCCTCTATGGCCAAACCCCTCACTATTATGATTAATAAATGTATAATTTTAAGCTAAACATAGGAAGGAAAAGATAGTTTTGAAGCCATCAAACATGATATTTCTAAAGATCCTACCCTTGTTAATCCTAAATATGAGAATGATTTCATTCTCTATGATTTTATAGGGGAAGGTATCATATCAACTATTCTAACCCAACATAATGAAGAATAGTTGGAAAAATCAATACCTTTCTTCAGTCAATCCTTGAAGGATTATGAAGAAAAGTATAGTTTCATGGAGAATCAAGTATGTGCTATAGTTAAAGCTCTCAAAAAGTTTAGGCATAAGCTCTCCAATAATAAAATTCATCTAATGGTTAGTCACCAAAGTGTCAAAGAGTTCCTACTGAACTAGGAAATAAATGAAAAAAGAGTAGGATGTATCACAAAAGTCATGGAATATGACATGAACATCAAAATTACAAAGATTGTAAGAGGAAAGGGCTTATGTGAATAGATAAATTCTATTATAAAGACTATTGAGGCAATATCTGATGTAGTATATTCTTAAAATACATCCCAATCAGCCACTCCACCTCTATTCAATAGCTAAATCCCTGACATGACCATCATCCTACAGAATGATGAGTATCTATATGGTTTTTAGTAGTCCAAGAAGAGGTATTTCAGACTCCAATCCATTCCTTATGTTCTTGTTGATGGGTATTATTTAGGAAAGATATGAATGGAGTCATTTTTAGGTGTATCAATCATGGTCAAGTTACCAAGGTGTTTGAGGAATTCATGATGGTCCATCAGGTGGACATTTCTCTACAAGATCCACTACCATCAAACTAATGAGAGGGGGTTATTATTGGCCTGACATATTAAAAAATGCCCATCAATGGTCAAGGAACTATGATAAGTGTACTTATTTTATAGGCAAGCAAATATTAACATCTTTCCCTCTCAAACCAATCCAATTTAACCAACCATTTTCCCAATGGGGGATGATCAACCCACCATCGAGTGTAGCCACAAATGGGTCCTTATAACAAATGATTATTTCACTAGATGGAGTAAAGTAGTTGCATTGAAAGATGCCATAGAGGCATCTATCTTAGAATTCATGGGTGGCATTGTCACAATATTTGGTGTTCCTTACACCATTATCTCAAATAATGTTAAAGCTTTTGTGGGCACTCAAGTGAGTCAATGGGTTATAAGTCATAATGTATACTTGAGTAATTCATCTAATTATTACCCACAGGGTAATGTCTTGGCCACATATACCAACAAAAATATCATAAGGATTACCAAAAGGATAATGGAAGATAAATAAAGGACATGGCACACAAAGTTAAAATCAACATTTTGGGCTGATTAGATCACTCCTAAGAGAGTCATTGATAATTCTCCATGCATGTTGGTATATGGAATGGAAGCTAGAGTTATATTTTTAATTGAGTTACCATCTCTAAAACTCAATCATTAGTTGGAATTAAATGATAATGATAAAATGATAGTATGATTGGTATAACTCATGGAGCTAGAAGAAGTCAAGAACTAGTCAATGAAAGTTCTAGAAGAAAATTAGGCTCAAACAAATAGAACTTATGATAAAAAGTCATTTGAAAATATCTTTAGTGAAGGAGACATGGTTCTGAAATGGGATTCTAAAATAGCTAAACTAGGTAAGCATACAAAGTTTGATACTATATGAAATGGTCCATACATCATAATTCATTACAAAGTATCAAATGCATTCCATCTATCCAATCTTGATGGATCAAAACTACCTATCCAATTCAATGGGATATACCCCCAAGCTTGATTTTGAGATTGGAATTAATTATAAAAAATATTGCTTATATTAGGTTTAGTTATTTTACCAATAAGTACTTTCACATAGGTCAACTCATAAGGATTTTTTTACTTCCTTAGTTTGTTTCTATTTTGTTTTTCCTTGTTTTTTTCTTGTTTAGGAAAAACATCAATTTTATTCTTCCTGGTTAAAAGTGTGTTAAGTTTAAAATGACTCCATTCCCAATGAACTAGAAGGCTACTAGAAAGAAAATGATTAGAAGGAAATCACCCCACAGAGGTCACCAAAAAGGTTGATATTTTTTCCCCAAAAAAGTAAAAATATCTAGTAATCTAAGGGAGAACCATTAAATTTTTGGGGGAAAAGATCCTTTAAATGACCTAAGGTACCCTTTTCTCAGGCTAGTGGAAATCAAAGATTAAAACATAATTTGTAACTTTCAAACTTGCAAATTGCTTTCCAACTTCTAATGCCCATTCAACCCATGATCATCAAAAACTATAACTCCAATAATAATTTGAAACTTTCAAAGTTAAAAATTGAAAATATACTTCTAATTTCCACCAAACATTCTCCTTGTAGAAGCTAGAGATTTGGTTATAATTTATAACTTGGAAAATTTTAAATTGTAATCAAACCTCTGCTTCTAATACATCTAACTCACATTGGAAACCAAAACTTTAGTTAAAATTTTCAACTTTAAAAGTTTCAAATTACACCTTAAATTACACTTTCTTGATCAAAATACATCAATTCATTTGGCAAAAACTAAAATTCAGAGTGAAAAATGCAATTATACAAAATTGCTCCACAAATCCAAAGTTCTAAAAGTCCTACCATATTCTCTAACTACCAACCTAAGGGAATTAATTTTAGGGTTATGGTTTATATTTAGGGTTTTTTTGTGAAATCATTGTTTAATTTTTAAAATTGAGGAATTAGAGCTCTACATGAAGAAATCCTTGTGAAGCCACAATACCGAGCAACACCATGCTTCAATAATGTAGCCCCAAACCTTGATCATCATTTCCTACCCTCTATGAGTATTCCTCTAATTCCTCCTATATTTTCCATCCACCATTTTCTCTATTGAGATAGGCATATTTTGTTTTTGTATCTTTTTCCTATCTTGTGAAGAAACATAGGGATTTTTCCTTTGATTGGAGAATCTAAGGTTTTAGTTTGGTTACCTATATTTTCAAAATTGTCTACATTTTTTCCCAAGTTATTATTAGAGTCATTTCAAACCTTTTGTATATTTAAGATACCTATGGTTTATAAAACCCAATATAATATTACATAAATATTCCCTACATAGTCCACATGAACATTTCACCTATGATAGTTACTCCAAAACCAATAGAGTTTTCACCTACATTTACTACCCTATGACTCCACAAAAAATCCTATTGCATTTACAACTCCAAATCCCCATTGGGGATTTTACTTGTAGTAACAAGCCTAAAAACCATTGGAGGTTTTGTTAGACCTCACAAGTGTGTTTTAAAAATATAAAACCCACTAGATATTTCACTTACATTTGTAACTCCAAAACCCACAATACTTTTAACCTATAATTGCAACCACAAAGCCTGCCAACTCTATAGTTGGTTTCCCCACATCAAATTTCATAGAACCTATGTTTGGAAAATAAATTAATTTAAAATATATAAGGTACCTAGAGTCTCACTCATATTATAATATATCACCAATTAAATCATAGACACATACCTAGGTCACATAGACCTAGGTGATTTATAAACAGGGGTAAATGTTAAATTGAAAAATGATTAGATTTAAAGAATTTACAATTGTGAACTACCCCAAGTAGTAGCCTTCCCCTTATCATTTCATATACCTGAGATTTTTCTCACATTGGTTAAGTATTATGATGTAGAAAATAGAAAAGTGTTGGATGATAAGGGAGAAATGATTCTGAATTTGGACCCCAACTTCATAGACTCAGTGTTCCTAATTCTAGAATATGAGAGTTATCTATATATAACTCTTGAATCATCCAAGAAGTTTTATTAGGATAATAACACTAGATGTCTAAGGGTAATTAATAAATAATGGATAAAAGTTCCTAGGATTATATCTACAAGACTGCCCAAATCCTTGGTAAGAATAGAATTTAAGGAAGAAGTGGGTGACATAATAATACTCTTGCATAGAGTCACTAGGAACACAAATTCCAAGATATTTTAGGATCAGATGTACCAATACACATGGGTAAAACACTAAATAAGTAGTACATCCATTGGGCCTAGATAATAAGTGATTCCATCTGCAAATAATTGGTGGAAGTCTAGAATATAGAGAAGTTATACATGACTTCATATCTAGTCTACATATTAACAAAGGGAAGAGCCTTATAGGGTTGAACACAGTGCCTAACCAAGTCAACAAGGTCTTCAATTATTAACCTAACCTCACCCTTAAGGCAAGTAGGTAATATTTTAGAAGGGAAAATGTTGCATTCATATTCTGCATCATAGTCATGTTTGATAAAGAGTTAGAAAAAAAGAATTTCTCTAATGCTGCTACTTCTAAGATAAAAAAACTAGAGATATTATTTCATTCAATTACCCACATAATCATACATTAGAGTAGGAGGATTTAGTGGTTTTCCTTACACCCTCCTAAAGTATGTAAGTGATAAATGGGTTTTAATGGAACTTGTGAGGCAACTTGTAGAGACTCACAAATTTTTATCAAGTAAACATAAGGTAAGAATTCATTTCCCCATCAACATAGGGAGGTATACATGCCCTTACCTATCCAAAGCCAATTATGTAGATGCCAAGATGACTAAGATGAACTTAAGATCTCTTAAGGCAAGGTCGTTTTATGATGTAAATTACAACATTACCATTATATTAAGAATCATGACATATTCCCATGTTCCCTATTATGAAGATTACTAGGAAGACATAAAAGATGAAGAAGAAGTGAGACTAAAAGATTATTCTAGGATGATCCTAGAGTAGATCAAAGCTTATAACATGGCACTAATCCCTAAGGACTTAATAGATGATTAATCTCTAGTAGATAGATTTTACTATCATCATAAGATCTTTTCTCAACCTCTTCCATCAACTAAGCAGTCCATACATGAGTCCTTCTCATTAATGGATAGGACTAATAATGTAATAAATATGATAGTTAACTAGATAAGGAGCAAAAGGGTTAAGGTGACCAAGGAAAATTTGAGAATCAATTATAATTTAAAATAATCTAAAGAGAAGGGTCTACCACTAATAGTATAAGTTTCTATTAGTAGAACCTAAATAGAATAGGAAGAAAGGCCAGTGGTATCACACAAGAAAAAATAGAAGTAAAAGGATAAAAGAGGTCAATTTAGTGGCCAAGGATAAAAATCAAACAATACTAATTTCAATTGAAGACATAATTAACACTGAAGCAAAAATAGTTTATTCCCTATATTTAGCATTCCACCAGCTTTAATACCTCATCCTATCTCCACTCCACCATCATCTCAAACAATCTCCCCCTTTATTTCCACTAGCTCACTAGTGCCAGTAAATCCATTGTCAATAGTTCAATTAACACAATTAGACACTCAAGCTTCACTTCCACTCCACTCTTATATAATTCCTTCCATCTCTTACACAACTTCACTCCCGTATTCCAAAAATTCCTTCCATCTCATCCCTATTATCCACCACCACCCCATTAATCACTAACACCACTCAAAAGTACATGGTTGAAGATTTAGTAATCTTGAATACAATCCCACTTTCCATTCCAACCATTAGGATAGCTACTACTTAATTTTCATCTCCTATCACTTTCCCCATTACATTAACCCTAACAGTCCCCATAACTTTGATTGATTCATTCACAGCTCTAGATTCCACACTCCCACAGGTTTCCCTTTTTCAACTCCCTATGCCTACCTATCCACTTGTGTCACTTCTAATTCTCACACCCATGATAGGCACATCCATTTTTGCTACACCCATTTCTTCCATTTCCACAATAAGTCAAACCCCCACAAAAGAGGTAGAGATAAAGGAAATCATTGATACAACTATGTCTACTCAACTCATAGATGGGGAAGAGATTAACAAAACATTTCCAAGGATTGAATGGCCATATTAGTGATAGATATATTAATTATCACCATAATAACTAGTGTAACAACTTTAGATTTAGATTCACAATTGATAGTACTAAGATGATAGAATGCCACTCCAAGTTGGCTAGTAAAATTAGTGGGGAAAAAATGAAAATAGATGGTGTCCCTTAGCACACTATATTTTGGCCTTACAAAGCCGTCAAATAAATCAAGGTCAACTCCCAAAACTATATATATAATATTATATGATTTATTAGGGGAGAAGTATGTAGAAATTATAGTGCCCCCATCAGAGAAACAAAAAGCATATCTAGTGGTGGGGGATTACCAAATATCCAAAGTGCATCTAGGTCATCGTACAAGAGCAGAATTGAAACATGATGTTCAATCAAGCATTAACTCTCTTTTTGATAAGATGGATAGTGATAAGTTCATAATGGATGAATTGAAGAACAAAACTGAAAAATTAACCATTGCATTGAAGAAGTTCATTGAGCCCATGGCCCAACCAACATAATCTATTACTTAGTTCTCTAAAAAGGAAACACTTGATTCAATAATGGAGATTGGTAGCATGGGAAAGGCTATAAATGACTTGGTAGAGGATATCATCACAAAGGGAAATAAAGTAATTGAGTTAGAAATGGACTACTATAAAACTTTGAAGGTTGATCAGGCAAATTTGAAGGCATCACTAATAAAATACAAGGAATAAATAGAAAGGATGAACCTATTCTACCCAAAAATACAAGTTGTTGACATGATTAAAATTGACACCCTCATTATAGAAAAGATACTAAAAAATGATAAAGAGCATGAAGAATTGGATAGGGCATCTTATTTTAGAATAAGAATACTGATAGAGAATATTAATAAAGCTAAGGCTACAAATGATAAAGTCACAGATACAATCTATGACATTAAATATTTACTTAATAACTTGTCATGTGAAGCAAAAAATCATCAAAACCAAATACTTTTAGTACAAGACATTCAAGACAAGTTCAAAGGAGTGGTTAAGAGAGAGTAAGCACAAGACACAACATAAAACTTGAGTTCTATCCATTGATTTATCAAGTATCATAATACACTAGATTAGATGGGGAAAGATACTCAAGTATACAAGGATGAACAAAGGGAACTCTTTGAAACAATTGTATAATGTGAAATAATCAACCTATATTCACTTGGTCTTGATGAATATCATATCCTAGAGATATTCAAAAGTTTTGATGCTTATATTAAGAAGACACAGACAAAGAAGGTCAAAGACTCTCTAGAGTTTATCATTGTAAATTAATTATTTAAATCAAATACATTTTGTATATTAGATTTATTTGTTGTAAAAGACATTGTAAAGTTACAATTTGCAAATTACAACTATAATTTTGATAATGCTTTTTGAGAAAGAGCAACTTGTAATTTCCAAGTACCTTCTTGATAGGTTGAAAGGTTGTAAAAATCAAACTTGTAAATTACACTTTTATTTTTGACAAAGTTTGATTTGCTTACTTGAAAAACTCATTTTTGTAAATTTCATTTCCAATTTTGTCAAAGTTGGATAACTCAACAAGTTTTCAAAGTCCCAATGAAAAAATACAAGTTAGGTTTTGCAAGAAATAAGCTAAATATCTAAAAGATTTCTATTATTCTAAGTGTAATTTCATTTTTTTGTGGTTAATTCCATGGAGAATATAATAACAACTCAACTTAAGATAAGGAGGTTGTTTCATGAATATTATACAAGATTTCTCTGTGCCTCTAACACTTATTGAAACACCCAATAGTTACATGTTCCTTTTTCTAGTCATTTAGCTTGATAAAAATGCCATTCTAGCTAAAGATCACACCCCTTGCATGATTTTTTATTTATTTTTTCTTTCTCTTTAATTGGGGGTAGAGTTTTGATAACTACCTCTCTTCAAAGAGAGTATTTTTTATATTGATGGGTACCATGGCATATTCAATTTATCTTTTTATTGTTTGAGAAATTGTTCTACATTTTGAACAATTGATCTACATGTTATAACCTAGAGAATGACAATAGATTGATTATTTTCCTTCCTTATCTATGTTATCTTTGTGTAAGGCTATTTTTCAAATTTTCAAATGCTTTCATTCTTGTTTCAGTCACAAAATTTCATTCATGGTATTATTTTTCCCTTTTGAGAGATTATTTGATTAAAAATAAAGAATCTTGTTCCTTATATAATAAATGCCCAATATTACCTTTGGTTTCATATTTTCATGAGTTTTTTCTCTAATAAATTTTAGTATACCTATTATTATATTATGTTCATACAAAGAAAGCATTAATATCCACTATAATTATTTGGTGTAATCACCATTTCTCATTTTGCAAAATCATTTCTAAAATTCTTTTCCTCATAAGTTAAACCCTAGTTTAAGAGCAAATCACTAAGAAATAATTTTTTTACATGAAATAGAAATTTATCAGTTGTACTGAATTTAGTGAAAGGAAGTTGTCCTTCTATAGAGGTTCACCTCAATTCACCAAGGTCCCATAGACTAGAGGTGATCTCACTTTATCATTAGATTTACCATATTTTACAAAAAATATTGCACAACACAAAGATAGGTGTAAAATTTATGTGATAACATGCCTGTTATAAACACTACCATAGTATATATTTCCTTTAGTGGGATTACTAAAGTTTCTCAAATTAGTTATCACGTTAATCCTAACACTAGTGCATCTCAAGCTGCCTCTACTAGTCAACAAACTCTAAATACTAATTAAATCTTGTTACAATCCATGAATCAAATGATGCAAATGAAAAATCAACTTTTTAAATTATAAATTCATCCTCAAAAACCTCAATGGGGAGTGAAAAATCCAAATACTTCACTACTACCAAAATTCTACCTAAAACCTTTTTAGGTGATGCTCTAGATTGGTGTAATCAACCTAAGTATTATACTATATATAGTTTATAAGACTTTGTTAATGCTTTGGTTTAGGAATTTCAAACCAATGATCTTCCTTAAAATAGTTTAGCCCATTTAATTAACTTTAAATAGGTAAAATTTGAAACCATCCAAAATTTAATTAAGTATTAGAAAGCCTTATATAACAAATCCAACCACAACATATCAAAATATAAACTTTTCTATTTTTTACTAATTCCCTCCATCCTAAACTTTAATATAGAGTTAGGACTCTCTCTACAAAATCTTTAGAGGAAGTCATTGATAAAGTTAAATACCAAGATTTCCTTATAAGATAGTTTGAGCCTTCCCAACCTACCTCAAGAACTCGTATGCTTATGAGATATAAAAACAAACATTCTACCAATGATGGGGTTACATACACATGATTTTATATATGCCATTCATGTTATTCTCTAGTGGATCAAACAAGGAAACTCTTTCCCAACCTTTCACAAAAAATTCCCCCATCCTCTTTCTTCTTCATCATCATACAAAAATAATGTTGATGTTCATAAATTAATTTCCCTAGTATAAATTAAAAATTAATTCCTAAACCTTCAGTAAGATAACTTGACCCTACTCACCCTACCAAACATTTATACGATCCATAAAAGTTTTGGTGGTATCATGCGACTTGGGAACAATCTCATGAAATGTGTAGGAAACTTAGGAACATTGCTCTTGAGTTTATCTTTGGTCCCAAATATGATCATGAAACCATGATATATGAATTTCAAAAAGCCTATGACAAGGTAGAGAAATCACATGATTCCAAAGTTAAGAATGACACTCTCAATCAAGATACTACTCACCTTTCCATCTATAAAGACCCAATTCCAAATCATCAACTTACTAATACTCAACCTCATTCCTCTAATAATGTGGAAGCCTCAATTGATTCTCATTCTTTATCTAATGATGAAAATGTGGTCAACATGAACAACATGAGGCATGCAGTATTTTACATCGACCCTTATCCACATTATACTTATAAAAACTTTCCCACTTACATAATTATGTAAGCCATATATCCATCTCATCTTATAGATGTTGAGTATCTGAAATTCAATACCATCTCATCTCTTATGAGTACATTGAAAAATTTGATACAATCACCCACACTTTCAATAATTCAAACTATATCAACCACTTTAATCTAGTCTAAAAATCATTCCCCAACTATAGCAACCAACTTGATATAGTTTTTTATGTTTCATCCTTCTATTGTTGTTACATGAGATAGCTTGATATAGTCAGCTAGATCTAAACCAATTAATCAAAAAAAATTATTCAGTCTATTATTTTAATATAAAAATAAATTAAATTGACTAGCTTGATGTAGTATGTTTTTATTCTTTATTTTATTTTTAATGCATTGACTAGCTTGATATATGTAGTTTTTAGTTATCTTGTGCAAAAAATTACACCAAATAAATCGATGTAGTTTTATCCACCCAATAAAAATACATTGCCCAAACCAAAACAACATAGTTCATCTCTATTTAAATTTACTTCAGCTCTTCCAATACTTGAATTAATTCAGTACTATGCACCTTTATCTATGTCTGATTCAATATTCTTAGGATATGATAAGTGTGTTCCCATTATATAACTTTCTCACCTTCCATCTCAAATTCCTTTTCTTGAAATCATGAAGACTTCAAATTTTCATTATAATCACTTAAAGAAACTTTTAATTTAAATAAACATCCATCAAACTCTACCCACAAGGTAAGAAGCCACCTTGTCTAGGTCTAAGGATAGTATTTTCCAATAGTGTGAAGAAATGTCCATATAAGTTGACAAAATTTTGGATGTTTTTCTTTCACTTAAAATTAATTTTTCTTTTATGATTCCCAAAGAAATGTTAATTCATGAAAATTATCCTCATTTATTAATTAGTGTTTAAATGTCTGATATTCATGTCAAACATACCTTTATTGATAAAGGTTTAGACACTTGTGTCACCTCCCTTAACTTCATTAAGACTCTTGGATACTTTGAATACAACCTTAAATCTACCCAAACTATGTGTCAAATCTAAAATCAAATCTAAATTCCTCCCTTAGTTGTGTTTGTCTCCCCATCATGGTCCCTCATGTGACTATTAGAGTTAAGGTCACAATATTCAATTTCCTACTATCCTAAAACATTTTACTTGGGCAACCTTGGACACATCGCATATGATCCATTACCTCTTTTTCATTCTAGTGAGTCAAATTTACCCACAATTAACCTATATATAAGATTGATGGAGACATTAAAAATTGGAATTTAAAACAATTCCAATAATGTGGTATTTTTAAAATACCCACCTTTGAACCTTTACCTAGTATCCCCTTTCATGAATATCAATGATTTAACTATGCCATCAATTCTAATTATGGCTACAATGGACACCCCAAGCTTATGAGAAATATAAATCTTAACTTATTAGATTTTGATGATGATGAACCTAATGAGATTAGTCTTAAGATCAAAACCTAATATCTCCCTTATATATTTATCACTCAGTTACCCCTTATTTATAAGCTCAATCTTGCCAAAAATTAACTAATGAAAGTCCTTCAATCTTCAAGCCTAAAAAATCAATACTCATTATTATTAAACCAATAAAGTAATTAATGCCTTCCAAATCAAGTTCCATACACCTGATTATGATGATGGTTATTACCTAGATGACCCATTCTTAGTTGGTTATGCTCAAGCTAAGGATGTATAAATTATTCACTATTGATATTATTTACAACATTCTTATAAGTCTACTTTACATATACATAACATTTATTTAGTAAATAATTTTACTTCTCCTTCTATTACACTTGATATTATTTATTCTTCCATGATGATCATAGGTATGAGATGGAGTAGACACCAATTTATTCTCACTCTACTCTAGTCACCTTTAAGCCTCTTAGGAGTATGATCCTTAATCACACCATGATGGGACCATACTAGCTCACTAGATTTTATGATCCATTGAGAAACCTTAACATAAATATGTTAGTGACATTACTTTAAGCCCCACTAAGGATATCTCTTACAATGACAAAACCTAATCATAGATTCATGGATCATGGTGATCTATTTGATGAAGTCTTACCCATGTCAAAGCTTGACTCTCCACCTAGATGATGGGTATATGAGTCATAGTATGAGTTTTATAAGATAAATAGTCATTAGGACAAATATTATTGTGAATATTAGAGATTATTATCAAGCTCTATTGCTACCATAGATAGTAGACCTCCTATTTAATTATTTCTAGGTGCACATATTATTTTCATGGCATGACTATGTATACTTAGACACACTATTGACAACTTCAATAGTACATTGATGTGCTTCATCTTGATACAACATAACCCTCTAGTGATGAGATATTTTCACCTACTAATACACACACACACACACACACACACACACACACACACACACACACACACACACACACACACACACACACACACACACACACACACACACAACATATTCCCAAGCATAAGGAAGTCGATTTCCTTTGAATTAAATGTGATACACATCATACAAATAGATGTAGAGTAATTTAACAAAATTTTCATTATTTTCCATGGCTTACACCTTCATCTTGGTATCAACCTCATCAAGATCATTCTCAGATGAAGGCATGACCTTATCCTCAACAATTTCACATATTAGAGGATATAAACCATAACCTAGTGTAGATTCCTTACATTGATTATCCATTGTAGGAGGTACCACAACATCCTTCTTATTATTCTCATTATCATTCCTTTTCTATAGAGCTCATGAATTAGGAAGTCCTTTCATGACTCTCTACATCTTTTTTAGTTACATAACAATACTTATTATATGTTATTAATGATGTAAGTTGAGATATATATAATCATTTGTTATCATGTTTTTGTGTGACATACTGTATTATTCTTCATATTATCATATGCTTAGATTGGATATTTACATTTCATTATGAGAATTGGTGATGTTTTTTTGTTTATATCTTGATTATATCATAATTCTCTTCCATTTTCAACACTTTAATTATTTGTATTTATTTCAAATTTATGACATATTGTTTATATGATCATTTCCTTAATTATTCTTATTATCAACCTCTATTTTAACATTAGAAATTGGGTAACACCTTCAAGTTTTATTTATTATGTTCTACTTTTATTTCTTGGTGATAATCTCAATACCTATTTTTATTCCCCTATTTTTGGGATGATCCCTATTTTCCTAAATACTTATGCCAACTCTATTTTTTAAGATAATATAACCTCCTAGTGACTTGGATATAATAACATAGCCTATGCCACTTTAATTACATTACCTTACATATTTGTGATAAACTATATGTACACCCATCATTGTACCACTTATTACATGAACTGAATCTTCTACGAACTCCATATTACCTTTTATTTCCCTTCAATTGAGGCATACATAGGTCAATTTTGAGATTGCACACACACTTTTAGGAAATTCCAAGATTTTTTTGGCATTATGGTATTTGAGTACTTTTATCTAGTGACAAAGTGTAAGATATTTTATGTTTGTCACCTATTTTCACTTATTATTGGTTATCCAAATCCGTATGGAGGAGGAATTAAAAAAACCATAAAAAATTAACATCCATATCATAAAAGAATTAGAAGGCAATGATCAAAAGATAACTATAATATTAAATGTTATATCACACCAAAAGACATGATATTTTGGCACATATCTTATTCTAGTTGAACCTCAAACTCCATAGTTGGCCTCATGATCAAATGAAGGTCCATTGGGGTGTGGTAGGCCATTATACTAGGATAAGAGATTTCATTTTATCATAAAATTCCACCTAATTTCTCACAAAAGTACCTAATATTTTTAGTAGACTAATAATTTTATAAGGGTTCCTAAGGAACAAGGAACATGTATGCAAAAAATTAGGATGGATATGTAAGTTATAGTACTTATTGGATTCCAAGCTCAAAAAAGCTAATTTTATCATAACAACTCAATGCATAGATATTTATTTCAAGGCATGACCAATTTGGATCCACTAAATCTAACCAAGAGATATATTACTATACAATATCAAAGGAGAGGGGTCTAAAGCCTCTAGGAAAATGATACTATGAAATAACCCTAACTAGGTCTAAAATACATAAAATAAATCTAATTTAGTTCTTACTAAAGCTTGTGGCATAAAGGGAGATAGTTAACCAAATAAAACAAAACATGCAAAGATAATTCTACTCAAGTCAATGTAGAGGTAAACTAATCAAGGAGTAAAAAATTCATCCTATTAATTTGTGAAATATATATTTACCAAATGAAAGAGTAAAATTTAGGAATAATTAACTTGAATGAACCTATTGTGCCTTAATATATCACTTGGACAATGGTGATTTTAAAGATGTTGTGGATTTGTAAGTATCACACTATAGAAATCAGCTTTAGGCAAGAATAATCCTACTTTGCATCTAAGAATTTCCCACAATATAAGCTTCTTTCCTTATAAGGAAAAACTATCAATGGGTGAATAAAATAACCAAAATACTTCATCAAATATATTTTCCACATGGATAAAATTATGATTTCCTTATATTGTATAGTTATGCTATTTTATTTCATGGTTAATCTATTTTGGTAATGTTGGTGTTACAAGGAAAACAAATATGGGTTGGAACATATGTGTGATAAAGGTGGATTTAGAGGTTAATAATGATAAAAAATTATAGGATACATATTCATTTAGATTGTAATATAATGGATTCAATTTTTACATATTTGATAGTATATTGTAGAGTATTTTGTTCACATTGAGAAAAATTGTAATAGAGGTCGATGCTCAGATTATATACATAGAGATATATGATTAGTGTTTGATTACTATGAAGAATTATGAATAAGGCTTAATAAAATATTTAATATGATTTCCTTTTGTGTTATTATACAAGTTATGGAATTGTGTGTACAAGAATGCATGTTATGTTTAATTCATTCATTAAAAGTTTTTTTAATATTTGACTAGATCTCTTTGTTGTGAAAGTATATTCTCAGAAGTTAAATATATGTTATTTCAATATATATGTGGAAAAAAATTATCTATCCATAAGTTCCAATAAGTTCTTCAATAGATCATAAGGTTATCCCTATAATTAACATGTTCTGGTGAAACCTAGGAACCACTACTAATAATGGTGCAATGAGTATGGATCTCATAAGCCAAGAGATGTTATGATGGATACCTAGTGAAATAGGGGTAAAAATCTAGTTAGAGAAAAGATTAATAATTTTACAAAAGAATAATCACAAAGGATATGGTGTATTATGGAAGAGATAATACAAGAACATATCTATAGTGAGATATATGAGATATTTTGGTGAATATTTCTTGGGCTATTAGCTACGTGGTTGGCTAGATTAGAATTTCATTATTTTTGATTTAGAGCTATCAATTTTATTAGATGGACTAAAGAGAATATGAAGTGGTTACATAACTTATATACTAGTTGGATGCATGCAATCAATCACTGGGTGATTTATACCATTGATAAATACTCCAATGAGTTTTTAGTATACGGGTATATAGATTTTGAGATGGTAAAGATTTATTTGTTAGAGGGATCAGAGGTAAATTTTTATAGTGAATTTTTTTGTTGATAAAGATGTTGGTTGTAGAAAAATCCATGGTTCCTCTTCCTTTTTATATAGAGTATTCACTTCAAGCACCATGGGGATGTGTGTGAATGAAGGGTGAATGGTGAAGAGATGAGAAGGTAGATATTGAACCCAACTTAAAAATGGAGAATCAAGGTGAAAAGAATTAGAAGAAGACTCTGTAATTAGAAAGATAATTTTGATAACAAAAAAGATGGAATAAATAGAGGTAAAACCAAAAATATGAGTAGAATAAGGATTAGTAATAACATATAAGATCATACTTAGAGAAAAGGAAAAGGAGAATAGATAGAAGATGAGAGAAGGAGAAGAGAGCCTAAGAAGAGTGAAAAGAGAGAAAGAGAAAGTGATGAAGAATGAGTGAGAGAACAAGATGGAGAAAGTAGTGTACAAGTAATCTTGTAGTTAAAATATTGTAGGCTTATAGAGGAATATTCTCTAAAATAGAAGGAATATTTTTATATATTTTTAGACACATCATAGGTTCAAGTTTTGAGAAATTCATATTTTGAGGTACTAATCATTCACCATGGGAGCACACATCCCCTGAGCCTATTTTTTCCAAAACTATAAAAGTTCCTGTACTAACTTGGAAGATAAAGATTGGCAAGGTCATGCCATAGAATAAATTCATAGGATAAATAGTAAAATAAAAGAAGAAGCACATCATGAATCTACTCATAGATTTTTTGAGATAATAAAAGAAGAATGTCAAAACATTGTTATTGATAGAGATAGATCCCCTAATTATTACACAAGCTAAAGAGTTTATCAATCAAATTGAAATATTAGAAGAAGAAGAGGAGGATAATGAAGACACATCTAAAACTAATTCATCATCAATAACAAAAATAGAAATATAATAGTTAAAGCCACCACAGTAATCACCACTAAGACTGTAAAAGTTGTAGATGCCAATTACACAACAACTATCTATGATTCTTATGAGAGTGCTTAACATGGTAGCATAGTTAGGGTATTTAATTCATCTAGCTTAATATTATGGGTATGCAGACCTAGAATAGTACCTACTCATCTATGCCATGAAGTGACAGGCTAAAGGAATTATTGATGAAGTAGTAATGGAGTGTGATTTTATTGGAGCTTCATGTGTTGGAATTCATATTATGAAACGATACCAATGAAATAATTTTACAAGAGGTAAAAAACATGTTAATCACAAAGTTTAAGATTAATAAATGTTCTAGATAAACTATTCAAGATTTGAAATAAATTTGACAAAAAGAACAAGAGTCTATCAATGACTATGATCATATATTTTCTAGCATTATGAATAATATATAGTTTATCTTACAAGATAAGGATAAATAAACATGGTTTATAGAAGGATTGAGGGAAAGATATGTTTTTTCATTGTGTAGAACCAATTTGGCACTAAGGTAGATACATAAGTTATTATGATAAGTGTTGAATAGATCAAATACTATGGTGATGTTATGAATTTAACTTTACTAATATAGAATACTTTGAAAATTCTCTTTATGAAGATGGATTAGTATAAAAGAGAATGATATAAGCATAAACTAGGCATGTGGTGTATAGGGTGAAGCCAAGAAGGATATTATAGGAATGAGTGTCATATAATCAAAATAGAATTCTATGAAGTTTGTTTAGTAGGAAATATAACCTCTCCTTGTCATTTACTCCAACATTATGTCTAAAATCAGTAGTATTTGTATTATAACTTCTAAAAATCTCATAATCATGATGAATTTTTTTTGTAGATCTCTTCAGGAGCTCAAAGAATATACTACAAAATTTTTTTTTATAGTCACCACGTATAAGACAACTATTATAACCTGATAGTTCCCATTCCAAAAAGTAACATTCTAAGAGTAGCATATATAGGTGTGCATTGAATATAAAAATAACCATAGTATCAACCATAAGTTGTTTCCAACTAGACAACACCTTCTTAGACATGGACATCTCCAGCTGCATAATATCAATCTTCCACATCTTGGAATCCTATGATTCCCTAGGCACAATAGGCAAGTTAGACACCATAACTTAAAAAATACTAATATGGTGGGTATGATTTCCTCTAAAAACCATAAAGGTGGAATCACCCATAGGATTTTGGAAACATTAGGCCTTAACAATCAAGTGGCTAGGATTCCAAACCAACTGGGGTGGATTTAGAGGAGGTAGAGGAGGATATCGAGGTAGTGTGTAATGAAGAAAGAGAAGTAATACTTAGAGGGGTCTAATATAATTTTATTTATGTGAAACATTTAACCATATACAAATAAATTTTCCTATGAACCCCCAATGACAATACTTTTGTGCTTATTATAGGATTTTATAACAACATGACATAAAGTATTATCTAGTCTTAGAGAAATTATGCATGGAAAAGGCCATACATAATGTGAATATGGTTAAAACTCAAACCCAAGAAGATTTTATCTTGAAATATTGTACATGCTAATGACATATGGAAAAATTATTACCACCATTTGTGATTCCAAAGGATCAAGGGATAAGGAAAGCTCAACTAGGTAAGTACCCTGAACTGGTTATTAAGAAAAGATTAATGCACAAAGTTGTATAGATTTTGAAAATGATTCAACAAAATAAGACTATATAACATGGTTTTATGGCTAATAATACAAAATTATATGGATAAATAGTTAAAATTATGAGGCAATATGGTGTTGTCACTCATTTGATGAATCTCATGAAGTTACTCAATACCCTATAAAATGAAGATATTTAATATATCATCACTAACCTAATACGTAATCTTATGGAATGTGCACATGAAGGCCAAAAATGGAATAATAGAATGATTTGGTATGTTAAGACTAAAAAAACATGGGATGTTGATTATAGAATGTATATTGAGGTCACAAGGTATGATATACCCAATGTAATATTTTATTTTGGAAACACCATCAATATGATTCCTAGATCCACATGGGTTGATATTGGGAGACTTACACTAAGTTATATCCCTATCAAAATAAGCCTTTTATATTATGGATGAGTTGAACCTATCATTATCATAGAGGATGTGGAAATTAGGGTCATAGAGCTAAGCCTACATGGTGAATTTAAAGTCATCAATATGAATATGGATATGACTCACTATCCTATGTTGATAAGCAAAAATTGGGCATATGATGGTTAAATGACTATCAACACAGCCATGAACTAGTTTTAATTCCACTAGGGAGATAATATTATAATAATTCAATTAAAAAAAGATGGGTATAAACACTATTATATTCCTATGGATCTAAATTCAACATAAAATAGTGCAGATGGTAACTAGATGCAAGTGAATGTGGAGGATAATCAATGAGTCCTACGGACTAGAGATTATAGTAATATTTATGATGGCACCAATTCACAAAAAATATCCCTAGGTATAAAAGAGTTATCTCAAAAACTTTTTCTACACCATATAGAGATTACATAGACCAAAGTGGAGGATGTGTGATTTATGTTTGTAAAATCCAAAACTCAATCAATGTTTAAGGGGTGGATCCTTACTCAAGGGAAATTAAATTTGAATTGAAGGAGTGTGTTAGGCCTATTAAAAAAATACCTATAAGTTAAATCCAAATATGAAGTTGAAAGTGAAGGTAGAGCTAGATTACATGTAAGAATATGGAATTATATTTCCAATGGAGAAAGTTGGCTAGAATAGCCTCATGGTCATACAACCAAATAAGATTGGTAAAATATAAATCTATAGTGACTCTCACATTATTAATGAGGCATGTGTGAATGATCTATTTCATATCCCATTCACTGATGAATTTTTAGAAGTAGTCATAGGGCATGAAATTTATTCCTTTATAGATGGCTTCAATAGATATCACCAAATCTTGATCATAGAAGAAAATAGAAATAATATTAATTTTACAATACGGTGGGTTTATTTTTCATATAAGGTAATGTGTAATCACCTAAAAGTGTTAATTGGATGCTAAGAGTGTCACTTGATTTAACTTATTATTATCTTAGACCTAGACCCATACTAGAACCTTAGACACACATTTTTAGTCATTGAGAAAATCACAGTCACCTACTGTAAGTGAAAACATAGCCCATAAATGTCTTTCTAGATCCCAACCCAACTTGTTTAGTAGTATTCCAAGTGGACATTAGCACCACATTTGGGACAATACAACCACATGGGACTAGTGTCCCTAATTGGGTACTATTGTCCTTATCCCTAAATCTTCCCAATAGATACTTTTTCAAATATGTGCCCCTACTAAGGTTAGACTAAACATATTTTATTATTTTTACAAGCTAAAAAACTCTATAAATACAAGTCTAATTGACCTTTATTCACTAGATGGAAAATATATGAAAAAACACATTCAAACCAAAGACAAGTTGAGAAAAATTAAGATATTTAATCCCTATTATGCCCTAATTCTGCATACTAAAGTAGTCATATAAAATGTAAACACTAGTATTTTGAGTGTGGCTTGTGATACCCTATCCATAGATCCTTATTGAATGCTCTTGTGATCCTTATAGACACATAAGGAGTGGTGATTTGATGAAGGGAAGTTTTAAGATGGGTAGCTAAAAAAATAATAAGAGATATTCTAGGTCATGTAGGATGTGCATGGATGATGGGAAGAGAGTAATAAATATAAAGAATAATTAAAAATCACAAAAAAATAGGAGTGCTAAAAATTTTGGATAAAAAATAGGTCTATCATTTCACTTGTTGAATGACAAAACCCATTATAACTAGGTTGGTTTACCTTTATTTTATGATAAATTTAAATGGCATAAAAAAGGAAAAATAAAGTAAGGTTTTTTGAGGTTTTATGAAATTAGTTGAATGTTTGAATGATATTTTTTAGTAAAAAATATTAATTTAAACCTTGGGTTAATATGTATATAGACCTAGGTATAGAACTGAGATGATAGGTTTTAGATTTTTCTCATTACTAGTCATTTATAGCCTTCTAAATGAATATTCCAACTCAACTAGACCCTATTTCCTAAGATAATCCTATCCCTTAGGTCTTAAGCCTATAGGATAGGAACACCATAATAGGATTATAATGTCAGACCCTAGGGTGTCCCATTTTTAGTGCTCTTATCCATTTACACTTTGAACCCAAACGATCATTTTTATTTGATTCTAATCCTTCATCATGGTGTCCTAGCATGAATACATATAACTCATGACCAATATTTCCCTATAAAATTCCATAATAAGGTTATTTACAAAGGGAGGTGACAAATATTACAAATAAAGGAAGAATATAAGTAAACTATTAAGGTAAACTTCCCTATTATCTACATATAGTCACCCAACATAGCTACAAACATATTAAAACTCTCATACTAGTCCCTAACCACATCAACCACTCTTAATTTGGCATTATTGCATCTACATCACACTATTTCTCAAAGCACATAAGGAGAAATACATATGTCTTTATCCCTCTTCAGAGTATTGGTATGTAGGCAACATGCTCATACAAGGGGTGTGGATCATACGTTCAGTGTATCGTACACACAATAAGCCCCCCCCCTTTTCAAGTGATTAAAATTTTGTTTATAAATCATGATGGAGGGTTATGGTTTAAAAATTAAATCATCTCTACAATGAGCTCTATTGACATTCAACACTTGAGATATCATAGGTAGGCTCACATAGGAACACAAAGAACCCAAAAAATTTAGGTCTCTGTGACTAGTTTGGACAACAACAATATGGGTGGAAAACAACACCAAACCTTGAAGTGTCATATTTTTAGCACTCCTATCCTTTTTCAAAATGAAATATATATTTTGATTTAAAATACTATCCCAGTCATGTATATCTAGTTTTAGACCCTATCTCAGCCGTCTCAGCTTGTTTCAAGATAAGTTATATTTTCTCCTTATTTATTGTTACTTTTAGAAAGGTAAAAAAGATACATAAATTACATAAATCAAGAATAAAATTATTTATATATTATATATTAATTTATTAATCTATATAATTAACTAAAATAGGAATAAAACTCCATCATTACCAAAAAAGTTAAATCATTTGGTGAACCTGACTTACTTTGTTTATGCACAAAAACCCTAGAAACCCTAAGGAAAATTCTTTGATAATTTTTCCAATATATTTTTATTTTTTTCCTACATATTTAAATCAAAATTTCATATTTAATTTTTAAATTTACCTTAGTAATTTTAAAAATAATTTATTTCAAACCCTAGCTGCATTTACTAGGTCCCTTTGCTTCTTGAGGTATCACCTTACGCATAAATCTAAATTTCACATTTAATTTTTAAAATTCACCATAATAATTTTAAAAAATTATTGATTTTAAACCCTAGTTGAATTTACTAGGTCCCTTTTATTCTTAAGGTATCACCTTACATGTTTTTGAGCTTCGTATCCTTTTCTATACATATTCTAGCTCATTATTTAGATCAAGTTTATTTAATATTCTCTTTCATTTTTCAATTTATTTTCCTTATGCCATATAAGCTCTTTGCATCTCTTCCTTTGAGATTAAGTGAAATACTTAGTGGAAACCCTCCTAAATTCAACCCATATTCTTCCAACCATCCATATACCATGGATAAATAACCAACTTAGCTTCTTGCTATAGATCCTACACATCTAGATCACAATAATTTCTATGATGATAATTTTGACAATGAGTAGTATGAGAATAAAAATGATGATATACACATCGATGTTTGTGACCCACCACATTGGAATCTTAATGCACTTTTACCTATAATTTATAATGATGTGGTCATCAACAAAGATTTGATTCTATAATGTTTTAGAGAAAGACTCAGGGAATAAACCTAAGATCATACCCTTATCTTACAATATATAATGGAAATTAAAAAGGCTAACCAAGTTGAGTCTTCCATTCCTTTATTATAACTAGTTACAAATGACATTATGGGGACAACTATGTCTCAACAACCCCTTATAGTATCCCAACCTTCTTATGAAGAACCACTAGCTATGGCTAGTATATCTTTGTCTCCTGATGTGGATGCCCTTGTGCAAGAGATAAAATCTCTTCAAATAAAGGTGCTACAAATTGATCAAGGTGCCTCTAAACTAACACGTCTTTGAATATTTTGCTTCTACACCCTTACCACCAAGTTTTGTTCAACCCAATCTCACTCTATATGATGTTAAGGGTGATCTAGAGACACACTTGAGATCCTTTCATACAACATGATTATACTATGTGCCAAATGACTAGTTACTAACCAAGAAATTTCCATAAAGTCTAAAACATCATGCTTTACAATGGTTTTATAATATACCAAATCAATTAGCCAATGCATTAAATCCTTTAGATGACATGTTCCTAGCTCATTTTAGCATTAACATAGGTGAAAAGGTTTCTTATGCCCAAGTTACACAATAGAAACAAAGGTCAAATGAGCATCTCATAGATTATGTTCTTCCATATAAGACTATCTTAGCTAAAATGATTAGGCCCATGGCTGATTAGGAATTATAGGATCTCTTCAAATATAGTCTTCTGCTAGCTTTACATGAGTTAATAATTTTCAAAAGGTTCTCTTCCTTCATTGAGTTATGTCATACACTAAAGGAAAGGGAAGTCAAACTAATTTCAATGGGCAAACTCAAGTACACAAACATATCAAAAACAATAAACAAGAGTAATAGTAAAGTCCCATACAAAGTAAAGGTTAATGATAGTAAAATTCAAAATCAACCTATAATTAGTATAACTTAAAAACCCCCTTATCAAGTGGTTTTATTAGCACTTCCTTGGTGAGCCTTTACAAATCTACCATTATTTCCAGCTAGAGTATTACAACTTTTGGAATGCAATCTCATATCTCTCCCTCCTATTTGAGAAATTGATCCAACAAATCCTCTTTCATGTGGTTATGATCAAAATGCATTTTGTGATTTTCATAGGGCATTAGGGCACATAACAAATAGATGCATCAGTTTTAAAGATGAGATATAGGACTTGATAGATGACAACCTTATTGATCTTAGTACTCTAGTTGAGCCTCCTCAGGCAAAGTAAACATAGGACAAGGCTCTAACAATTTTATCTAATCCTTTGCCATAACATTTTAAATAAGAGATATGGGATACATCAGGTGTTCACTATGCATATCACACACATCCTCCACCATCTATATGTTGGGCACCTTCAGTTGAGTCACATCCTTTATGCAACATGATTGGTGTGTATAATTATAGAGTTCCAACTAGACCTTTGATCTCCTTCTCAGAGTAGGATATAATTGAGGATGATTCAGATTACCATGCACTCTTTATTAGAGCATACATTAATCACCATCCTATTCATATTATTTTCATGGATAATGGATCTAGTGTGAACATGTGCATTATTATATTACTATAGAATTTAGGATATTCAGAGTAGGATATTTCCCCAACAAACATAGCTATCAATAGATTAAGTGGGCACATAAAGAGTTCATTGGATGAGATTGTACTTCTTCTATAGGTTGGTCCAACACATGTGGCTACACTATTTACTATTGTTCCCACTGTAGGAGTATTAATATGTTTCTTGGTTGACCATAGATTCAAAAAATTTGAGTAGTACCTTCTATAGTTCAAAAGTGCATGAAATTCATTGATGCTAATTAGGCTATTACAGTTGGTGGAGTTATATATGAGTTACCAGTCCTCATTTTAGAGCCATATACTACTTTGAAACCACTAATTTTAGCTCCTCCACTAGTTATAGTTCTTCCTCAAGTTTAAATTTAGATATAGTCAAGTCCTCCCTCACTAGCATAGAGAGTTCATATAAATCCATGAAGGCCTCTTTTAGAGAAACCATAGTTTTAAGATTCTAGATAGTTTCTAGTTATGGTGTTCACACCTAGAGTAGTATCATTGAGGTCTCATGCCTCTACATATATATAACATGTTTAGAGATCTTCTCCTAAAACCATATGGGTCCCTAAGAGCCCCATAATTGCACTTAATTCTTAGAGTTACAAGAGGACCCCAAAGTCGATTTCCACTATAGAGATTTTAGAGAATTTACAACATACACAAAATTCAGAGTCACAATCTCATCCCTTCCATCATGCTTCATGATCATACATGATCCCTCTCCTTGATACAAGACACCATGATAAGGAGTCTCTCATGAAAATCATTGATTAATATCATTTCTTCTTAGTATTACGTATACATAGATTCTTTTTAATTTATTATACACAATCTCCTTATGATTGATTGTACATAACTTATTCAAAAATACCAAAAATAATACAAAATTTCAAAATACAAAAACATTCAAATAATTTAAAACACCAAAAACATTTCAATTGTATGCATTATCCATGCTTTACATTCCTACTAACATGCTAGACTTAAATTTTTCTATTCTATTTTATTGTTTGTTGATTTATATACATTACCATGCTTCACTTGATCTTCTTTGAGTGTGTGCAATGACATCTATATCCTTGATTGCTTCACTCTACCCATAAAGGGGTATCCTAATTCTACATTCGAGACACACATCGACATATCTACCCACTAGGGTCATCTTCTACATGACTACACCATCCAAGTTATGTCATTCCTATACCACACACTCTAGTCATTATGTTGATGTACATTACTTACTAGCTTACACATATTACTATATCAACACTCACTAGTCTATATCATTTGTGTATTTCTTATCATCTACCTAGTCTTATACTACATGTTTTTCATATATTCACTTTTTTCTTTGATTAGTTAAATGTGATTGTATTTTTAGCATTTACATACCTTCCTTTCTTGCTTTACATAGCTAGATGTGATTACATTTATCAGTTCCTATTTTATCTCTTGTGTGTTCCTTAGGAAATTTTCCAATGTCCTTTACTTGTACTCTTCTATGTGCCTATGGCATTCATGCCAATATTGTTTTGCAATTATATGTGTATGTGGCATTTGAACATGCCTTGTATGCTTTCTTTCCAAATTTGAGTGATATGTGCCCATGTACCTTATTTTTTTGGCCCCTTGGCCATTTTTATATTCTTCTTGCTTCTTTCCTTACATTATTATTTGCTTCTCAATTATTTTCAATGCCATGATCTGTATTATATTTATTTTTTAGATGCCATAATGGACATCATGCTCCATCCCTCCTTGACAACTAACAAATAATGACTAACATTTTTAGTTTCAAATTACACATGTTGTTATACTGTTACGTCTATCTAAGCATACCCCTATTGATCTAACAATCTCCAATACAAATTATGCTATATATTGAGACATCTTTTTGATTATCATTGATATATCATGTATTTTGTATCATAACACACTTGTAAGGCTATTTTTTATGAGGGCAATAATTGTAGGGTCTTCATTCCTACCCTCATAAGAGGGGGCAACAAAGAGGGGTTTAATCATAGAGATCAAATCCTTCTATCGATCAAAAATTAGTTTTTAGAACACTCAAAATAGCATTCAAAATTCAAACCAGATAGATTAGACCAAAAAAATAGTGATGAATATAAAATATTCATAAAAAATAGAAAAGGATAAGAGTTCCAAACTTGGAATATAGCACTGAACACTAGGGTGTCCTATTTTTGGTGTTCTTCTCTAGACAACATAAAACCTAGAATTTCCAAAAATAGATAAAAAGATAAGTTCAATTATAATTTTTTTAGCTATAGTTCAATTTAGATTGGTTAGTTTTAGTATAATTTTTCTCAGAGATCTAGATATAGGGGACATCATGCATGACATTTTGGATCTCACTTCTAGTTTTAGATTAGGAAGTTGGTATAACTTCTAGATTAGAATACATGTTATAGACACCAGTGATTGGGGGCAATGTGTCTGTAAAATTTTCCTTCTTTTCTTTTTATTTCATTGCATGACCTAGGTATTCTATGTAGTTATGTGCCTTATTCCATATGTAGGTGGTTGGCATTATTTTGGAGTGGATTTCATACAAGCCTAGTTCCTAATTTTAGAATGGATTTCATATAAGCCTAACCTCCACCTTTCAAAGCAGCCAAGATTGGACTAGTTCCTAGTGCACATTTGGTTATCCATTCCACATTGTCAAATTTTAGAGTATTCATAGGATTTAGGAGCCATCTTATATGACACACATTCATACCAATATTAGTATATAGATTCACTTTGGGGGAAATGATGGAGCCAAAGGACTAACTAGCCTTTGTATTCTTGAGCCGCATGCTTAGAGGGATTAGACACATATACAAACATCAATTAAAGCATGTAAGATCATATAGATTAACTTTGTAGGTGATGATGGAGCCCAAGGGCCAACTCTTACATTCTTGAGCCACTCTCAGGGAATTAAGAACTTAGCTTTGTTTGTGATATTACTCTTGGTACATCACATACCCAAAATTACTCAACACATACATAAAATTACTCAGCACATACCCAACATCACTCAACATCACACATCTTCATGGGATTCACCCTTGCAGGTAAGTTTAGGTACTCTTTTTACTTGTACTTTAACCTAGTATTTCACTTTGTTGTATTTCTAGAATAAAGGGAGGGAAATGTAGTCATATAAAATGTCAAAATTGGTAGTTTGAGTGTGGCTTGTGAAACCCTATCCATATGTCCTTGCATGATCTCTTGACCCTTCTAAATACCTTTTTGTTTATTACCAACCATTTGTAGCATTCTAAATGATGATTCTAGCTCAATCAGACCCTTTTTCCTAGGCTAATCCTATCCCCTAAGTCCCAAGTCTATAGGATAGGAGTGTCATACCTAGACTATAGCACTAGAACATAGGGTGTTCCATTTTTGGTACTCTTATCCATTTACACTTTAAGCCCAAATGATCATTTTTATCCAATTCCTATCCTTCATCATATCATCCTAGCATGAATACATCTAACCCATGACCAATAGTTCCCTATAAAAGTCCATCCTAAGGTCATTTATAAATGGAGGTGATAAATATTACAAAGCAAGTAAGAATACAAGTAAACTATTAAGGAAATATTCTCTATTCTCTACATACATTCACCTAACATAACTAAAAACATATTCAAACTCTCATACCAGTCCCTAACCACCTCAAGAATTCTCAATTTGGCATTATTGTATCTACATCACACTAATGCACAAAGCACCATAGGTGGGATAAATACATAGAGCTTGATCCATTTTTAGAGTATTGGTATGTAGGTAAAATACCCACATAAGGGGTTTGGATCACATGTTTAGTGAAACTTACATACACTAACCCCCACTTTTCTAGTGATTCAAATTTCATTTATCAAGCATGATTGAGGGTTAGGGTTTGAATATTAAATCATCTCAATAGTGAGCTCCATCAACATTCAACAATCAATATTTTTTAGGTCGGCTCACACAAGAACAACATAAATAACCTAAAAAATTTAGATCTTTGTGACCAATTTGGATAATAACGATAGGAGTGGACAATAATAATGAACCCTAAAGTGTCTTAATTTTTTAAGATCCTATCCTTTCATCTAATGTAATCTAAATTTTGATTTGTGATACTATCCCAATCTTGCATAGCCATTTTTAGACCTTATATCATCTTATTTCAAGATAAGTTATATTTTCTCCTTTTTTATTTCTATTTTTATAAAGGTAAAAAAGATACATAAATTAGGATTGTAATTATTTCTATATTTTGTACTAATTTATTAATCTAGAACCTTAACTAAAATAGGAATAAAACTCCATTATTCTCAAAAAATTTAAATCAAATACCATCTATAGTATCCCTAAGCCTAGTTTTAAAAGATTTGAAATCTCTAGCACATTCAAGGCATCCAAGTAAAATCTCATTCTATCATTAACTTGCACTTGTATCAAGTACTAGGTGGGTGAAGTACATCAGGATTCATCCCTCTTCAATGTATTGGTATGTACCCAACTCTCTTCATAATGGGGTGTTGAGGATGTCTAGCCTATTATATTACTAAACACATAATTATTTCTCATTTCATACTTATAAGGAAGATTATGGCTTGTATACTAAATTAGTTTTTCCAAGAACAACATAGAGCTCTAGGTTTCATGTGCACATGAACAATACCTAAAACATAGGTGTAGGTGCTCCCAAAAAATAGGAATAGTCCTATAAAAGAAACAATAATGCCACCTAGAGAACACTACACAAAGATGGTGCTATTATCCGTATTGGGCACTACTGTCAAGTGAAGATATGAACATTAGAATCATATTGACAATACTTAGAATTATCTAAAACCAAGTTTTCAAAACTTAGATCATCTATGATAGTTATTTTTTAGATAAGTATTTATTTATGCCTATTTATTGTTATTTTTATTAATTAAAAGGAAGTAAAAATCCATAAAAAATTAGTGCTTGATTATTTTAATTTATTTAACTAATTTAGACATCTCAGCCCTTTAATCTAGCATAGGATTTACATAGTTAAACCCTTAAAGGTTAAATCATAATGTCATTTGGTTTGAAGAACACACCTACAATTTTATCTAGAGCAGTAGTCACTACATTTGAGGATTTTATCCATGACTTTATAGATGTATATTTATATAATTGGGTAGTATTTTTGATCATAAATCATTTGTATAAACTATTATTGATGTTAGAGAGATGTAGAGTGATACGCATAACACTCAATTTAAAGAAAAGTTTATTTTTTACACACTTTGGGGTTTTATTAGGTCACATAGTTTAAATTAAGTGTATTTTATTAGATCAAGATAATATTAGAGTAATTGTGGTAATGCCACCAACTACAAGTTTGATAAAGGTGAGATCTTTTCTTGGTCATTTAATAGGAAGTTCATCAAGGGGTATATAGCTATATCTACTCCTTTAAAAAGGTTTTTGTATAGAAGAACACAATGCATATGGATATAATAATGCCAAGTGGAATTAATTGACCTAAAATAGAGATTGGTGATTGTACCAATTTTGATATTTCTAGATTGGAGTAAGCCATTCCATGTACATGTGGATGCATATATAATTACAATTGGTTTTATATTAGCACATCTAGGCAAAGGTGGTTTGGATCATCTAAATCCATTTCACAAGAATAGAATTATCCTAAAAATAATTATATTTCAACCAAGTGAGTTTACTTGGAAATAGTGTATGCATTAAAAAAGTTATACCATTATCTATTGGCCACACCCTTTGAGCTATTTACCAACTACCAAGCATTGCTATACCTAGTCAACAAACCTTTACTAGGAGGATGCATATCACAGTGGCTAATGATCTTCCAAGATATCTAGTATAGAAATAATGTCAAATAAATATTAGATAATGTGGGTCAAAATAATTTGATCCAATTCTAAAATGGTGAATAACCAGAAAAAGTTCCAGATGAGTCTCCTGATACACACTTATTTCATGTGTCTGTGATTCTAAAGAAATTAAAGGAAATCAGATAGTTTATAAAATAGGGGACATTTATTAATAATTACATATAAAATGATAATAAATATAAAATTACTAATGTCCTTCCATATATTATTTTTTATATATTTCTTTACCATTTAGGAAAGGACAAGGTGATACACAGAGTTGCACTAGAACATGAGTGCCTCAAATACTATAAGAGGCACATCAAGGGATAGATTTAGGTCACTTCAGATGAGATGATACTATAATAAAATTATTATAGAGTTTTTTATGGTGGCCCTACTTATTTCAATATGCTCACAAAGCTACATAGTGGTGTGATGTGTGCCAATGGATGAGTAAACTAAACTATATAGATGAAATGCCTTTACAACCAATGCTTGCACAATTTTTTTTTGAATAATAGGGAATTGATTTTATGGGGCCTATTAATACACCAAGTAAACATAATCATGAAAGGTATATAATTACTATGATTGACTATTTTACCAAATGGGCAGAATTTGTTGCGATGACTAATTATTGTATAAAAGATATAATAAAGTTATTGTATGAGAACATCATTAATTGATTTGGTTTCCCAATCATATTAGTAAGTGATATAGGTAGACAATTTTTGAATAAAATTATAAGGAAACTCATAGATGAATTCATAATAGTGCACCATAAAAGTAAAGCTTATCATGCATAGATAAATGGCCAAGTTGAGGCTATGAAAAAGGTACTAGGAAAGATGCTTAGAAAGGTTTGTGATTTTAAATGAGATGATTGGGAGGATTAACTTATTGAATTACTATGGGAGTATCACAAACATTATAAATGTGTGATAGGGTTCACCATTTCCTAATTGGTTTACATTTTAGAATCTATTATGCCCATTGAGTATGTTGTACCTAGTCTACCAATCATATTCACTATGTATATGGGAGATCAAGAATCTTTAACAAGTTATGTATTAGAGATAAATCACATGGACAAAGATTTAGATAATATTATATATAGGAGGTGATTAAGTGCATTTACAAATATTGGCATGATAAGAATTAGTGTACAAAAGAGTTTCATGTTGATCAACTAGTTTTACTTTATGATAGCTAGTTTATAGCCTTCCCTAGTAAGCTCAATATTAGATAGAAAGGTACATATATGAGTTAAAATATCCTAGAAACATGGTTTTAAGGGATTCACAAGGAACAATCCTACCTATAAGGGTAAATGGTAGTAGGCTCAAACCCTATCACCAATAAGTTATTCTCCCAAGTGTAATCAGGTGCTAAATCACACCATCCTGGATTAGGATTTGTTTTAATTATGTTGTGTGGTTTGAGATTTATTAATTGAGGATATGTGGATAAATGAAAAGTGTGTATGGTAGTTTTAAAAATTAAAATATGAGAGAAGAGAAGAAGAGCACCATTAATAATATAAATAGTGTTGACAAAAAAAGAAATCATATTTAAGGGGATTAAGTGTGCTAGATTTTAAATCTTAGAAAGATAGAAGTGGTGAGATCTTAATCAAATAATGACTAATGATTATTTTGGGTAGATTAAGAAAAGAATAATCATGTACAATGGGTGAATGGCTAGGTGACTAATCACATCACTCAATCAATAGGTCATACAAGGGATGCCATCTCATCATAAATCACACCAATCTAAAATGAGAAATTGATAATTAAATGACATTAAAAATAAAATCAAGGATGTCAAGGCACATTTAAAACATTGGGATCTGAAAGGGCAAATGATGATCTATAAATTGGGTGTTTGGATACTCATATTAACATTTTACACTTTTTATACCCTTGAGCATAGCATATTGAACCTATGATGAATCTCCATTTTATGTTAGTACCTATGAATAATTGCCTTGTGAATTAGTATCTATGATCATTAAACTTTTGAGCATAATTTTTTTTGACTTATAGATCTTATAATATGGCTACCTATGATCCTTCTTAATTTTTGTGAGGACTCACTATCGCATAATAGGAATAAATCACGATTGGGAATAATCTATGGCAAACAAAATTTATGAACCTAGATACATATCCTTTTATTAAGTTCACTGAAGAACAAATATTTACCACCATAGTAGTTTAAAGAGAATAATAGTTATCAGTCACACTAGTCCACTGACTCTGTAACATGGATTTCAAATGGTTGATTTTATTACCTACATTTAGGAAATTAGGAGATATTGTGGAGTTGATGATCGACTAATATAATTAAGGGAAGGTTTATCTTTCCTTATACATCACCATCTATGTCAATGAAGCTACCATAGCTTGTGAAACTAGACTGTTAGCATGTGGAAGGCTTATGGGTTCCTAAAAATCCAAAATCTTGCCTATTCTACCTGACATCCATGATGCTTATGTAAGAGGCCATTGAGGGATATCAATGGAGCATATCAAGGATAATCTAGTGTACATTATCATAGAATACATAACTAACAAATTATGGAAAATGACTAAGGACATCAAGGAACCAACCAAAGGCAACATTAATGCCTCCCATCACATAGTCAAACTCAATGAAGAATTTAATTGGCTATATTTCTTAGTTTTTGAAGTCATCAATAATATTTAGAAAGTCATTTCCTCTATAAAAAAAACATTCCAGTACCAATTCTTGATTTTATTTCTGGTCTTCACCTAGTGTAAGTCTCAAGAGGTATCATCCATACAACTATTGATTATTGGCTAGATGTTGAATTTCATAATCTAACTTAGAAGTGAGAGATCACTCACTTATTTTTCTCATCAATGATTATTAAATGCCTAGTGGGATGAACTAGTCAAACTAGATATCAGTAACCTGCACATCCCTCCAAATTTGGTAACCAAACTTCCATATGGAATGTTCATTTGAGTTCATCAGTTAACTAAGTCCTTGGGTACACCTCTATCATTTTTATTGACATAGACACTATTTTTTGAAAGGTTGACCATTATAAGTAGATAGCTACATGTAGATAAATTCTTTTGTAAATAATACTACTAGGAGTCTTAATTACCACTACTACCAAAGTACCACCAACCACACCACAAGATCATAAGAAATGTAAGGCTCTTATTGATCATAGGTCATCATCTCTACCTTATCATAAGACAAAATATTAGGTGTCTTGAATGGATGACCATAATGTCCCATAAATCATAATATAATGTCATTGGTCTAATATCTAGATAAACAAGTAGGAGGTTTACCACACAATGATGGATGATATGGCTAAAGACCTATATGAGAAGGAATAAGAGAAGGATTTCATATTTTATAAATTATTTTTCACCATCTAAATATAAAATCAAGTGCCATAACATTTTTGGGTCAAACTACCATTTGTCCCCCTTTTATCATTATCAAAATTGTTAGTGAAGAGTAAAATTTTTATCAGCAGCTCTTCTACTGAAGGAGACTTTAGTATCTCTTCCCAATCACAACCTTTTGATCTTGTACCCAAAAATAATTTAATATCCATTACATCAAACAAGTGGATGCTATGATGTTTCCATCAAAAAACTAAATAAGAAGACAAACCAACACTTCTTGCCATGTCTATTTACAAGGAAGGAGTACCTACTCTAATTTCAAAAGATTTTATGCCACCACATGTCACACCATTAAAAAGGTATAAATAGATCATTATCCTATTTGGGTAGAATAAATATCATGTGAAGAAGACCACCATGTATGTATCTTATATTTATTTTTCCACTTCACCATCCAATGATCACATTACTAATATAGACTAAGTGGCTTTAGATGAGTAGACACAAGAGGAGAAATAAGCTACAAATGAAGAAATAACATGGGAAACTAAGATATGAGCTCAATAAGAGGAGAAATGTCATGCAAAGGTTTAGGATAAGTTAAAAATGAATAATCCTAGGAAGCTCAATGCTTGTAGTATGTGAAATCTTAATAAGAATTTACTAAGATACATAAACATCATGTAACACAAGAAGAAACTAGTTGCTAGTGGAAACAAGTAGAACTAACAACTCTAACTATGGCCTAGAGAGTGGAGGAGGCTAAGTGCATAGAGGATGTCATGGAATAACAAGTATACATAGATAAGGAAGTGTAGGAAAATAGGTAGTAAGATCAAGTAGTTGACACTACCACCCAAACATAGAAACAAGTTAAGGAGGCAATGCCACAAGATAAAATTAGAGCTGAAGCAAAACATGCAATGCAAACACACACGGCTGAGACCACAAAAAGATCAACATAGGGCATGTAGACCACCATAAATAAGGTATCAAACACACTAAAATAACCCACCATAGTAGCACCATATGATGTGAGGGTTGTGGAGACTCCATGAGAATAAGGGGAGGCTATGGATACTCGAGTGCAGGGTACACCAATGGGACTTCAAAGTCTTGTAACTTTAGGTCTCCCTATGTTGTCCACCTAAAGGACCATTTTATATTTTCCCTTTTCTCCACTTTAGCATATTTTGGGCAATAAAATAATGAATAATTTAGCTATGGTTCCACTAACCACTAAAACATTGATGGATGTTTCAAAACTTTCTTTATCCAAGTAGGTGGAAGAAAAATCTACAATTTAAGAGGCCAATACCAAGATGATGATCTATTTAGACAAGAGGGTTTCAAAATTTCATAATGAAAACATTGGGCTTGACTATCAGATCAAAAATTTCAAGGCTCTAATCAGAGATGCATTCCCCTCTCTCTACAAGCAAGTTGTTGGCAATAACATTCTTTCTACTCCTAAGAAACTTTCATTGATAGTTACGTAGCTCACTGAGTACGAATAGAATGCTAAAAATTCAACCAATATCACATCACAAATCTAGGCCATTAAATTATACACTATAGTCCTATGTGAATTCCTTGAGGCATATCAGTTGGATATTAAAATTTCACTTAACCAAGCCACACAGTTGGCTCAAAAGATGCTCGAATGGAAATAGTAGTTGTATGATGTCTAGGGTAGTACTCAAGTTGACTTTACTACTAATTATACTTTGTGGGATACTTTTTAGGATTAATATTCCACTTCAATAGGTTTGGACACAACATTATAGGTTTATCTTTAGGCTTAAGACTTTATTATGTATTAGATCCAAACTTGTCAAAATCAAATGCTATGAAACACTTTTGCAGGGGTGCAAGCATAACACCATATTGAGAAACTTGCACATCTACATGTAGACATAAATATAAAGTTGACTAACACTCAAGATAATTTTACTACTAGGTAAGATATCAACATTCACAAACTACTATACTCTCAAGTTGCTCTATGAGAATTAATACATAGTGCACAAGAGTTTCTTCCTATTTGACAGTCTTATAATACTGACTTGGCCAATTTGGATATTTATTTGGAACCCTTGGTGTAAATTCTCCCATTTATTCCTAATATTTAGATGTAACATAATATTAAATTTTAGAAGGCTGCCATCATGGGTTCCTCATAGTACACCAAGTTGACATTGAAACTACCTTCTATTTTTGTAGCATTATAGATGCCTCCACCATCCAGTTAGTTCAGCATAAGTGGGATAATTTTGAAATTTTACTCTTTAGTTTTGATATAGGTTGGTTCATATTCAATAATAAAACCAAGTTTGTTTAAAACCAAAAATGGTGGCCTTCTTGGTTTAGCTTATCTATTAGAAACCTAAAAGGTTGGTATCCTAGCTTACTACTTAGTTAAAAACCCATGAGGGTGGAAAAATCATGTGCACCAAGGTGAAAACTGATCCCTAACACCTTGAGTGATTTGAATTTTTTTTGATTCCAACCTCTAATTTATGACTCCATTCCTTTATAATATTGTCTCAAGATGAGACAATAATTTAAGTCCTAGAAACTATTAGCAGGTGAATGTGAGAACCAAACTACTTTGTCAAATGTATTTTCCATATAGACATAATTATGGTTTCTATTTATTGTATAGTTGTTATGTTTTGTTTCATGGTTAATCAATTTTTGTATTATTTGTATTACAAAGAAACTAAATATGGGTTAGAACATATGTGTGCTAAAGATGACTTTAGAGGTTAAAAATGATAACAACTTGTAGGATATATATTCCTTCAATTTGTAATAGAACGAGTTTTATTTTTTACATAATTGATATTATACTATAAATTATCTTTTGAGAAATATTATAATAACGATATTCATTTAAATTATATGCATTAATATGTATGATTAGTGTTTGATTGTTATGAATATATATGAAGTATACTTAATCGAATATTGAATATGATTTCCTTAATTTTTATTCTACAGGTTATGGCATTTTATGTACAAGAATGAATGTTATGTTCAATTAATTCATTAGAAACTTGGTTAGTATTTGACTGTATATATTCACTATGTAAGTGTATTCTCAGAAGTAAAATATCTACAATATCAATATAGATGTGGGAAACCCCTATCCATCTATAAGTTCCTATAAGTTCTTCTATAAATCATAGGGTTATCCCTATACTTAGCATGTTCTAGTGAAACCAAGAAATCACAACTAATAAAAACCCTAAGCAATGACTCCTCAAATGTATAAATAATAGAATTACAAGTTGTAATAATGTGAAAATAAATGTTCCTTTCTATTGAATTGAATTGAATGGGGTATTTATAGCCAAGGATTGACCTTAAACCCTATAGAAATTTATAAGACAAGATTGACCAACTAAATCTTGTTAGGAAAGGAAGATAGCCACTAGTTATTAAACTAAGTTGGACAAGCTGATTCAATTTCATAATGTGCACTAAATTCCTACCAAGATCAACCTAACCGACATAGTAAGAAAATAAAGAAGGGTGTTTACATAATTAGGGGTTATTTTGGAAGATGGATTACTTAGAAAAGTGGATGAATGGGTTTTAAATACTTTAGGAGTTGGATAAAAGTAAATTGTAGTGGTTTTAGGTTATCATATAGGGACCAACAATCTTGTGAAACACCAAAGTTATGCCCACCCCTTTCCCAATACACCCTTTAAGGTATGCACTTAGATAGATTGAAACTTGATAGGTCTTTGTAAGAGATAAGTGTCATTAAAAGATAAAGTTTTAAAAATATTGTATGTATACATATTCCCCACTAAAATTTCATCATGTTTCATGTAGTTTTAACATGGGATGGTGCTTCAAAAAAGAACATAGAAATGCATAGTGCTGATATATAAATTGAAATGACAGTAGGAAAGCTTTGGAAATAATTGAAAGTATCATATACATACATTAACTTACCTTTATAAATAACTGATTGTCTACTATATTTTTATTCTTGATCATGGAGGGCACATTAACCTATTTAGACATACCCCTAAGGATACAAGGCTAAGGAACAAGAACAAACAATCATAGGGAAATCAAAATAAATGAAATTTACATAAATGAATAACTCATTTGGATAATTAGTAAGATGGGATGACTAATGATAATTTAGAACCAAGAGACCAAGGAAAATACATAAAAATAGAGTCAATTGGGTAACCAAAAAGCCAAGGCTATTAAATAATAGAAAAACTCAAACAAATATACCTTAAATAATAAAAATAACAAATTAGATAAAAGAAATGACACATGGAACTGAAATAATAGATCAACATAAATGTAAAAGAATTAAAAAACCATATTTAAATAAATATGAAAAAAACATAAAAAACATTCATGAAAGATAAGTAATAATCCAAACTCACTCAACAATGGAAAAACTAACTAGAAAATATAAATGAAATGGTCTACAAAAAGGGTGAAAAGTAGTTTTAGAATCTTAATTATAACCAAGGAAATATGAGAAGAGTAATGAACAATGACTCAAAGATATAGAAGCTATATAATGATAGATAATTTAACACAAACCTCTTATGCGCATGTCTGACAAGGGATGGAGAATAAAGAATATAAAAGTTGGGAAAAAGACTTAGAAACACACTTTCATATCAAGGGGGAGTCTGAAATGGGTGGTGGGGGAAATGAAATAAACATAAAGGTAAATAATATTGATTGGTAACAAGACACTCAAATTAAACTGGCAAAAACAAGAATACTTTTGAATTAAGGACTCTAAAGAACTTATCTTAGCCACACAAATTTGGGTTATCTAGTGAAGTATACATAATATCCCATGAAGGCTATATGCATGAAAATAAAAATGGACCTATCTTCCCATAAATTATTCCTAATTATTTAAGACCCCTTAAATATCCATCGATCTATTGTGAATATTAAGTACTTGCATGAGAAATTAGTTAAAACTATAAAGAAGTTTTAGACCTCTTATCCCACTCGACTAGAATACAATACCGCAATGGACCTTGAATCTATTGTGAGGCCAATTATGGGGTTTAAGATTCATATATAATATGATATGTTCTTTAAAATCATGTATTTTGGTGCGAATTTAATTTTTATTTTATAGATGCATTTTTATCGTTACCTTTTATTTTAATTGATTTGGATTTTAGCTTTTTAATGGATTTTTGTATTCCTCCTCCATAAAAATTTATAAAAACAAATGTGTGTGTTAAATATGACTATCAATAAATAAATTATACTTAATATATAAGGAAAATAACTCATAGAGCATGGTGTCTAAGATTGTTGTGCTTGTATGTTAAATAAGAATGTTGTCTTGAAACTAACCTTAGTGTGTTGATGTAGGGGCATCCTATAAGGACCCAAAGTTTAATTCAATTTTGTTTTAAGTTAGTCAAATTATATGTTATATAGGTGATATAGGTAAGTATTAGTACATAGGTGATGTATATATGGTCTCAAGGAGCATATAATTCAAATTCTACCTTTTCTTGCCAAAACTTATTATTTAAAAATTTGAATATTGTTAAATCTTGTTTAATGAGTTTTATACATTTTGAGAGGGTGGAAAGGTGTAAAAAACATGTATAAGGGGTTTATAACATATATAAGGTTAATAAAATTATCATAAGTCTAAATTCATGGTATTAGATATGATATATTATGTGAAAATCAAAACATGTAATGTAATCAAGAGACCTCCATGAAGTCAAAGGCATCAAGATTTAGTTATGCCTCTTTGGAGGGTAATAGGAGTCAGTTTTTGGATGTAAGATAGATTTTAAATTTTAATTATTTGATATTGAGAATATTTATCAAGTTTATATAAAGAAAAAATGGGGAATTTGAATGTTTTGTAACCCCTAAGGAATGAATGAAATTGCAGACCCTATTTTGAGGTCATTGGCTGATGTTGGTAATTGCATGTGTTGTGATTGATAAAATAATGTGATTGAATTTTTTTATATGTGTATTTTAAAACTAATGGATGTTGTTTTTAGAATATTTATTCTTAGATATAAAGGAAACTAAATTATGGTTAAAGACTGAAGTGAGACTTCTATTTAAAAACTCTGTTCAATTTGTAGATTGTATCTTGGTTGAAAGATGATCAAAGATATGTGATAATTATTAAATAGATTTTTTAAGGATATATTAATGTAATTTATACCAATTTATGTAAATAAATAATTTCAAATTACTTGGTATTCAAACTTTGTCATGAACAGACCCTTATTTTGGGAGTCATTTCTTGTGTATGCAGACTATTTACTGGTTGTTAAGGAAATATTAACATTGGATTTGTGTTGCTAATAATGTTTAAAGATATTTTATAGTTGATTAAACCTATAATATTTTAATACCATTAATAAACCCCTATAATCATACAATAAAGGATAGAATAGATTTGTTTCCTATTACATTTGTTGCAAGATTTGACCGAGATTATGTTCTTTGTGAATAAATGATTTTGGAATCAATGTTAAATATATTTTAAGGAATATAGGTAAGTATATTTAAATTTTTTAATATTTATTTATGTTTTATATTGCTTAGTATGAGTTTTCATTCCCTCTAAATAGCATATAACCATGTATATAGTCATTTATTGATATAATCAAGTGCATTCAACATGGAAAATTGTAACAGAGGATTGATTATATGAGCCTATTGATTGGGTTAGTTTATTAGGATCATTATAGACCTAAATAACCTATATGGGATCTTTAAAACTCAAGAAAATTCCATCAATTGAATTTTTTATACTCTCAACTGAGACAAAGCATGGTGAAACCCTAAACTAGGGTTTGGAGAATATACAAAAATATAACCATCTAAATTTCATATAAATTGGTGAAAATATGTAATTTTATGTGATTAAATATATTTAATAGTTTATATAATTATTCCATACTTTCCCATACACTTGGTTAGGATTGTTTATAAACTAGACCCTAACATGCCTAATAGGCCTAAATAGAGATAAAAATTGAGGTTGAAAAGTGATCAAAACAAAGAGCTGGGAATAAAAATTTCATGGTTAGATAGTTTTTGATAGATTTTATCTAAATAAATAATTATTTTCCAAATTTGATAAGGTACAATTCCATACCAAGTAAAAAATACAAAAAAAAGGGTTATAAAGAATGTTGATAGGTTAGGTAGAGTTATGAGGGAAGCAAGAAATATTATGAAGATTATTGTTGAGGGATTGATAAGGTAAGTAAAACTTTATTAAAACTTGATATAAATATTATAAACCATATAATATTTATAATAAACTTAATTTATTGCATGAGGATTAACAAATAGAACCTTGATATGAAGTGATAGACCATTAGCAGAGAAAGTTGAGTTAAGCAAACAAGATTAAGAGTGATCATTTGGTATATGATATGAATCATTTTTTTATTATATTGAGTTAAATATTATAATAGGATTGGAAAATATTGAAAATATGTGTTTTGAAGTGCAGTGCAAGATAGGTAATCAAGGATAATGCTCTAAGGAGAGAGCTAGCAGAGAAGATGATGATTTGGTCAGGATAATGACAAAGTTGATTGATCCATTGGTTATGAGGATGGAGGATATTTAGGATGTTATTAGGGAGAGAGAAAAAAGAGTACAAAGAGAATAAGGTAATGGTAGGAATCAAGGTAAGTTAGTACCTTTATAAGCAAGGATGAATGATAGAGAGAATATAGTGGCGGTTTAAGAGAGACCACAAGAAGATGTAGTAGTATTATTTTAAGAAGGCATGTGATATCACCATGAAAGGTAGGTTTGAATATTTGTATATTATATAATGAGAAGAGATGAAGTTAATATGAGTCATATACCAAGACAAAGATTTCAGGGACAATGTTGGCATTTTCAAAGAGAAGCACATATGGCAGTAAAGTGTCCATTGAGTGTTGGTAGCAGTATGCATCAATAGAAAGTAAGAAAATAGAATGAGGAGAGAATAAATGAAAGGAATGATTCACTACTCATGAGAAGAATAATATTGTAGTATAGGAAGCTAGTCAAAGAACTAGCCCAAAGGAGAAGCCTATTCTGAAGTAGATGTAAGACAAGAGGTAAAGTGTGTAATCTAGTCATTGATGGAGGTTGTACTAAAAATATTGTGTCTTTGGAGATGGTGAATAAGTTTGGATTGAAGAGGATGCCACATCCACAATTTTAAAAGGTTGCATGGGTTTATAAAGGACATTAGATTTTGGTAATTGAATAAAGTTGGGTTGAGTTTCATATAAGAGGGTATAGAGATTAAGTGTTATGTGATATTTTGCCTATAGATGTTTGTCACTTATTGTTAGGGAGACCATGGTATTTTTATAATCATGTCATACATGATGGTAAAGAAAAAAAATACACTGTTAAGAAACATGGGAAGGTACACACACTACTCCCATTAAAGGGTGAAGAAGATAAAAGAAATGAGAGAATCATAATGATGATGACAAAGCAGTATTAGAGTCAAGCAATGGAGATTTTGGGTTTGGTCATAACACTCAATAAATAATAAGAGGTGAGTTATGTTGAGATGGTTAGTGTGTATCATTGTGAGTCCACAAAGATGGACATGAGAAGAATTGAACAAGGTTGAAATGTGGTAACAAGTAGTTTTTAAGGGAAGGAACAAATCATAACACCAATGAGAGTGCTTAAGAGATAAGAAAGACAAGGCAAGCATGGAAGCAAAAAATATGTGAAATAGGATATGAGCATGGTAATGGAGATTACAACCAAGATGGATGAGTAGTGGTTTGGTATAAACACCAAACAAGTGGAGAGGAAGTTGGAGATTGAAATGTATAAGCAAGCAACCCATGAGAGAGCCATGAAGGATTCAAATTTAGTGTCTAATGAGTTGATTTATGATGAAAATGTAGGTATAGAGTAGGCATACAAATAATTAATGGTAGATGAACTTTCATGTTTGAAGGAGAGTATTGAATAAGAGGAGGATGTTGATGAGATGGGCAATATGTAGTAGGCTCATGAACAAGGTAAACATGAAAGAGTGACAAATCTAAGAGATGAGGTAGGGAAGATGAGTATGAAACCCCTGTATATGCAGAAGATAGAGAAAAACTATAATGGAGGAGTACTTCAAAAAATCAAGGGTTTACATGAGTAGGAGGTATGCAAAGGACAAACACAAGTTATGCATGAAATGAAATGGGTAGCACAAGGAGCATTGGTTAAGGAGGAAGAGTGAAAAATTGCAACAGTGATTGAAGATGGAGTTAAAGAAAAGGAGAATCATTATGTAGAGGATAAATAATTATATATACCTTCTAAGCAAGAAGAAGATGACAGCATACATGTTTTTATTAACACTATTATTTCATGTACAGGAATGAAAATGAAGAAAATAAGGCCTAAATGTGGGGACCACTAACAAGTTTACCTTTATGAGAGGAAAGTGGAATTGGATAACTTATATATGGAGGTTAATTGAATTCAAGCATCAACATGTACCAAGTGAATCACCAAACACATACAATAAAATTTTCTTAGCTTGGTAGTATGATGTAGGGGCATCCTATAAGGACCCCAAGTTTGATTTAATTTTGTCTTAAGTTAATTAATTATATGTTTTATAGGTTTTAAAGGTTAGTATTAGTCCATAGGTGATGTTTATATGGTATCAAAGATCATAGAATTCAAATTCTACCTTTTCCTGCCAAAAGTTCTCATTTGAAAATTTGATTATTGTTAAATCTTGTCTAATGCATTTTATGCATTTTGAGAGGGTAGAAATGTGTCACAAACATGTAAAAGGGGTTTATAACCTATAAAATTCCTATAAAATGATCATAAGTATAAATTCATGTTACTATATATGATATATTACATGAAAATCAAAACATGTAATGTAATCAAGAGACCTCCATGTAGTCAAAGGCATCGACATTCAATTATGCCTCTTTGGAGGGTAATAGGAGTTAATTTTTAGATATAATATAGATATTAAATTTAAATTATTTGATATAGAGACTAGTTATCTATTTTTTATAAAGAAAAAATGGTGAATTTGAATGTTTTGTAACCCCTAAGGAATGAATGAAATTACAAACCCTATTTTGAGGTCATTAGCTACTATTGGTAATTGCATGTGTTGTGATTGATAAAATAATGTGATTGAATTTTTTTATATGTGTATTTTAAAACTAATGGATGTTGTTTTGAGAATATTTATTCTTAGATATAAAGGAAACTAAATTATGGTTAAAGACTGAAGTGAGACTTCTATTTAAAAACTGTGTTTAATTTGTAGATTGTATCTTGGTTGAAAGATGATCAAAGATATGTGATAATTTTTAAATAGATTTTTTAAGGATATATTAATGTACTTGAAACCACTTATTTTAAATAAATAAGTTCAAATTATTTGGTATTCAAACTTTGTCATGAACAAACCCTTATTTTGGGAGTCATTTCTTGTGTGTGTAGACTATTTATTGGTTGTTAAGGAAACATTAACATTGGAATTATGTTGATAATCATGTCTAAAGATATTTTATAGTTTTTTTAACCTATAATATTTTAATACCATCAATAAAGGATAGAACATGTTTGTTTCTTGTTACATTTATTGTAAGATTTGACTGAGATTATGTTATTTGCATAGAAGTGATTTTGGAACTGATGTTATAGAAATTTTGAGGCATATAGGTAAGTTTATTGAATGTGTTTAATATTTATTTATATTTAATATTTCTCATTATGAGTTTTCATTCCATTTATATAGCAGATAACCCTGTAGATAGTCATTTATTGATACACTCAAGTGCATTTGGCATGGAAAAATGTAACAAAGGATTGATAGTGTGAGTATAATGATTGGGTTAGTTTCTTAGGATAATTATAGACATAAATAACCTATCTAGGATCTTTGAATCTCAATAAAAAATTGATAGTTAAATTCTTTATACTCTCGACTAAGATAGAGCATGGTGAAACCCTAAACTAGGGTTTGGAGAATATAATCAAATATAACCATCAAAATTTCATATAACTTAGTGACAAGATGTAATTTGATGTGAGTAAAGAGATTTAATAGTTTATATAATTATTATTTACATTATTGTACACTTGGAAAGGACTATTTATAAACTAGACCCTAACAGGCCTAAATAGAGATAGAAATTGAGGTTGAAAAGTGTTAAAAAAAGACATGGGACTCAAAATTGCATGGTTAGATAGTTATTGATATAGGGTATTTGAATAAATAATTATTTTCCAAATTGGATAAGGTAAAATTATATACCAAGTCAAAAATCCAAAAAATAGGGCGACAAGGAATGTTGATAGAGTAGGTAGAGGTGTGACGGAAGCATGAAATGTTATGAAGAGTTTTGTTGAGGGATTAATAAGGTAAGGAGACATTTATTGGAACTTGATAAACATATTGGAAAACATATAATGGTTAGAATAAACTAAATTTATTGCATGAGGATTAACAAATAGAACCTTGATATGAAGTGATAGACCATTATCAGAGAAAGTTGAGTTAAGCAAATAAGATTTAGAGTGATCATTTGGAATATGATCTACATCATGAGTCCAAATTGGAATGAAAATAAGGGAATAAATTAAAATTAACATGGAATGATTTATTTACCTTGATTTTAAAAAAAATGTGAAATGTGAAAATGGTATATTGATAGGGAGCATGACATTTAAGTGCAATGAGATGTGTGAAATAGTTTGTTAAAATTATTATTACAAAAAATATAATAATTTTGAGAGTGTGAAATCATAGTATTGAAACATTAAATTATTTTTTATGGAAATAACTTATCTAGAAATAAATATATGAAATGAAAAAATTGTGAGGAAAGTCTAGTCCTATTTGAGGTCTTATATTGCAACTCATAATAGAGAAACCAAATAGTTGTAAAAATGAAGACTAACATAGGAATGTTTTGTGAGGAAGACCTGGTATTATCCATGTTCTTATACTACCACTCACATAAGATAAACTAAATAGGTGAAAATAAAATTGTAAAACTATTAAATCGATGATAAAAAAGAGAGATCAAGGTTTGACTATAAAATATAATATATTCATGAGGATGGTTGGGTCTTATCCATTGTCTCACACTGTAACTCATGAATTATATGAATGTATATATATTGAAGGACCAAATATATAAACTTAGGATATTAAGAGTGATGTAATGCTACACATTAGGGATGATTTTTGTAACAAATCATATTATACCTCAGTACTTTGCCACTGAGGATGTTTGATAGTTTATCTTATGATTCCAATAACATGTAAGAGATATTAAAGAGAGAGTTGGTGCTCTAAAATATTGACTTAAATTAATTGTTTTGAAATAGTGGCCCTCCACTAAAATGAGTAATTATTCTAGGATGAAGGGTGTGAAATGATTATAGCTAGGTTTTAGCTATAAAAAATAATTAGGAAAGAATGTCCAATATTCCATGAGGAAGATTATCTTTAACTTCACATTTATTAGTGTATTAAGGTATATATTACAAAATTTATGGTAAAAAAAAGTTGGGCACATTTATTTAGATATACCTTGGATGTTCTATCAATGTCTTGGTACATACATTAGGAGTGCAGGTAGGAAACAAAGCATTGAGCACAAGTTAAAAGTAATTTTATTAAGAAATTCATCTTTGAGGATGATAACCCTTTGACACACAAAGCATTGAAAAAATTTAAAACTTTTCTATGCCATAGATAGGTTAAAGACTTAGACATTAGAGCTAAATCTTCTTCAAGGAAAGAGTATACTATGATTAGAATAATGTCTTATCTTACAGACATAAAAAATAAAAAGGGGAAGGAACAAGTCCTTATTCAACCATGTCATAGGATATAAGATTACGATGAGTGGATGTATGATGTAGATGATGATGATATTGATGATATCGCATTAGCTAATTTATTTTGAGCCAGAATGTGAAGAATAACCACTCTTAACACCTATCACAAATCAATTAAAAGAATAAAAGATATGAAACTGATCCAAGCAACAATTTAGGCGACAATTCGAACCAAAGGTGATAATTCCACCCCAATTGATGACGAAACTTCTGAGAGCCATAACTTTTGCATCGTAGCTCCAATTAACTCACCATTTAAACCGTTGGAAAGATAATAATGAGGAGAACATTGTGAAATGGCATTGATATCTATTCAATGAAGTTTGACCCCTGAAAACCCAATGGAAGTGCCTCAAATTTCAATTTTAATAGTGCAGTCTAAAAATAGTAAGTTTCTAAAAATAGTAATTTCTCAAATTTTGTATTGTTTTAAATCTTGGAAGTTGAACCACATAATCTCCCTCAAGATTGGTGACCCTCCACATCCTCCCCATGCTTTAAAAATGTGTATAAATGAGGAGGTAACATGAAATGTGAGGAGAGACATCTCTTCCCAGAGATAAACATATATTTGTATTGCGATCTTGAGTAATACTACATCTCTTCTCATTGAGTTCATTGTTATTGTGTTATTTCTATGATATTGAGATATTTATCAACTAGAACTTTTGAGTTTTGGATCAATGGTATTAGAGCGGTTTGTTTTGACAGTGTATGATCTCGAGGATGAGGTTAGGCTACAAGAAGCTTGGGTGGGAAACAATAGAGATTCCAAATTTTCCACCTGTTCACTCCAAACGACTTCAAATGGTGGATGACACCAAGACATCTGATCCTTTCAAGGAAATGGTGAATGAATCCCTCCAATGACAATAAGCACAGATTCTACAATAATTTTCCTAAATTCTTCAAACACTTCTAATGGGAAATCCTAGCTCTATGGCTCTACTTCCTTGGCTCCTCATCTAGGAAACGTCCTTTCAGTGCCCCAACACCCTTCAAGATTCAGGTAAATTTTGATATTCCTACATTTGAAGGCAAAATCAATGTTGATGTAGTATAAAATTGGTTGGATCAACTGTCTTCCTACTTCTCTATAAATAAGTTCACCAATGGAGAAAAGATTACTTTTGCTCTTTTAAAATCACTATTGCCTATGAAAAACTAGTGGGAAGTGTACAAAAAGAGGTTCAGTACAGATGACATTGGCCTTGAGGTGGAACCTACTTGGGATGATTTTGTGGAAGTGGTGAAAGAAGAATACTATCCCATCAGAGCATATGATGATCTGTACATACAGTGGCAAAAACTTCACCAAGGTAAGGACCAATCTGTTCAAGATTACACAGACACTTTTCATTCTTTGTTTGCAAGATTGGGCATTCAAGAAAGTGAGAAACATAAGACTCTCAAATATCATGGTGGATTATAATGGTACATATGGGGGAAATGGAACTCTTCAATTTGGAAACCCTCAATGAGGCATACAAATTCGTAGTGAAGATTGAACAAAAGCATGGTAGAAAGAATATGAAGAGTTAACCCTCAAAATGGAAAAGTGACAAGGAAGGTCAAACACAAGGCCTAAATTAGAAGCAAAAGGAGTTTCAGGATAAGAAATCTCAAAAGGGGAAGGTTGGAAAATGGTGTGATTACCATAAAATTGGAACTCACTCCAAAGAAGAATGTCAATCCATCAAGTCATTGCTTTCTAAGTCACAATAATCGACATCTACTACTCTGCCGAGGATGAAGAAGAAATTGTAGATGTTGAGCCTGACACCATTATCACTTCATCATAGACCCATGAGGAAAGAGATAAATGACAAGGAAATATTGTTTCACTCCAAATTATGGGTAAAAGGTAAGCCTCTACATTTCATTCTTGATAGTGGGAGTTAAAATAATTTAATCTCTGCTAAAGTTGTGAAAAGTCTAAATCTATCCATCAAGCCTCATCCAAAGCCCTAAATTATTGGATGGTTGAGCCTAGGGAGAGACCTCTGTGTCACCCATAAGTGTCTTCTTTGATATGTTATAAAACCATTCTAAGATGAAGTCTTGTGTGATGTGGTCAATCTAGATGTTTGTGATGTACTCCTTAGTCAGCCATTCATGTATGAGTGACATGGCATCTATGAATCACAAACCTAAAGGATCACCCTCACCCTTGGAATATGATGCTATAGGGTACCAGAGGTACCACCTCCCACATATATCTCCCTAATCAGTGCTAAGCAATGCAAGAGATTGGTGGAGAAAACAAAGCAATTTGTTCACATGGTGGTCAAGCCATAGAAATCTAAGAAGGTTGATGTTGCAGTCCTGACTACACATTCAACACAATAATAAAAGTAGATAGGATGAATCATATGAGAATATGATGACTTATTCAAGTCACCCATAGGAGTTCCACTACATTGCCAGGTAAAACATTCAATCGATTTGATCCCAAGATCACCTTTGCCTAACAGGCCTATGTATCATAGATCAGTTTTAGAGAATGATTAGATAAAAAGATATATTCAATAATTGATCAAAAAGGGTCACATCAGGCCAAGCTCTTCACCTTGTGGTAACCCAATTGTCTTGGCACCAAAGAAAGATGGAACATGGAGGCTTTGCATTGACTATCGAGCCCTGAATAAAATCTCTGTGAAGAATTACTATCCTCTCCCTAGGATTGATGACCTGCTAGACCAGCTCTGTGGTGCAAAGTTCTTCACCAAAATTGATCTCAAATTTGGTTATCACTAAATTCTCATCAATCCCACTAATGTTTGGAAGACTGAATTCAAATCTAAGGAGGGGCTCTTTGAATGGTTTGTTATGCCTTTTGGCTTAACTAACGCACTTGCAACCTTCATGAGGATGATGGATGACATCCTATGACCCTTCACCAACTCATTATGGTTGTATACTTAGATGACATACTCATCTATAGCAGAACATGGGAAGAACATTTACAACATGTTCATAAGGTGCTTCAAACTCTTCAGGAGTACAAGTTGTATGCAAATCTTGACAAATGCACATTCGAGATGACAACAATTCAGTACCTCAGGTACATTATGAATGAGGAAGGGGTCCCTGTTGATCCAGAAAATATTTGGGTTATTTGAGAATGGCCCACCCCAAGGACCCTCATAGAGCTTCATAGCTTTTTGGGTCTTGCAAATTTCTACCACAAGTTTGTTCTTGGATTTTCACATGTTGCTTGGTCACTAACCCAAGTGACTAAAGGAGGAGATAAAGCTACATTTCAGTGGGGTGAAATACAACAAAGGGCATTTGAGAATTTGAATAATAGACTCTGCTCAATCCCTATTCTTGCCTTGCTAGATTTGCATCAACCTTTTGAGTTGATGATAGATGCATTTGAATATGCCATGAGAGCTGTCATCATGCAACATGGCCATCCTGTTGCATATCATAGTGAAACTTTCACTGATGTAGTAAAGAAATATCCAACATATGATAAGGATCTCTATGCCATTTTGCAAGCCTAAAAACAAGGGAAACACTACATCTTGGGGAAAGAAACGGTCATCCACACTGACCATAAACCATTGGAATTCATCTAGATGCAAAACAAACTATGAAATGAGAGGTACCAAAAGTGGGCCACATATCTTCAGCAATTTCACCTGATAATCAAACACAAAAAGGGGAGCTCAAATAAAACTATAGATTGTCTAAGCTACCCACCAATTACTGCACTCACAATAGTTTTGGACCTGTGTGGACATGAGACTGCCACTTGGGGTCCTCTATATGAAGCAGTCCTACCTTTCCTAATACATATCAAGCACTTCAAAAAGGTAAATGTTTCTAATTTATTTTTACAATATAATGTCCTCTATCATATGGGGCACATCTTTGTTCTAGTTGTAGAGTAATAAAAAATGATATGGGAAGCACACTTCAGTAGGACAGCTGGACACTTTGGTATTGAAAAGACATTGACAATTATTCAAAAACACTTCTACTAGCCCCATATGCGAAAGGATGTGGAAAGATATCTCAAATCTTGCACCCCATGTATGATAGCCAAGCCAACAAATAAGAATCAAGGATTGTACATGCCATTTCCATAACCAACTAGGCCTTGGGAATCCATCTCAATGGATTTTCTCTCAGGTTTTCCCACTTTAAAACATGGTAAGGACTTCATTTTTGTGGTAGTTGATCATTTTTAAAAAATGGCTATCATGATTACTTGTAAGAAAAATATATCTACTGAGGAAAATACTCAACTATATTTTAGTCATGTATGGCTCCATTTTGGTCTCCCCAAGTCCATTATCTTAGATCAAGATAGTAGGTTCCTGAGCATCTTCTAGTCCACTCTATGGAAGATGATGGATATTAAGCTGATGAAGTCCATAGCCTTCCATCCATAGACTGATGGTCAAAAAGAGGTGGTAAACCACTTGATTTTTCACATGATTTAGATGCATCACTCTAAACATCCATGCACATGGGATGAGGGACTTATTTTCATACAACATGGATACAATCAGGCATTACACAGCTCGACCAAGCACAGTCTATTCCAAGTATGTTTTGGGTTCCAACCCATGGAACCAATTGATATAGCTATTCCATTTTCCACCATGCAATACACACCTCATGGAAGATCTGAGGTAGCAAAAGCAACAAAGTTTATTGAAAAAATGCAACACATCCAACAACAAGTTCATGACATCCTGGAGAAGATGAATCATAAGTATAAGTAATGCCATGAAAAACATAGGATTGCACACCATTTTGTTGTGGGTGACAAGGTTTGGTTGTAGCTTCAAAAGGAATGACTTGTAGGCCCACATAGAAAGATTCAGCCTCTACAATATGGTCCCTACACCATCACCAGAAGAGTTGGATAAAATACATTTGAGTTGAACTTACTAGCCTACCTTGGTCTGCATCCAATATTCAATGTGGAGCTCCTCAAACCATATCAGCCACCTCTATTAGACACTTTAGTTGTAGTAGAACAACTAGACATTGATGAGCTTGATCCAAAGATTTTTTCTCCAGTGGAAGAGGATTAGATTGTGGATACCTGGATGAAGACAACAAGAGGACACTCTATTCCATTTTATCGAGTGGTCAAAAGGGGCCAGCTTAGCCATCAAGGTGAGTGGCTCACAGAGAATCAAATCAAGAAAAAAATACCACACTTGATGGGTAACATTTTATGAAATGGGGACCATTTCTTTTCAAGGAGGGAGGAATGATCCAGGCAATAATTTAGGTGACAATTCGGGTGACAGTTCCACTCCAATTGATGATGAAACTTTTGGGAGCCATAAATTTTACACCGTAACTCCAATTGACTCACCATTTGAACCGTTGGAAAGCTAAGAATGAGGAGAATGTCGTGAAATGTCATGGATCTCTTCTCAATGAATTTTTACCCCTGAAAACCGAATGGAAGTTCCCCAAATTTCAATTTTAATAGTGTAGTCTAAAAATAGTAAGTTTCTAAAAATAGTAATTCCTCAAATTCTATATTGTTTTAAATCTTGGAAGTCAAACCACTTAATCTCCCTAGATATTGGTGACCTTCCACATCCTCCCCATGATTTCAAAATGTGTATAAATGAAGAGGTAACCTAAAATGTGAGGAGAGACATCTCTTCCTAGAGATAAGCATATATTTGTATTGCGATCTTGAGTAATACTACATCTCTTCTCAGAGAATTCATTGTTACTGTGTTATTTATATGCTATTGAGATAATTATCAACCAAAAATTCTGAGTTTTGGATCAAAAACCTAAATATATAATAAAAATAAGATCAATAGATATGTGTGACTCAATTTATGTAGAATATTGTAATATTTATCATGAAACACTAAAGGCATACATGGGTAACATAGGAATGGAATTCATTCCTAAGCTGGCACATATTAGAGACTATTGGTCCTGGGAAGATATATAAGAAGTGATGTAATTATTAATAGAATACCAAGATTTATTCCCTAAAAAATTATCATAGGTTAAGGGAGTGGACTCTTAGGGTAAATTCACATTGACTTGAAGGAGTGTGCCAATCCTATTAAGAAAAGACCCTATAAGTTAAATCCAAATATGAAGTTGAAAATGAAGCTAGAGCTAGACCGCATGCAAGAATCTAGTATTATATTTCCTGTAGAGAAAATTGAATAGGTTATCTCCATGGTTGTATAACCAAATAATACTAGTAAAATATGAATCTATGGTGACTATGACATTTTTAATGAGGCATGTGTGAATGATCCATTTCATATCCCATTCACTAATGAAGTTTTAGAAGTAGTCACACGGTATGAAGTATATTATTTTACATATGGATTCAAGAAATATCATCAAATCATGATCTTAAAAAAAGATAGATCCAATACTACTTTTGTAATAGAGTGGGATTATTGCACATATAAGTTAATGACATTTGGTTCGAATAACATACCTACAGTTTTGTCTAGAGTAGCAGTCACTACATTTAAGGATTTTATCCATGACTTTTTGGATGATTGGGCAATATTGTTGTTTATAAATCATATGTCTAAACTACAATTGATGTTGGAGAGATGTAGAGTGCTACACATAACACTCAATTTAAATAAATGTTTGTTTTCTTACACCCTTTGGGGTTTTGTTAGGTCATGTAGTTTATATTAAGTGTATACTAGTAGACCAAGAAAAGTCACAATAGCTATGGGAATTCCACCACTTACAAGTTTGATAGAGGTGAGATATTTTATTGGTCATACAAGATATTATAGGAAGTTCATCAAGGGGTATGTAGTTATATCTACGCTTTTAGAGAGGTTGTTGTGGAAATTAACACAATGCACATGGATAGAATAATGTGAGATAGAATTCATTGACCTAAAATAGGCATTGGTGACTATTCCAATTTTGATATTTCTATAATTAAGTAACCCTTTCCATATGCATATGGATACATTTGGAATCATATTTAGTGTCATATTAGTGCAACCAAGTAAAGGTGGTTTGGATCATCCAATCCATTTCATAAGCATAAAGTTATCTACTTTTGAAAATAATTATAATAAAACTAAGTGAGATGCCTTGGAAATAGTGTATTCATTACAAAAGTTCTACCATTATCTATTGGCCACACCCTTTGAGCTATTTACTAATCACTAGGCATTGTGATACCTAGTTAATAAACCTTTATTGGGAGGATGCATATCACAATGGTTAATTCTCTTCCAATATTTCTAGTTTAGGATCAACATCAAAATATCATGAGAGAGTGTGGGTCCAAACCATTTGAGCCAAATCTAAAATGGTGAAACCAAAAGAATTTTAAGATGAGTTTCATGATGTACACTTATTTTGTGTGTCTGTGATTCTGGAGTAATTAGAAGAAATCACACAATTTATGTAATAAGGGAAATTTATATAGCATTTCATATAAAATGATAAGAAATATATAATTACTAAGGTTTTTCCATATAATATTGTTTTTGGATTTATTTATCATTTATGAAAGGATGAGGTGCTACACAAGAATTGCACTAGAACATGATCAATCTCAAATATTAGAAGAGGCATATCAGGGGATTGTTAGAGGTTAATTCGTAGGAGATTACACTATAAGAAAAGTATTATATAGTGGTTTATGGTGTCCCTAATTATTTCAGGATGCTCATAGAGTTACACAGTGTTGTGATGTGTGCCAAGGGATGAGTATACCAAACTAGAGAGATGAAATTACTTTACAACAAATGGTAACACAACAAAATTTTAAACAATGGGGAATTAATTTATTAGGGCCTATCAATCCACCCAATAAACCTAATAATGTGAGGTATATAATTATTATGATAGAATACATTACCAAATTGGTAGAAGCTACTGCGATGACCAATTATAGTGCAAAAGATACAATGAAGTTCTTATATGATAACATCATTACCTAATTTTATTTCCCAATTAAAATTTTAAGTGTTAGAGTTACACACTTTTTAAATAAAATGATAAGGACACTCATATATTAATTATTGATAGTGCACCATAAAAGTATAACTTATCATCCATAGAGAAATGACCAAGTTGAGGCTATGAAAAAGGTACTGGGTAAGATGATGACTAAGGTCTATGATGTTTAAAAATATGATTGGGAGGATTGAATTATTATATTACTATGGTCATGTCACACACATTATAAATGTGTGATAGGATTCACCCTATTCTAATTGGTCTACAGTTTAGAAACTATTATTCCCATGAAATATGTTGTACCTAGTTTGTGAATCATAGTCATTATTCATATGGGCAATCAAGAATATTTAAAAAGTCATATATTGTTCTATATCACATGGAAAAAGATAGATGTAGAGCATATTGGACATAGGAGGTGATTAAGTGTATTCATAAAGCTTGGCACAATAATAATTTTTGCATGAAGGAGTTTCATGTTGATCAACCAATTTTACTTTATGACATCTAGTTTAGATCCTTCCCTAGTAAGCTCCATATCAGATGGAAAGGTCCATATATCATTCATAAGTTAACAAATATTTAAACCATGTTTTTAAGGATTTACAGGGCATCATCCTACCTAAAATGGTGAATGATAGTAGGCTCAAACCATATAACCAATAAGTTGTGTGCCTAAGTGTAATTAGGTCCTAAATCACACCATCCATTTCAATTATGTTGTGTGGAATGGGAATAATTATTTTAGATTGTGTGGATAAATAAAAAATGTGTATGGTAGTTTTATAAATTAAAATATGAGACCAAAACAAAAGAGTGTCATTAATAATATGATCGATGTTGACAAAAGAGAAATCCTATTTAAGGGGATTAGGTGTGTCAAAATTTAACTCTAGAAAAGATATGAGTGGAATGATCTTAATAAGATAATGACTAATGGTTCTTTGGGGTAGATTAAGAAATTAATAATCATGTACAGTGGGTGAATGGCCAGGGAACTAGTCACATCACATAATCAACAAGTCATATAAGGGATGTTAGATCATAAAAAAACATGACAACTTAGTAAAAGGGGATTTTTTTAAAACATATTAATACTAAAATCAAGGTTTTAAAATCACATTTAAAACATTATGATCTGAAAGGGCACATGATGATCTATATATTAAGTTTTTGATTATTCGTATCATTATTTTACACTTTGTATACACTTGCGAATAACATATTAAACTTGTGATGAATTACCTTTTTATGTTAATACCTATGAATAATTGACTTGTGTCTTAGTATATATGAGTAGTAAATTTTTCATCATAGTGCTGTGTGACTTATAGAGCTTATAATATGCCTACCTATGATCCTTCTCAGTTTTTGTGAGGAGTCACTATTGCACAACATGAAGACATTGGAACTAGGACTAATCTATGGTAGAAAAAATTGAGGAACCTAAATCCACATACTTTTATTAAGCTCATAAAAGAATGAATATTTATCCCCACAATAGGTCAATGAGCACAATAGTTAGTAGTCACACTAATCCATTGACTCTGTAATATGGATGTTGAATAGTTCATTTGATTGCCTACATTTGGGAAATTAAGAGATATTAAGGATTTAATGCTCAGTCGATATAATCATGGGAAGGTTTTATCTTTCCTCAAACATCACCATCTATTTCAATGAAGCTAATATGGTGTGTTAAAATAGAATATCAACATGTAGAAGGCCTTTGGGTCCCTAAAAATCCAAAATCCCACCTATTATACCTAACATCCATAATGATTATATAAGAGGCCATCAAGGGATATCATTGGAGGATATAAAAGATGAGCCAGTATGCATTTTTTTAGAATGTATAGCTAATAAATTATAGTAAATAACCAAGGCCACCAAATAAATAACCAATAACATCATTGAAGTCACCCATCACATGGTCAACATCAATGAATAATTTAATTGGATAGAGTTCTTGGTGTCTAAAGTCATCAAAAATATTAAGAAATTCATGTCCTTTACAAAACAAACATTCCAACACCAATTATTTATTTTGTTTTTAGTCTCTATGTAGTGGAATTCTCCAAAAGGCATCTCTCGTCCAACTATTGATTATTATCTAGATGTTGCATTTTAGAATCTCACTTAGAAGTGAGAGAGAAATTATTTTGCTAATCAATGATTGTTCAATGCCTAGTTTGATAAACTAATAAAAATTATTTTTAGTAACCTATGCATCCCTCTAAATTTCATGAAGTATTTGGGTCAACATGGTGTAGTGACCAAACTTACATAGGGAATGATCATCTAAGTTCATGAATTACCTAAGGCCCCAAGTGTGCCTCTAAGTTTTTTGTTGACATGACCACTACACAATGCAAGGTTGAGCATCAAAAGTAACTAGCCACATGTAGATAAACTCATTTTAAAATAATACTACTAGGAATCCCAATCACCACTACCACCAAAGTACCACTAGCTACACCACAAGATCTTAGGAAACATAAGGCTCCTATGGATCATTATTCATAATATCCACCTTAGAATAAGACACATAGCTAGAGGAATTGTTTATATGATCCTAATTTCCCATGAATCATATCATAATATCACTAGTCCAATATCTAGATAAACAAGTAGGAGGTCTACCACCTAATGATGAATGATATGGTCAGAGACCTATATGAGAAGGAAGAAGAGAAGGATTTCTTATTATGAAAAGTGGTCTACATTGTTCAAATATAGAATCAATTACCATAGAATTTAGGGTTCAAACTACCCCCTTGTCCCCTTATATCATTATCTACACCATTAGTGAAGATGAAAAATTATATAAAATATATGAGGCACTATTCACTAAAGGATGTTTTGATAGGTCTTCCTAATCGTAAACATTACATCTTTTGCCTAGATCCCTCACATGAAAAAAGTGGACACTATGGCATTACCATCAAATAACCAAATAAGAAGATGAACCAACACTACCTAACATGCCTATGCATGAGGAAGGAGTACCTATACTAATTTCATAGGTTTTTATGCCATCACACATTACATTGTTGCAAAGGTTTGAACATGTCATTCTTCCATTTGGGTAGAATAAAGATCATGTGAAGATCACTATGCAGGCACCTATTATTTATTTATCCACTTCACCATCCAATGATCACATTACTGATATAGAAGAAGTGGATTTGGATCAGTAGACATAGGAAGATCAACAAACTATGCATGAAGAAACATCAAAAGTAGTTCAAATATGAGCTTGATAAGTGGAGAAATATTATGCTAAGGTTGAGGCTAAGTTAAAAACTAAATAATCCAAACAATATCAATATTTACATGTGAAAACTCAATAATAAGCTACTAAAATACATAAATATCCTATAGTGCAAGAAGAAACTACCTACCAGCAATAACAATCAAAATTGGAAAATTTATCTATGGCCTAGAGAGTGGAGGAGGCTAAGTGTATGGTGGAGGCCATAACAAACTAAGTACCTACATATAAGTGTAAGAGAAGAGGTAGTAAGAGGAAGTATCTCACACTACCACCTAGACACATAAACAAGCTAAGGAGGTAGTGGCACAATAAAAATCCATAACTAAAGCCCAATAATAAATGTAAGCACACAAGGCTATGACCACACAAACATTGGATTATTGCATGTATACCCTCATAAATAATATACCAACCATACCAAAATAACCCACCACAGTAGCACCATAAGATGTGAGGGTTGTGGAGACTCCATGAGACCAAGGGGAGGCTATAGATACTCAAGTGTAGGGTATACTAATAGGACTTCATAGTCTTACAAATTTGGATGTCCCTATGTTGTCCACTCAGAGTACCATTTTATCTTTTACCCTTGCTCCACTTTAACATATTTCAACCAATACATCAATTAATACCAAAACATCTTTGGATGCTTTCAACTTTATTTATCTAAACATGTGGAAGGGGCATCTACATTTTACGAGGTCATTACCCAAACAACTATCTCTTTATAGAAGAGGGTTAGAAAATTGCATAATGACAACAATGAGTTTTACTATCAAATCAACAATGTCAACACTCTCATTGAAGATGCATGCCCCTCTCTCTATAAGTAAGTTGTCACCTATATCATTCTTTATACTCTTAAGAAACTTATATTACTAGTTGTATAACTCACCCAAGACTGGTATAATGTTCAACAATTGGCCAATCTCACATTATAAAGCCAAGAAATTAAATTAGAAACTATATTCTGGTGTGAAATCTTTGAGTAATATCAGTTGGAGATTGTAATTTCACTCAACCAAGCCATGAAATTGGCTCATAAGATGCTCGACTAGAAATAGTAGTTGGATGTAGTCTAGAGTGGTGCTTAACTTGAATTTAATACTACTTATACTTCTTGGGCTATTTTTTAGGATAAATATTCAACTTATGTAGTTTTGGACACAATGTTTTAGGCTTATCTTTAGGCTCAAGAGTCTACTATACATCAACTCTAAACTTGCCAAAATCAATGTTGTAAAACACTTTTGCAGGGATGCAAGCACAAAACCATGTTGATAAAATTACACATCTACATGCGAACATCACTACAAATTTGGATTTTTATCAAGATACTTTTCTTACTATTTAATCTAGTAACATTCACCAATTTTTGTACTATCAAATTCCTCTATAAAAATTGCTACATAGTAAGCTAGAGTTTCTACTCATTTGAAAATCTTATAAGACTGACTTGGCCAATTTAGACAATTCTTTAGAATCTTTGGTGGATGTTCCCCCATTCATTCCCCCTATTCAACTATAATACAAACTTAAACAATAGAATTCTACCATTGTAGGTTCCTCACAACACACCCAATTGACATTGCAATCACCTTCTAGTTCTATAACAATATAGATGCCTCCACCATCCATTTAGTTTAATATAAGTGGGATAATTTTGAAAATTTGGTCTTTAATTCTGATATAAGTTGGTTCATATTCAATCTTAGTTCTAGGTTCATTGAAAACCTAAAAGGGTGGCCTTCCTACTTTAGATTATCTATTTAAAACTTAAAAGGGAAGTAGGCTAGCTTACTACTTATTTAAAAACCCATGAGGGAAGATAAGTAGTTTCCAACAAGGTTAAAATAGGCCCCTGACACCTTAAGATATCTATAATTTTTTTGAGTCCAACATCTCTTTTTCACCTCCATACCTCTTGAACATTGTGTTAGGATGAGACAATAATTCAAGTCTAGGAAACTATTATTAGGTGAATATGATAACCAAACTACGTTTTTTAAATGTATTTACCACATGATATAATTATGGTTTACTTCTATTTTATAGTTTTTCTATGTTATTTCATGGTTAAATAATTTTGGTATTGTTGACATTATAAGTAAACCGAATATGGGTTGTCATGTATGTGTGCTAAAGATGGATTTAGAGGTTATGAATGATAGCAACTTATAGGATATATATTATTTTAGTTTGTAATAGAATGAGTTTTATTTTCACATAATTGATAGTATATTTTAGAGTATCTTGATCACATTGAGAAATATTGTAATAAATCTCTTTGCTCATATTATATGCATAGAGATGTATGATTAGTTTTTGATTGATATGAATAATTATGAACCAAACTTAGTCAAATATTGAATATGATTTCCTTTTGTGTTATTATATGAGTTAGGGAATTTTGTGTACAAGAATGCATGTTATATTTACTTCATTAATTATAAGATTGGTTAGCATTTGAATAGATTTATTTGTTGTGCAAGTGTATTCTCAAAAGTTAAATATCTGCTATTTCAATCTAGATGTGGAAAACCCTTTATCTATCTATAAGTTTCTATAGGTTCCTCCCTAGATCATAGGTATATCCCTATAATTATCATGTTATGGTGAAACCCATGAATCATGACTAATAAAAACCTTAAGAAATGACTCATCAGATGTATAAATAACAAAATTGTAAGATGTAATAATTTGAAAATAAATGTTCCTCTCTATCAGATTGAAGTGAAAGGGGTATTTACAGCCAAATATTGATGCTAAACCCTCCCAAAATTTAGAAAACAAGACTGATCAATTTTATCTTGTTAGGCATGAAAGATAAGCATTAGGTCTTGAACTAGGTTGGCTGGTCCAATGTAATTACATAATATGCACTCAATCCCTAACAATGCCAACCTAGTTGACATAGTAAGAAAATGAAGAAGGGTGTTTACTTAGTTAGGGGTTATTTTGGAAGATAAATTACTTAAAAGAGTGGATGAATGGGTTTTAATTTCTTAGGTATTTGGATAAAAGTAAATTTTAGTGGTTTTGGGTAAATGTTTAGGGACCAACAATCTTGCAAAGCACCAAAGTTCTGTCCACCTATTTCTCAGTGCACCTTTTAAGGCATGCACTCAGATAGTTTGAAACTCTATAGGTTCCTACAAGAGAAAAAGTTTCATTAAATTATAAATTTTTAAAATTATTATGTGTATACATATTCCCCATTTGAAGCTCATCACATGTCATGCAGTTGTGACATGGGATGGTGCTTCTAGAATGAACATAGCAATGCACAATGCTAATCTAGAAATTGAAAATTGAAATTGAAATAACAAGAGGAAAGTTTTGGAAATAATTAAAAGTATCATATACATACATCAACTTACTTTTATGGCTAAATGGTTATCTACTATATTTTTAGCCTTGATCATGGAGGGCACATTAACTACTTTGGACAAACCTTAAGGATACAAGGCTAGAGATCAAGAATAAATAATCATAGGGAAATCAAAATAAATAAACTTTACATAACTTAATAAGTCACCTAGATAATTGATAATATGGGATGACTAATTATAATTTAGAACCAAGAGACAAAGGAAAATACATATAAAGAGAGTAAATCAGGTAACTAAAAATCCATGGCTAATAAATGACTGACAAACTCAAAAAAATGTACCTTAAGTATTAAAAAATAACAAACTAGATCAAAGAAAGGACACATGAAGCTAAAATAATATATCAACATCGATGTAAAATAAGAAACAAACCATATTTAAACAAAGATGAAAAAATAACATAAACGACATTGATGAAAGAGAAGTAATAATCCAAACTCACTCAATAATGGAAAAACTAACTAGAAAAATGGAAATGCAATGGTCTACAAAAAGGGTGAAAAGTAATTTCCTAATCTTAATTATAACCAAGGAAATTTGAGAAGAGTAATGCAAAGTGACTCAAAGATACAAATTCTATTCTAATGATATAGAATTCAACACAAACCTATTATTAGCATGTTTGAAAAGAGATGGAGAATAAGGACTATAGAAGTTGGGAAAAATATTTAGAAAGATACTTCCTTGTTAAGGGGGAATATGAAATGGGTGGTGGGGAAAATGAAAGCAACGCCAAAGTAAATAATATTTATTGGTAACAAGGCACTCAAATTAAATTGGAAAAACAAGAATACTTTTGACATTAAGGACTCTAGATAAATTATCTTAGCCACACAAATTTGAGTTATCTAATGAAGTATAAGAAATATCTCATAAAGGATATATGCATGAAAATAAAAATGGACCTACCTTCCCACAACTAGTTCCCCATTTCTTATGACCCCTTATAGAGTTTTCAATATATTGTGAAGATTGGGTACTTATGTGAGAAATTAGGTAACACTATAAATAAATTTTAGACCTCTTATCCTAGTCTATTAGACTACAACACCCCAATGTACCTTGACTCTATCATGAGGCTAATTGTGGAGTTTGAACTTCAACTAGAATATGAGATGTGGTTGATAATCACATCTTTTGGTGTGATATTAAAATTTGATTTTATAGATGTCTTATTATCATTGAATTTTATTTTAAATGATTTGGATTTTAAATTTTTGATGGATTTTTGTATTACTCATCCATACAAATTCATAAAATCAAACATGGGTGTTAAAAATGACTATCACTAAAAAACTTAGACTCAATAGCTAAGAAAAATAACTCAGAGAGTATGATGTCTAAGATTGTCATTATTTCATGTTAAATATTATATCTATCTTGAAACTTACCTTAGTATACCCAAAGTGGAATAAAAATAATGTAGAGGATGAAAATGAACATGGAATGATTGAGTTACCTTAATTTTCAAAAAAAAAGTGAAATGTGAAAATGGTACAATGACAGGGAAGTATGACATATAAGTGTAGGGAGACATGTAAAATAGTTTGTTAAAATTGTTACCACAAAAAATATAATAATTTTGAGAGTATGAAATCATAATATTGAAATATTACCTTATGTTCCAAGGAAATAAATTATCTATAAATAAATATATGAAATGAAAAATTTGTGAGGAAAGCTTGGTTCTATTTGAGGTCTTATACTACAAATCACAAGAGAGGAAATAAATAGTTGTAAAAATGAAAACTAACATAGGATTTTTTTTTAAGGAAGACCTAGTCCTATCCAAGGTATTTTATTGCCACTCACAAAAGATAAACTAAATAGGTGAAAATAAAATTGTAAAATTGACAAACCAATGATAAAAAAGAGACATCAAGGTTCGACTAGAAAATAAAATATATTCATGAGGATGATTAGGTCCTATCCATGGTCTCACATTGAAACTCATAAATTAAATGAAGGAACATTTATAGTCCAAATGACTAAATCTAGGAACTAAGGCTACTAAGAGTGATGTAATGATACACATTGGGGATTTTGTAAAAAACCTATCAAAAGTGATAGTATTTACAATATATGGAAATATGTGAGAAACATGTAGAATAGTAAACATTTAAGAAAAATATTACTTTAAAAATTGAGCATTAGTGGGTTCTTTGAAAATATGAATTTTATTAGTTTTTAATATATAAGTGCTAGGACAAAGAATGTCTTTGACAAGGTAATGACCCCACCATTTTGGGTGTAATTTCCTTACTTATCATGGGTATAATCTAATTTGAGAACTAGGTCACCATATTAAAAGTACATACTTTGAATTTCTTGCTATGTTGTTTAGAAATGTAAGATTTGTATTGGAGATCATGTTGTAAATCAGCCATATGTCATTCATCAATGAAATCTAAAGCATGAAGATAGGATTCATATAGTTCTTCATTAGGAACAATACCATGAAGTGAAATTCATAAGGATGGTAATTCAACTTATAGAGGCAATACTAATATAGACCCATATATTAATGAAAATGGTGTTGCCTTAAATAGAAGTACATTTGTTGGTGTGATAATCCCATAGTCTAGGGTAGAATTATAGGTGTCAATCAATATGATATTCTCTAATAGTATTTTTCAAGATTTTGTCAATAATTTTTCTAGTGGATTCTGCTTGGCCATTACATTGAGAATGATAAGATGTTGAAATTTTTTGCATAATTTTAAATTTTATACATAGTTGTTTCATATATATTTTTTTGAAATTTCCACCATTGTCAAAAAATAATGTTATGAGGAATTCAAAAACAAAATATTATTTGATCTACAATGAATTTGGAAATGGTAATGCCTATAACATTAAAAAGTGGCGTAACTTCTGTTGGGGATCAACCAACAATGGATTACACTTATGAAAGCAATCAATGCGGAAATAAATCAGATAGATAAGTAACTGAAATGATAAATAGCACAGAACAAGATATACAAGAAAACACCCTGAAAACTTGTATTAAAAACTCTTTACAATAGGAATACAAATGAAGAACTTTGTTCTTCCACACCTCTCTCAGATGCACACAAGATCTCTCACTAGATCTCTATTCCTTGAGAGTTCTCTCTAAAGTACAGTCCTTCAAACATTCACAATGTTCTACTTCGTACTCAATTACACTCTCATACACTTCATCATCTTACAATAGCTTAGAAGATCTCTCCTACATATAGAAAATAGGAAACTTAAGCATGCTCTTACAACAAACAGTTAAGCCTCTTCAACAAGGGCTCTAAAAATAACATTGCTAACAATAGAGACGCGAGCATGAGTCTACAACTCAAACTCATCATGCAAACACTCGCTTCTGTCCTCGGAAATAGCTTTCTGGACACGCAGGTAACCGACGTCGGTTCCTGTCTGTTCGCCTGTGACCGTCGCCGGCCGACCATACTGCCGACGTCGGCGCCTCTGAACTGCAACTGACCGACGTCGGTCTCTCCTGACCGACGCCGGCGTCTGTGTAGACCCGAACTTGTTTGTCTATGCTCCTTGGTGAAGCTTTTAGCTCCACATACCTAACAATCTCCCACTTGGAGATAAACCAGCTGCACCAATACCTGTACAGCAAGATCTTCTAGCTCCTCCATCTTCAACTCAATCGTGAAGACCAACAGAAGTTGAATGAAGATTCAACTTCTCCTTAGTAACCGGCTTTGTTAGCATATCCGTAGGATTCATGTCTGTATGGATCTTCTCCAGCTTCAACTCACCATCTTCCAATACCTGCCGTATGAAGTGGTACCTTAGCTGTATGTGTTTGGTTCTAGAATGAAAAGCTGAGTTCTTTGCCAAATGGATTGCGCTTTGACTGTCACTATGCAATCTGCAACTCCCATGCTCCCTTCCAAGCTCTTCCATGAACCGTGTCATCCATATCTTTTCCTTGCTAGCTTCTGTAGCTGCAATGTATTCTGCTTCTGTAGTTGATAAGGCTACAACCTTCTGCAGCTTAGAAATCCAACTAACTGCCGTTCCACCTACAGTAAAAACATAACCTGTGGTGCTCCTCCTGCCATCCAAATCCCCTGCCATATCTGAATCTACATAGCCATGTAGAGATGTATCTGAACCTCCATAGCATAAGTGTCTACTGCTGGTTCCTCTCAGATATCTAAGGATCCATTGTACTGCTTTCCAATGTTCCTTCCCTGGATTGGCCATATACCTGCTTACTACTCCCACTGCTTGGGCAATATCTGGTCTAGTACACACCATTGCATACATCAAACTTCCTACTGCGGAAGAATATGGAACCTTGTTCATGTACTCTACCTCATCATGTGAATTGGGACATTGTTCTTTACTTAACTTAAAATGTCCTGCCAAAGGTGTGCTTACCGGTTTCGCATCCTGCATGTTGAACCGTTTCAACACCTTGTCCACATAATCTTCTTGAGACAATATCAACCTGTGATTTTCTCTGTCTCTCTTAATGCTCATGCCAAGGATTTTCTTAGCTGCTCCCAAATCCTTCATGGCAAACGTTTGAGCTAACTTCTCCTTAAGCTCTGAGATGTCCTGCATGTGAGACCCTGCAACCAGCATGTCATCTACATACAACAATAGAATAATGTATCTACTGTTATCAAATCTCTTAAAGTATACACAATGGTCTGATTGACACCTACTGAAACCATGCTCAGTCATAAACCTGTCAAATTTCAAGTACCATTGCCTTGGAGCTTGCTTGAGGCCATACAAGCTTTTCTTTAACCTGCACACTAGTTTCTCCTTACCCTTGACCTCGAAACCTTCTGGCTGTTCCATGTAAATTTCCTCATCTAAATCTCCATGAAGAAATGCTGTTTTAACATCTAGCTGCTCGAGATGCAAATCCTCAAAAGCAACCAAAGATAGTACAACCCTTATAGAGGTCATCTTAACAACTGGAGAAAAAATTTCGCCAAAGTCAATACCTGGCTTTTGTGCAAACCCTTTTACAACCAATCTGGCCTTGTATCTCATCTGACCATCCTCACCTTCCTTCAACCTGTAAGTCCACCTGTTCTTCAGTGTTCTCTTACCAGCCGGCAATTCAACCAAATCCCATGTTTGGTTCTCTCTTAAGGACTCCATCTCCTCAATCATGCCATGCTCCCACTTACTCCTGGACTCCACCTGTAAAGCTTCTTCAAAACTTTCTGGTTCTCCACCATCGGTTAGCAATAAATAATATAAAGAAGGAGAGTATCTAATTGGAGGCTTACTTACCCTTTCAGACCTCCTGATTGGTGTCTTGGACTCGTTTTCCACAATCTGTCCACCCAAATTTTCTGACAGTGACCGACCTCGGCCACCTGTAGACCTGTTACTGGCCGACGTCGGTTCCTCCTGGCCGACGCCGGTGCCTGGTCTGCCGACGTCGATCTCTGTATGACCGACATCGGTTTCTGTACTGTCGACGCCGGTGCCAAACCTGCCGACGTCGGTCTCTGTGTTTTCCTGTAAGTGATTATTTCTTTTTCCCGCGAGCTCATTTTGGACCATAACTTCGTCCAACTCATTATTGCTCTGCCCAACTTGATCTAGCTTCCTTGTCTGATCACTGTACATCACCCTTTCGTTGAAAACAACATCACGGCTCCTGATTACCTTGTTAGTTCCTAGATTCCAAAATCTGAAACCAAAATCATCTGAGCCATAGCCTATAAACGTGCACCTCATAGACTTAGCATCAAGCTTCTTTCTATTTTCCTTATCTATGTGCACAAAGGCTTCACAACCAAAAACTTTGAGATATGAAAGATCAACCTTTTTACCTGTCCATGCCTCTTCTGGAATTCCACCATCCAGAGCTGTAGAGGGTCCTCTGTTGATCAGGTACACTGCGGTGTCAACTGCTTCTGCCCAAAACTCTAAGGGCAACCCTGCATGCAATCTCATACATCTTGCACGCTCCATAATAGTCCTGTTCATCCTTTCAGCAATACCATTCTGCTGAGGTGTCCTTGGAACCGTCCTTTGCCTACGGATCCCATTCATATAACAATACAATTTGAACTTAAGACTGCAGAACTCACCACCATTATCGGATCTCAAGCACTTTAATCTTTTGCCTGTTTCATTCTCAACCATGGCTTTCCATATCTTAAAAGTATCAAAAACATCAGATTTCTTTTTAATACAGTAGATCCATACCTTTCTTGTGGCGTCATCTATGAATGTAACATAGTACTGTGATCCGCCAATAGAGGCTACATGAGCCGGTCCCCACACGTCTGTGTGAACAAGCTGCAACTTCTGCCTTTTCTTAGTAGATCCAGTCTTTAGAAAACTAACCCTTTTCTGTTTTCCAAACACACAATGCTCACAAAATTCTAGATCCATACTTTTCAAATCTGAAAGCATACCTTTAGACTTAAGGATAGACATCCCCTTCTCACTCATGTGGCCAAGCCTTGAGTGCCACAATTTAGCATCCACATCTGAAGTAGATAAAACTGAAGGAGATTTGTTAGTAATACAATTACACAAATAGAGAGTACCTTCTCTCTTACCTCTGGCCATAACAAGTGCACCCTTGGTCACTTTCCAAGAATCTGCTGTGAGAGTTACTGTACAACCCTCATCACCAAGCTTACCTGCAGAAATCAGATTTCTCTTTAAACTAGGAACATGCATCACATCCCTCAACACCCATGTGTTGCCATTCTGCATCTTTAGCTGCACTTTACCTTTGCCAATAATCTTGCAAGGCTCATCATCCCCTAAGTATACTATTCCAAAATCTCCATGGACATAGTCACTGAAATATTCTCTGTTAGGGGTAGCATGGAAAGACGCACCAGAATCTAATACCCAAGATTCTATGTTATTATGCAAAGAGAAAATAAGAGCATCCTGTGCAATACCTGCAACCTTTGTCTCTTCCTTTCCTTCGTGCTGATTATCCTCCTTAGGCTTTGACCAGCAATCTCTGCTTATGTGCCCCAACTTTCCACAGTTCCAGCATTGTGGCCTTCTGCCATTCCTGGATTTGGATCTGCCTCTTCCCTTAGACTTAGATCTTGATCTCCTCTTGCTCCTTTCTTTTTGCCTTCCTCTGCTCTCGAAATTTAAAGCGTTCCCGGATGTCCCAGAAGTCTCTTCTGTGCTTTTCCTGCGTATTTCCTCATTCAAAATAACACTAACCACATCCTCTACTTTTAAAATATTCGAAGCAGAAGCAGTATTAGAAACTGCCATTACCAAGCCATGCCAGCTTTCAGGCAAAGAACATAAAATTAAAAGAGCCTTTATTTCATCTTCAAATGAAATATTAACAGAACTTAACTGATTAACAATACCATGGAAATCATTCAGGTGATTAGAAACAGATCCACCTTCTTGCATATGCAAATTAAATAACTGCTTCATCAAATATACCTTGTTTGAAGCGGAGGGTTTTTCATACAAATTAGCTAACGTGGTCATTAACTCTACCGTAGTTTTTGCCTGTGACAAATTGGATATCACAGTGGAGGCCAGACTCAGTCTTATAGAACCAAGAGCCTTTCTGTCAAGAACTTCCCATTCTTCGTCCTCCATGTCCTTGGGCTTCTTTGCTATCCCACCTAACGGTAAGTAGAGATCCTTCTGATACAGATAGTCCTCTATCTGCATTCTCCAGTGCTGATAGTTCTTGCCATTAAACTTTTCCATTCTCAACTTACTTTCCTCTGCCATTGCTTCTCCCACTCAAACAGAAATCCCTGTGAGCAACCTGTAATCCGAACACACTACACAGATCTGAACCACCTGTTAGTGAACCTGAGCTCTGATACCACTTGTTGGGGATCAACCAACAATGGATTACACTTATGAAAGCAATCAATGCGGAAATAAATCAGATAGATAAGTAACTGAAATGATAAATAGCACAGAACAAGATATACAAGAAAACACCCTGAAAACTTGTATTAAAAACTCTTTACAATAGGAATACAAATGAAGAACTTTGTTCTTCCACACCTCTCTCAGATGCACACAAGATCTCTCACTAGATCTCTATTCCTTGAGAGTTCTCTCTAAAGTACAGTCCTTCAAACATTCACAATGTTCTACTTCGTACTCAATTACACTCTCATACACTTCATCATCTTACAATAGCTTAGAAGATCTCTCCTACATATAGAAAATAGGAAACTTAAGCATGCTCTTACAACAAACAGTTAAGCCTCTTCAACAAGGGCTCTAAAAATAACATTGCTAACAATAGAGACGCGAGCATGAGTCTACAACTCAAACTCATCATGCAAACACTCGCTTCTGTCCTCGGAAATAGCTTTCTGGACACGCAGGTAACCGACGTCGGTTCCTGTCTATTCGCCTGTGACCGTCGCCGGCCGACCATACTGCCGACGTCGGCGACTCTGAACTGCAACTGACCGACGTCGGTCTCTCCTGACCGACGCCGGCGTCTGTGTAGACCCGAACTTGTTTGTCTATGCTCCTTGGTGAAGCTTTTAGCTCCACATACCTAACAACTTCCACCCACTTGGTAAAATATTCAATGGTGGTGATAATGAATATATGCCCATCATGTGATCTAGGTAATTTGCCAATGAGATCTAATCCCCATGCCAAAAATTGCCATTGAGATTCCAAGGTTTGGAGTTAGAATAGAGGAGAGTTAATGAGATCATCATGAGTTGATAATGATTACACTTTTTTATCAAAATTAATATTATCCTTTTTAATAGTAGTCCAAAATTAATCCATGTGCATGCATTTGTAGACTGTGGCATGGCTACTATAGTGACCACCACAAATTCACCCATATTCTTGTTCAAGGAGAACAATAAATTTTTATGGCATTACATAATAGAGTAAGGTACCTTTCACATTATGATAATAGAGGGTGTTATATCAAAGTACATATTTGCATTCTTTCTTTTGAATTTAGGTCTTTTCACAAAAGTTGTTTCTGGGGGTAAGTATGATGTTCGATGAACTAGATGATATTTTTATACCATAATATTTATTTAATAGTGATAGCTTCTATGTGATAAATTAGAGAATCTTTTTTATTTTGTATAGAATAAGGTGACTTCCTTATTTGCATAAGGAATTGGGAATCATGAATAACTTGATGAGGATGAAATAGAGATGTTGATGAAGTGAGATAATCATCTATATCATTTTATTCTCATGTGATTAGCTTAATGGTAAATGAGGTGGATTCCTTGGTAAATATTTACACAATTTAATGATATATGATAAGATTTTCACTTTTACAGTGATAATCTCCACTATCTTGACAACATATGAGTTGTGAATTTCCTAAAGCATGTAAATATGGGATATATAAATCAATCATGGATTGTATGCCTAATATAAGGGATTAATATTCAACCATGTTATTGGTGACATCAAAGGTTAATCAAAATGCAAGAGGTATGATTTTACCATGAGGATTATTAAAACATACCTTGCCCCAAATCCTTGAAGGCATTTTGCACCATCAAAGTGAAGTGTCCAAGTTTATTCATGTAAATCAATTATAATTTATGGTAATTCCTCAATGGCTCTTTTAGTGATAGAAAGAGGAGGGTTAGGTTCTTTATGGTTATTTGTTTCCAGATTAGTAGTAAAGTTGTAAAAATAATCTTTAAGTGAAATTACTTGGTTAAGACCTTCAATATAAAGAATCTCTTCATCAGGAAGAGTATCTTGAAGGTGATTAGTGGATAGTAAGGAGGCATCTTCAATTTGATCTACAATGACATATCCTTTGTCAAAATTTTATGTAATAATTTGGAGATAAAATTCCATCAATATGACCATCTATATGTCAATTTTATCTCTAGGTAGGAAAGCTTTAGATAAAAAATCATGAAGTGGATCCAAATGAATAATGACATAAATAGTTTGATAAAGCATATAATAACAAAGCTTTTTAGATGTGAAATAGATGGATAGAAAATCACGTTTTACTTTTGTATAGCATTTTTTGTAATTGATTAGGGATTGAATAGTGTAATAGATGGCATATTCTCTATCAAATTTTGTCTTCTTGACTGAACATTACCCCAACTAATAAGGGGGTAAAGGATGAACATAAGATTAATGGATGATAATTTGAAGGTGGTCTAAGAGTAGGAGTATGAAGTAAGGATTATTTCATTCCATCAAATGAGTTTTGGCATGAATCAATCCATTCCAAATTATTACCTTTTTTAATAACGTAATTAACAGAGTAGATATAGTAGGCCATTTTTGAAACAAAGTGGTAGATTACCCCAAATTTCCCAAGGTAATTTTGTATGCATGAAATGGAGTGAGGGATATGCATGTTGATAATAGCTTTTATTTTAGATAAATTTACATCAATGCCTCATCAGGAGACTAGAAAGCATTATAGTTTACCATATGTAATACTAAACACACATTTGAAGGGGTTAAGTCTAACTTTGTATTTAATGAGTCAATCTATATGATGGATAATTCATGAATATGAGTGTCACAATGTTTATATTTGGAAATAAGATCATCCACATAGGTTTTAAATATTTTATGAATGAAATCATGAAAAATATGGGTCATTGCACATTGATAGGTAGTTCTGGCATTTTTGAGACCAAAAGGAATTTTAACTTAGCAATATGTGCCCCATTCTATGGTAAATGTAGTTTTGTGTTGATCCTCAAGAGCTATTTGAATTTGATTATATCCTACGAAGTCATCCATGAGTGATAACATTTCATAACCATCAATAGAGTCTATAATGGCATCAATTGATGGTAGGGAAAATTATCTTTTGGGTATGTTAAATTTAGGTTGCAAAAATCAATGCATATGTGAATAACCACAATGAATTTTTTATGAATAGGGAAAATGTTTGAAACCCACTCTGAGTAATCCATAGGTTTATATTAGTGTAGGTTTTTATTTTTACCTATTTATTAATTAGGGAAATTGTATTTCTTGTGCATACATGGATTTTTCCTACATTTGTGGGATAGGCTAGCTTATGTGGAGGTGTGTGTCATAGATGTGTCATAGGTGTCATAAAAATGTCATAAGTAACTCCCTTGATGGGAGTTACTTCTCTATTCTTAGCACCTTGTCACCACCTTTCATGGAGGAGTTACTGACTATTCTTGGTGTGCCTTGTCCACCTTTTGTGGAGGAGTTACTTTCATACTCTCCTATTTGTAGTCCTCATTTTGGCCATTCCATGCTAATTCAGATTTGGTTTTCTCCATTTTGTCTTGTGCAATTTATCTTCTTGTTATTGTCAAATTGCTTTAGCATCTATGTGGTGTGCACTTGTTCATCTTGTGTGATCACGTCTTCATTGCACTCGCATTATCTGGATTTTGGTAACTCTGATATGGTATTAGAGCCACTTCGGTAATCGTGTGTCTAGTTATGCTATTTTGAAATTCTTACATTGCTTTCTTAGTAGTTTTTTGTTTAACTCTGTTACATTTGAGAGTTTTGGTAGAGTTTCTTGAAAACTCATGCAAATCCATATGAAATTCTGTTTAAAAAAAAATTTACTTCTGTTGAGTTTCATTATGCTTTGAAGGTATTGACTTCTACATTGAATTTGTACGGATTGTATGGATATTTTCTATTTCAAAGCTGGTAAGCAGTCTGCCCACCTAAGCTGAGCTTATGGGAGGCTAGTAAGTAGGCCGAACCAGTTCTTGTGCTTATAGACAAGCAAATCTCCAGCCGTACAGATCAATAAATACATGGAAGATAAAGTTGTTTGCAGATAAAAATCTGCGGACTTGATGCACTTGGGTGCCATTTTTTTGTGTGCAGGGAGGTTGATTAGTTTCTCTGTCCTTGCCTATGTCCTTTCTAGCCATGCTAAGCAGCAGCAGGCGCCTCTAGTTCTGCCACGCCACTGTCCATCCAACAGGTCTGCAAGTTTCGTTTCAAGAAAAAAAAACTAAACTGTGCCTTTTTTTGTGAGAAAATTCTGCTAGCACTGTCCTTTTTGAAAATGGTGCTTTGTTTTTTCTTGTTTGGCATCCCTTTTCTTACACCTGGCGCTTCTTTTTTTGCACTTGTTTTGTCTCTTCTGTGGTAAAAACTAGCTGGAAGTGTTAACTCCAGCAGTCAATGTTGAAGTACTAAAATTTGCATTGCGTTGGAAGAGTTGAAGGGTGCATGTTCATTGGTGAAGCCCTGAATTCATATTTTTGGTAGTGCCTATCAGTGCTTTGACATCACACAACATCTATCTCCCTTTCTCTTATTAAAAAAAAAGTAAAAAAACTCGCTGGAAATTCATTTTTGCCTTACTAGTTGTATTTTTTACTAAAAGAGGAAGGTAAACTTGCTTTCACGCATATCGAGACAATCAATTAAACTTTTTTTCACAAAGACCTTTTTATTTGGATTCCTCATTCCATGCCAAATCCAATGAGTGGTTGGAAGACCACTTTCTCTCTCCCATAACAGACCATTTTTTCAATGTTTTAGTGCTTTTTTTTGCAAAAACACTAGTTTACGGGAAAATTGTAACTTTAAAATCTTGCAAACGGTAGCTCAGTTTTGGGTGCCATTTTTTTAAAAAGTGCTTGTAATTCAATTCTCCATAGCGTAGACTTGTTATTTTTCAAAAATGCACTAGTTTATAAAGTGCCAAAATTTGGGTCTCCCGGGACGCATTTTCGGCTGAGTTTGACGTCCTGATTGCTTTAGTCTTGCACTAATTGCTCTAAGATGCATTTTAAGCTAAGTCCAATGTATTTTGAGTATGCACTTGCATATTTGTGGGGGGGGATCAATATTTCATAGGGGGTAAGATTGCTTTTCACAACTTGCAAATTTTCACTTTCATTCTCCTTTCTGCATACATTCTCAACTTGCAATCAACACAACTTCACCTAAATTCAACTAAAAAAATGGATTCTTTTCAACTTAAACCCCTAACACCCTTAAATTATCATGAATGGAAAGTTAAAATGTCAATTATTCTTAGAATCAAAGGGTTGTATAGGATCACCATGGGTACAGAAGTAGAAACCAACACAGATGCTGAAAAGGTTAAGTGGTACAACCGTAGTGATGAAGCCTTTGGATTACTAAGCTTGTATGTGTCTCCAGAACTTCTCTTCCACTTAGAATCCTCCCAAACTCCTAATGACATATGGGACACCTTAGAAAAGTTGTTTGGGAAGCTTGATGAGATGAGAGGTCATGAGCTCGAAAATGAACTCATAAGTCTAAGTCCTAGCAACTTCGACACCCTACAGGACTTATTCACTAAGTTTAAGGCCCTTAGATTACAATTGAAATAATGTGGGATAGAGAAGAAAGATGATCAACTTATTCTTTCTATTCTCGCAAAGTTAGGTCCAAGTTATTCTCGTCTTTGTCTCCACTTTCCATGCCACTAAAAGTGCCCTTGGCACTGCATGGAAAATGCCTTCTTTGGATTCATTCATTGCTAACTTGAATAGGGAGCAAGATAAGTTAATTCAAATGGGAAAAATAAAGTCTAATCAACCCCAAGCCTTGATAGCTAGAAATGGTAAGGATAAGACTTCAACAAAGGAGAAGAAGAAAAAGAACAAGGACCAGGAGAAGAAGAAAAAAAATACCAATCCTGCCAAAAAAAACACTGAGACTTCATCTTCCAATGCTAAACCTAAGAAGGAGAAGGTTAAGTGCGTCTATTGTAAGAAGACATGGCATGATGAACACAAATTCATGAAAAAACAAATAGATCACCTAACTCATCTTCTAGAGAAGAACAACATAGGTGTTCCTAAGTCTATCAAGTAGAATTCATCAACCCAAGATTCTACTAAGGCAAAAGGCAAGGGTAAGGAGAAAGAAAAGGGCAAGGCCCTTGTAGCAATTTTAGCTTCTACATCTTCATGGGTCATAGACTCGGGTGCTTCTCACCACATGGGCTCTTCACTAGTTAATTTTTCATCTTTAGAGCCTTGTAGCATGACTTCAATTAGTTTGGGTGATGACACATCAGTTTCCATTACAGGGAGAGGGTCAGTTGAAATGGAAGGAGGAAAATTCAATAATGTTCTAAGTGTTCCTTCTCTTTCAACCAATCTCCTATCAGTGTACCAAATCACTCACATTGGTCGGGGCATGAGAGTTGAGTTTTCACTAGATTCAGTGTCTATCAGGGAGTTGCATAGTGATACTACAGTGGTAGTGGGAAGGGCAGATCACCAAGCCAGGTTATACACCTTCTCACATTTTACATCAAATTCTTCTCCAACAACATTGTTGACTCATTTAGATGGAGTTATCAAATTGTGGCATGAGCGGTTTGGCCACCTTAACTACCGCTATCTTGGGCAACTTTGTAAAAATGACATGGTCATTGGCTTGCCTCGTGTCTAATTCTCAAAAAGACTTTGCGAGGGGTGCTCCCTTGGGAAGCATCCTGAAGCAAAATTTGACAAAGGCAAAGCTTGGAGGGCTTCACAACCTTTGGAGTTAGTCCACAGTGATGTATCGGGACCCTTTCCCAAACCATCTTTCACAAAGGCTAAGTACATCCTCACTTTCATTGATGATTTCTCTAGGTACACTTGGATATATTTTCTCAAACAAAAGTTTGAAGTGTTTGAAAATTTTCTAAACTTCAAGGCTCTTCAGAAATAGAGTGAGAAATACATCAAGGTTCTTCAAACTAATAATGGAGGGGAGTATGTCAGCATCAAGTTTGAGCAATTTTGCACCACAGAGGGGATTGATTTGCAGCGCATAGTCACCTACATTCCTTCACAGAATGGGGTTGCAAAATGCAAGAATAAGTTCTTGAAAGAGATGGGGAGCTGTATGATTCACTCCAAATCCCTAACACCACAGTACTGGGCCAAAGTTATCAATTGTGCTTGCTACATTCAAAACAGGGTTCCTCATAAAGCTTTGAAAGGGATAACACCCTTTGAAGCTTGGCATAAAAGGAAACCTGATGTTGAGCACCTCAAGGTTTTTGGATCCCCAGCCATGGCCAGCAATCTAAAGAAGAAACACAAAGCTATGGAACATCAATCCAAGCCTTGAATCTTTGTAAGATATCTGGATGGTATTAAGGGATATCGCCTTCTAGATCCAGTCACACATGAGTTGTTTATCGAGAGAAGTGTCCATTTTTAAGAGAGTCTTAGAGACTCAACACTTGACACTTCTTCTCCCTCATCGGATCTACTTCTTCATGATGACTCCTCATCAGATTCAAATCATCCACAGTAGGTTCTTGAGCTAGAGTCATCTTCTTCTTCTTTGAGTTCAGACAGCAAGGACAGTGATGCAAAGTCATCCACCTCTAGTCAGTCAGAGGATGAGGAGTTAGCACCTAACTCGCCCACTTCTGGGCCACTTTGGGCTAGACAGACACTTGAGAGTGTTGGCACTTGGGTAGGAGATCTTGTAGATGATAGACATATTAGGGGGGATTTTCAGAGAGATCCACATGCCTTCTTTGCTACAGTTTCAGATCCATAGACTTTTTGAGAGGCATCGGGGGTACCTGAGTGGGATAGTGCTATAGAGGAAGAATATTCTTCCTTAATCAAAAATCACACTTGGGACTTGCCATCACTTCCTAAGGGAAGAAAGACGGTTTGATGTAGGTGGACATATCAGACCAAGTTTGTAGCAGATGGGTCGGTTGATAAGTATAAGGTGCGATTGATCGCCAAGGGTTTCTCACAGGTGGCAGGCATTGACTACTCAGAGACCTTTGCACCCATTGCAAAGATGACTTCTATCTGACTCACCTTGGCTATTGCTGTAACACATGGTTGGGATGTGCATCAGATGGATGTGAAGAGTGCCTTTCTTCATGGAGACCTAGAGGAGGAGATCTACATGTAGTAGCTGCCAGGATTTGTTCAGGATTCTTCCTTAGTATGCAGACTTAGGAAATCTATCTATGGCCTCAAACAAGCCCCTTAGGCTTGGTATGCCAAGATGGATTCCTTCCTTCTCACAGTGGGTTTCACTAGGTGCCATTCTGATCTTAATGTCTACTTCTTGCGGCAGGATGATTTGCTTCTGATTTTAGTTATATATGGTGATGACCTTTTGATCACTGGGAGTTCTTCATTGGCTATTATAGCAGTGAAGGCATCTCTTTAGGATAGATTTGACATGATAGACTTGGGTTTGTTGCACTACTTCCTTGGCATCGAGATCTCATAGTTAGATTCAGGGATTTCTCTTACACAGTGTAAGTATGCTCTCGACTTATTGGCTCGATTTCATATGGCTAATTGCAAGCCATCTCTAACTCCCTTTCTATCAGGAGTCAAGCTTGAGACTGATTGTTCTTTACCATTGGTTGATGCCACTCAGTATCGACAACTTGTTGGTAGTCTCATCTACTTGACTCACACTAGGACTAACATTTCATATATAGTGGGACTTGTCTCTAGATTCATGCAGGAACCCCATGAGCTACATTGGAAAGCAACTAAGAGGATCTTACATTACATACAAGGTTCATAGAGACACATGATTCATTACAGATTTGGCATAGAGGTTGACTTGGTTGGATATACAGTTTCAAACTAGGCTGGCGATTCACAAACTCCCAAGTCCTCTTCTGGTTATAGTTTCTCTCTAGGTTTAGATCCTATTAGTTGGTCTAGCAAGAAGCAGAATGCTATTGCTATATCATCCATAGAGGCATAGTATAGGGGAGCTGTTAATGTAGCTGTTAAGGCTATTTGGCTTTAGGGGATTCTTTTTGAGTTTGGCATTCCTATCAGGTAGCCCACCATTATTTATTGTGACAATTAGAGTATCATATAGATTTGCAAGAATCCAGTTCAGCACCAGCGGACCAAGCACATAGAGATTCACATGCATTTCATTTGGGAGCTTATTCATAGTCAGGTCATTAACTTAATATTTTGCCAGTCTTCAGAGCAGGTTGTAGACATCTTCACCAAACCTTTCACCGAGATCAAGTTCATTCATCTATGAGCTCTTCTTGGGGTGCGGTCTACATTTACAGTAGCATCATCTTTAGGGGGGCCTTCTAGCCTCTTCTTTTCTTTTATGTCTCTCTTTTGGGGGGGGAGTTTTTTCCTATGGGTTTTCTCCTTTTCTCTATCTTATGGGAGATTGCATTTGTACATGGGTACCTCATCAGGCCTAGTTACCGAGACCCATTTTATATTTCCACACTGCCCACCTAAGCTGTGCTTATGGGGGGGTATTAGTGTAGGTTTCTATTTTTCCCTATTTATTAATTAGGGAAATTATATTTCTTATGCATACATGGAGTTTTCCTACATTTGTGGGATAGGCTAGCTTATGTGGAGGTGTGTGTCATAGATGTGTCATAGGTGTCATAAGAATGTCATAAGTAACTCCCTTGATGGGAGTTACTTCTCTATTCTTAGCACCTTGTCACCACCTTTCATGGAGGAGTTACTGACTATTCTTGGTGTGCCTTGTCCACCTTTTGTGGAGTTACTTTCATAATCTCCTATTTGTAGTCCTCATTTTGGCCATTCCATGCTAATTCAGATTTGGTTTTCTCCATTTTGTCTTGTGCAATTTATCTTCTTATTATTGTCAAATTGCTTTAGCATCTATGTGGTGTGCACTTGTTCATCTTGTGTGATCATGTCTTCATTGCACTCATGTTATCTGAATTTTGGCAACAAATTTGATAGTTTAATGAATTTAACATCCAAAATTTTGATGATTTCTTTATGGAATAACTTATAAATCTTAGGAGGGAATTTTTGTTGCTTTTGTCATATAGGTTTGGAATTTGGATAAGTAATGATACTATGGACAATAATGTTAAGATCAATTATAGGCATATATTCATATGACCAAATGAAATATTCATGATATTTATCAAATAAGAGACTAAAATTATCATGTTCTTCAAGGGTGAGCTCTTTAGAGATAGTAATAGGTCAAGGACATGTAGATGTACTATATTCAATTTTTATAGTTTTTTGGATAAGCATAACATTTCCATCTTAAAAATGATATGGAGTAGGAGGGAGAGAATAAATAGGATGTGTTTTGGGATCCACATTGGTGATGAAACTATTGAAACAAAGAATATTTTGCTAAAATTGGCTAAGCTTATGATATTGGCATGGAAGTTGATGTTCTCTAGCATGGAAGTGTTATAGTATAACTTCATCATTGGGAAGCATGGGTAAAGGTCCATAATATTTGACATCTAATTCAAGATAAATGGTTTGATTTCCTTTGTTATCATATTCAAAATTTATTTGTCTCAAATTAATAACTTTATCATCCAATGTAATTTTAGGTTGAGTAGAGGATAAAGATTCTATGTTAATGAGATTGAGTTGAGCTAAATCAACAAGATCAACAATAATTTAATTGGCTTGTTTAATGGGTGTGTTTTGAGGGTATAACTTATGAAGAGTTGTTTCAATCAAGTTTTGTTGGATAAATTTAGATGGTAATGGTTTAAATTGATCAATATAATTTTAAGAAGGAGAAATGATATTTATGGTTGGAAAGTGGATTATAGTGGATTAAGTTATATAGGACATTCAAAATATGTAATAGTAGGTATTTAATTGATGACCCATGAAGTGTTTAATAATGGAGGATTAGTATGGGTACATAACCTTTGGGTCTATTCAATATCAAATGAGATATGATGACACAAAAATTATGGTTAAAGGCATGTATTTTACTAATGTCTTTTGATAATATTATACATTTAAATCTCATGATTGAGCTTGGGCCATGGCATAGTTGTCATCAAAAGTGTGAGAGATAGTGCATGCATTAGTTTGTATAGAAGAACTAGTAGTAGATATGCCTATGTTTCTAAATTTGTGAGGAGACATAGTTGAAGGGTATTGAATTTTTTTATCTACTCCATATTATTTACAAGTGAAATCATCCTCTATGTAAGAGGCTTCATATGAATTACATGGGGGGGGGGGGGGTATCAATAGTATCATCAAGTAAAGGAATGGTATGATCACGTAGGAATAAATAATGAGGGAGACATTTCACTATATAAGGAGGTAATTGAGTGGTATTACAAATATTTTGAAATTCATTTGGTTCATCATCATTTTAATATACAAGAGTAACATATAAATTAGTATGAATTTAACAAACTTAGGTAGAGGTGGACTGTTGATGTGATAAATAGTAAGAATACAATATTGAGATTTAGGATTTGGTAATTGACTACTCCATGGATTAGGATCAACTTCTTGTTTGTAACATTTTCCATTATTTATAAATTTTATACATTGATTTATTGAAGAAGTTAAGACACACATGCAATGGGTCCATGGGTGACCAAGTAGCATGTTGTAAGATAGGGGAAGATTAATAACCATAAGCTTAATTTGAAATATCTTGGGTCTGATGGTAATTAGGAGCCAAATGCAACCAAGTAGTTTTTGATTGGTTTCATCTAATCCTTTACACATGAGGCATGTTTGTTTGAGATTTTCTTTGGTGTATCTGATTTGTTGAATTAACTAAAGAGAGGTAAAATTAATTTTTAATACTTCATCTACTAGAAATTTTTGAATGAGTGTATTTTTTATTCTAATTTTGATAAAGAGATACAGATCATCTGCTCAAAAGATAATCTTATAATTAATAATATCTTCTTTGATAAATTCTATGGAGGGTTTTATGGATGAGGAGACTATTTTGATTGTATAAACTTCTATAAGTGGAGGACTGTTATGAGGGATTTATGAATTATGAGACTGTGGCTCTTTGATACTTTGTAATTATTGTGTAAATAATTTATGATGATTGGGGGAAGTTTAGACTAATTTCATAAGGGGAATTTTACAAGGCATTGAGTTAAGTTCTAATAAATTCCAATGTGATTTAAAAGATGAAGAACCAGTACAAGGTTTATAAGAGTGGAGTTTTTTTGTAGGAGTGGGAGAACTAGGTTGATGTTCTAGTTATGGAAATGGTTCTTCATTTCACTAGTAGTATTTGGCAAATAAATGACTACGTGACTAAAAATTTTAGTCATAACAACTAAAAATGACTAAATTCAACTATTTTTTTGCAACACAACTATACATGACTAAATAAATGACTAATTTGATCATTGGGTAAAAAACACAACTAAATAATTAGTCACATAAATAAAAATGCCTAAATAGTTAGTCACATAAATAAAAATTAGACAATATGATATTAAAGTGGGTAATTAAAAAGGTGTTTAGAGATGTAGCTCATGGATGCAGAGACCCAATTATTTATACTATTAAGATTATATTATACACACAACTAGACTAAGTACATATACCACTATGTCAAACTGGTTCTACTTTACTACTAAAATTTTGCTAACTAAACAAATAAATTAATTTGACATTCAAAACCCAATTTCATAAATGATACGCTAAGAAATTAATAATTATTATTTCCAAATACTTCAATATTATTTATTTTACTTTAAAAATATTAATAATAATTACATTACAGTATGAATTTAACTATTAAGATGTTGTTAAGTGTGCTAAAATATTTAATTAGTCTTTAATAATTGTCATTTCCAACTAAATAATTAAAGGACACCTTATAAAAATCAACGAAGATGGTTAATTGTTTCAACTTATAAAAATTTATCCATCCAAATAAAATAAATAATTCCAAATAACTAAATCCAAAAATAACTTTAATAAACTAATTGATAATAATTAATTTTAAATCTAACACAAAAAATAAAATATATTTACCATTAATAATTAAATATTTTTTACCACTAAGAATTAAATAAAATAATATTATTTAATTATTAGTGTAGGAGGGTTACTCGTGAAACAATTAAATAAAATATATTTCAACCTTTTTTTTTGGAATACTTAATTATTAACTTTTACAAGTCTACAAAAAATAATTAATTTATAAAGATAAATTAAAATAATTTATTAATTTCATGTAAGCCACCAAGAATAAATTTAATTAACTTTAAATTTTAAAGTCAAAAGTCTTTTTCCTCCCATTTTCAAGTGGAGGAATAAGTGAGAGCCATATGATTGAACTAATCTAAACCCTAGGATCTAGGTATTCTTAGAAAACCCTAAATTTCCTTATGACCCAAATAAAAATTGTTTTTTTTCAAACCCATTTCTCATTTTTTACTTTGTTTTCTCTCACAGGTTTGCAGGTTCAAGCTATGAAGGAAGCTCAAAATAATTCACCCCTATATGAAAATCATATTGCTTGCATATAGAAACTCAATATAAATGTATTTTATTACTTTTTTAAAAATTATTTTTATTACTTTTATTTTATGTAATAAATCCGTATTATTTATATATATTTGATTATCAAAATCAAATATTTATATATATGTAAAACCCTATATATTACACACACATTATTAAATACTATAATCTAAAATAAAAATACCTGAATTCATAATAAATTATATATATATATATATATATATATATATATATATATATATATAGCATAATGTTTTATAATTTTCTATTTTTTAAAAATTATTATTTTATTTTGTTTTATTTTTGTTTAAGAAAAAAATCATTTGAAAATTTCATTTTATTTTATTTTGTATTTTTTTATTTAATAAAAAAAATTACAGGGTCCATGGGCTAACCCAGGCCTACAGCCTTGGCATTAGCCATAGCCCTTTCTTGAATCTGTTGGGGGTGGGGAGGCCAACTGGCTGGGCTCCCCTTCCCCCATATTTTTTTATTATTTTATTATTTTATATTTTAAATTAATTTATTATTATGTGTTTATTTATTATTATTATTATTATTATTATTTTATTAGTCTTAATAATTAATTTATATATTATTGAAAGTATAAAAATTGTGTGTGTGTGTGTGTGTTTATTTATTTATTATATGTATTCAGGTTTCAAATAGTAATATATATTTTTGGGATATATATAAATATATATATTTTGTAAAATATATATGTATTTATTTATTTATTATTATTTTATTAGTCTTAATAATTAATTTATATATGCATTAATGAAAGTATAAAAATTATATATATATATATATATATATATATATTAGTCAAAATATATATAAAGATGGAAATGAATTTTGTTTTACAGGATGAGTTACTATGGGTTGCAACATCACTGCATCGGGTAATTAGTCAAGTATCATACATTAACTACATGTTAACAAAATCTAAGTCATTTGAGGTAGGAGTGAATGATGAAATAATGATTAAAATGACTAAACATACTACCAATGGATAGAAATTAGTTAATACAAATGACTAAATATACTACCAATGGATGGAAATCAGTGAATAAAAATGATTAAATATAATACCAATTGATAGAAATTAATGATTAAAATGACTAAATAAAATGACTACAATGACTAAATAAACGACCAATTAACAATAATCAATGAATAAATTAATGATTAAATATATTACCAAATTGATCAATCAAAACAACCAATAAATGATTAAAAATGGTTTAGTTCAATTTGCATTATAAATAATTGAAAATAAACTATTAATAGTCACATGATCATGTTTGGTCCTTTATATGAAGTTTTTAGTGGTTTTATTAATCATATATTGTTGTTTCTATACTATTGTTTGGTTCAGAAGATGTTGGTAAAGTAGTTTTAGTATCTTTAAGAAATTGTTCATTAGTACAAGATTTATTAGGTTTAGTGATAGAATCCTTGTGAGTAGGTTTACGTCTATAGTTAACTTTAGTTTCATTCACATATTGAGAGTTGGTGTAATATCGATCATAATTGGCATTAATTGCATAAATATTATCATTTAAATGTTGTGTATTAGGAGTAGAATATAATTTTTGAGGTTTTGAGGGTAGGGGTTTATAAAATATGTCTTTTGAGAGGTTTTGAGATAATCATGATGACATAATTTGATCATAACATCATGATCAAATGTGTCACCTAATGTGAAAGAAACTACAAACATAATAAATTCGCAACATGTTTCATGAGAATGATCAATATTAATGTGAAACCAAAAAAAATGATTAGGATCCTACCATGATGAGGGGAATTATTGTTATACATGAAGGTTTTAGATGGAGATAGTAACTACTTCATTTGTGTTACCATTAATAGAGGGTGAGAAATAATTTGATTATCTATTTTAACTACTCTTATTTTCATTTGAGGGGATTAAGATTGTGGATAGCCACTATAATTAAATTAGTTGAAGTTTGGAAAGATTTCTTGATTGAACTATGGGATGGATCAAATTATTTCATAAGGAAATCTTGTCTTTTATCCTAATCAAAAGTCTCAATTAATATTTGAGGGGAAAAAGTCTAAACTTTATAGTGAAGAAGTATTAAAGTAGTGGTAAATAATTTTAAAATATTATCATCATTCATGTTATGATCTACTTTGTGAGATAATTATTTCTATTATTAGATGAAAGTGTGAGGTGATTCTTAGGGTAATTGCCTAGCTTTAATGAAACAACTAAGAAATTTTTTTGAGAGTTTTTTTTTGAAACTCTTTAACTAAAGCATTGACTAAATCTTCTAGTTGTGAGATAACATGTTGTAGGAGTTGATTATACCATTATAAAACATCTCTTAATGTGTTGACTAAAAATTTGGTGATAGTTAAAGTATTGGCTTGGACCCATTACTTATTTAGATCACCATATGATTTAAGAAAATAAGTAGGTTCTTTATTTCCATCATATTTAATGGTTGGAGATATATTTCCAATATCGATGGATACTATGAAGGGAAATAATTATTTATTTTGAATATGTTGGAGCATATTGTTATGCATAATAGGTTACATAAAGATATTACCATTGGCATCTTTAAGAGGAGGAATAAAAAATTGGTTATTTTGAGGTGTGATGAAAGGAGTTTGATTATTCATTTTTAATATGTGATGTTACATTGGCATCATTTGGAAATTATTGATTATTTGCATAACATTCACTTGTTAAACCATTTAAACAAGAATTTGAGTGGTGTTGATGGGTGTATTTTGGTTGCAAGTGGTATAATGATGTTGATGAGTTTTACTATTAGTGTTTAAATGAGGAACATTCCAAAGATTTGGGATATGAATGTTTCCTATAGAACGATTCCCTATTGGAGTATTTTCTATGTAAGCATCTATCACTCGAATAGTATAATAAAGAAGTTTGGATAGGGTATTATCATGAGAAGGTGAAATGGGTTAGATCCATCTAAGTCATCATTTTGGGTAATTTTAACCATGTTGTAGTCATATAATTTAGACGAAGGGTGAGAATAAGTGCATTATGAGGGATTATCCTCTTGGGTAGTTAAGGTAGGTAAGAAAGAGAAACCCATGTATCTTATAAATAGGTTAAGATTATCAAAAAAACTTTTTATAGGTGATTTAACAATGGTAAATTTGGAAAGAATAATAATAACTAGATTTGGGTAAAAAAATGAACTATGTTGCCTAGTATATACATAATTGAGATAATTGATCTAGTTGGATTTTGACCAAGGAAAACTAAATAATTTGAAAATAAATTGTCAGCTAGTAAGTACATAATTGATCTCATCAATATAGTTAAATTTTGACTAGGTAAAATAGAATACTCTGATATTATACTATGTTGGCTAGTAGATACATAATTGAGCTAGTCAATCCAGTTGGAAAGACATGCTAATAAAACAATCTGTAAACTAGCTAGATCTATCTATTCAATATATTTGGAAAGACATGAAAATAGAATAGTATATAAACTAAATAAAATGATCTAGTTGATCTAATTAGAAAGATGAAAAAATAAAATAGTTTGTAAATTGACTAAATTAAGTTGGTTGATCTAGTTGGAAAGATAAGAAAATAAAGTAGTCTAACAAATGACTAGATTAAATTGATTGATCTAGTTGGAAAGACATAAAAATAGAATATTAAATAAATTGACTAAATCAAACAAGTCAATATAGTTGGAAAGACATGAAAATATAATAGTTTTTAGACTGACTAAATTGAGCTATTCAATCTAGTTCGAAAGATAGGAAAATAAAATAGTCTATAAACTAACTAAATTGAGTTGGTCGATCTAGTTTTATAGTCTTAAAAAAAATTAAATTATCTAAAAATGAATGATTTAGTTTAAAAATAGAAGTGAAATATAAGCACATAATAAATTAGATCAAGTTGGTCGATCAAGTTGAAGCACACATCACACAACTTGTATCAATATTGGATAATATAGTCTATAGTATAACATAAAATGACACACATCAAGTATCAAAAGTGTAATTTTTTTAGCTAATAGTGATAACTAATTATCTAAAAAGAAGATCAAAATATTTTACTAAAGCTTATGTTTGATAATGTATACTTCAAAATATACTAGCTTATCCACTAAATAATAATGGCCCAATGTTTCAAAGTGTTAACTATAAAGGAAGTGCCATTCCCATAGCCCACTAAAACATGTTTCAAGGGTAAGTTGGAAGTAAATTAATGACACTAACTACTAACCAGTGCAACACACAATAAAATGGATGGATTCCTAAATTTCAATGTAATAGGAAATCCTAGGCATTTTTGAAATACTATGAGGTTTATGAAAACTAAAGACCATGTTTAGCTCTATACTATGGCTATGAGTATTAGGAAAATCCACTCATGCCATATATATATATATATATATATGATAGACAAGGATCATATATATATAATATTGAGTAGCCCTTCACAATAATAACTAAGTAGTTTTAAAACTACTAGTACATAGTTTCTAAAGAAAACCAAATAAAATGAAAAATAAAGGAGAAAATCAATTTATCAAAAACTAAGTTACAATTTTTGAAATAAAATCAATAATTATCCAACTAAAAAGTAAAATTTATCGTAATTAATATAAAATAGAGGTTAATTTCCTTTACTTATGCTAGAAACTGAAATATACATAACAAAATCAAGTAGGTTGATCTAGTTGAATAAAAAATATAGAATGAAATTGAGTTGGTCAACTTAGTTTGATGAAAAATAGGCCCAAACAAACACAATCAACTGGCTTGATCTAGTTTTATGGCAAAAGATAGACACAAAACTAGATCAAGTAAGTTAATCTAGTTGACTGTGTGGGTGTAATTTTATAGAACTAAAAAACTAAGGGAAATAATATAGAATTTGATTTGTAATTGAAAAGTAGGAAATTTAATTTTATTGACTGATAAAATAGAAATAATAAGATGTTGATAATGAACCTAGAGGATAAAATAAGATCAACTAGGTCAATTTAGTTATTTTTTTTAATGTGTTGAATTATTGTTTGATTGGGTTATCCAGGAGGGTTTTTGATCATGTAAAGGTAGAAAACAATGTTATTAGATAGAATCAAGATGATCAATCTAGTATAAATAAACTGATATAATAAAAATAACAAAATTAAACTAGATTGATCAGATCAATTTTACTATCTAAATCTGAAATCAAAATATGAACAAAATTGAGTAGGTTTATTTAATTAGGAACAAAAAGAAAATAAAAAATGATTGGATTGACTAGTTTGGTCTAGTTTGTTAAAACAAAAAACCCTACATAGAGAGAATAAAATGGGATCAACAAGGTCAATCTAATTGGAAACAAACATAAAAAATATAAAACATGATTGAAAAGTTTGATCTAATTGAAAACCTATGCACAAAAGATAAAACATGTTTGACAAGATTGATCTAGTTGAAAACCTACACACATAAGATGAAACTAGATCAAAAAACTTGATCTAGTTGAAAACCTATGTACAAAAGATAAAACATGTTTGACAAGATTGATCTAGTTGAAAACCTACACACATAAGATGAAACTAGATCAAAAAACTTGATCTAGTTGATTATAATTAAAAAATTAAAAATTACAAGGATTAGATTCACATTGGGTTCACTAGAATATATGTAACAAATTAGATGGATCTTTAACTTGGCCTAATTAGTGTATTCTAAGCTTGGAGAAGGTAATCTTACCAAAATAACTCATTACATATATATTTATATAAATACATAACTAATTTGGATCAACTAAACCTAACCAAGGGATATCTTACTACATAATATCAAAGGAGAGGTTTTCAAAGCCTTTAGACAAATGATACTATGCAATAACCTTAGCTAGGCCTATTATATAAATTAAATCTAATCTAGTGGTCACTAAAGCTTGTGGCATAAAGTGGGATAGTTAAAAAAACAAAACAAAATATGAAAATATAACTCTACTCAAGTTAATGTAGAGGTAAACTAAACAAGGATTAAAACATTCATCCTATTCTTTTATGCAATATCTATCTGCCAAATGAAAGAGTAAAAGTTGGTAATACTTAAATTGAAAGAACCTATCATGCCTCAATCTCTCCCTTGGCCAATGGTGATTTGAAATAGGTTTTTTTTGGATTTGTAAGGATCACACTATAGAAATAATCTATAGGCTTAAAGACTCCTACTTTGTATCCAATACTTTCTCATAAGATAAACATATTTCCTTCTAAGGCAAGACCATAATCAATGAATCCTCAAATGTAGAAATAATATAAATAAAAGTTGTAATAATGAAAAAAATAAATTTTCCTCTCTATTATATTGAAGTGAAGGGGTATTTATAGTTACAGATTTACCTAAACCCTCCCTAAAATTTAGATGATAAGATCAACCAACTTGATCTTGCTAGGTGGGAAAGATAGTTGTTAGGTCTCAGACTAGTTTGGTTATGGTGATGTGGTTATATAATGTGCACTCAATCCATAACAAGATTGATATGGCTGAAAAGGTAGAAAAATGAATAAGAATAGTGTTTTATTAGTTAGGGGTTATTTTTGAAGATGAATTTATTAGAGGAGTGTATGAATAGGTTTTCATTTCTTAAGGAGTTGGATAAAATTAACTTGTAGTGTTTTCGGTAATGGTATAAGGACCAAAAATATTGAAAATCATTAAAGGTTTACCCACCCCTTACTTAGTTTACCATTTAAGGTGTGCACTCAAAGAGATTATAAATTAATAGGTTCTTACAAGAGAGAAAGTGTTAGTAAATGATAAAGTTTTAAAATATTTTGTTTATATAGAACACATTGTGTGAAGGTAGGCCCATTTTTAATTTTTATGCATAAAATCATTTCATGGAATGATGTACGTACTTCACTTGTTATCCAAAGATTTGTGTTTTTTATTCATAGTGTCTTCTGTCTTTGATGTCAATAATTTTTATCACTAGCCTACTTGTTTAGTGTGTATCATCATTGATAAATATTTCCACATCATCCATTTGGCACCTCACACTCCTTTCAATCATATTATTCCCAATTTTACCTTCATGGATATTTATTTTACCTGATCACATCCTTGATCATACTTACACCTTTTGGTTTTTTTTTTGTGATTTGAAGTATAAGACCTTGGATAAGACTAGGATTTCCTCATAAATATCCACCTTATCACACCTCTTGGCTTAGTATTTGAGTTGCAGTGTAAGAATTTGGATAGAAAAGGGATCTCCTCATAAACAACTTTACACCATCTTATTTATATCATTATATGGTCATACTTACTTACATCACATACTAACACAAGCACTAAGTTTAATTTTTTCATTCATTTAGATATTCTACTGATTGTAATTGATTATTAATTATTTTTGGTTTGTGTTATTGATAATACATTATTATCTCATTTATTTACATCTTTGTTTGAAATTTATCATTTATTTATTTCATTTACTTATAGTGTTTTACATATCCCATCTTGTGTGATGTGTTTTACATTCATTTTTACCATTTAATTTTGTTTTTTAATTTTATATCTACCTATAATTTTTTGTCATTTTTAATTCCTTTTAACCATGCATTTGCTCACATTTTATAGAAAAGAATAAACCAGACATCATACATTTTATTATAGCATAAAGAAACCACAATTACATGTGTTACAAAGAAAATACATTCATAGATAACATCCATGAGTCATACTAAAACACATCTCTTTATATATGGCTCAAGACATTTATATACTTCATGATACAAAATGATACATAGTAAAAAAAAATTGCTTAATTTTGAGGTCCATCATGTTTATCTAATAACAGATGTGCTACACTACCCATAGATGTTTGAGATTTCCATCTCTATATAGTCCATTTTAGTGAGTGTGTCCATTATTATAGACCATCCTCCTACTCATGTATATTGTCCACCTAGGCTTGTGATCTCAATACATGGAAAACTATAGATAAATAAGTGGCTCTCTCTTGAGCCAACATATACCATGCTAGTATCTCTCCTTGGACAAATATTAATGGTATTGTATCCTAAGATCCATCTAATAATCTTTGTATCTTGAAATCAACCTCTTGACCAACTTAAACTGGTTAGCATAATCCTAGGCTAAAGGAAATAATAGATCAATAAACTATGTAGTATCATGTTGTGGTAGCACATCATACAAAATGTCATGGTGGGAAATATCCACCACATTCCTCCATCATCCCTCCTTTGATATAACACCTACAAAATGAAAACCAAAATAACATCAAATCTCATATGTAATCCAAAACCTCATACATCTATCTAACATATATCTCTATATATCCAAGCATGAACTCAACATAAACACAGTTTCATCACCCAAAATAACACCATTAGATCAACTACCTAATACCTCTTGGGTGTCATGCCTCTAAAGAGGAACTAAGATTATATAATTCCCTAGTTGATTGACATGTAAATTTTGTGCTCTACTATGTATATGTCACATTATCATCCATATAAGATTTGGTTAAAGTATATGATCCCCCTACTGTAATTATAACTATGGCTATGGCCATGATAAGCCTACACCTTTTGATGACTCCATGGATACACTAGTGGTAGTGGTTGTGCCTATACCTGTAACTAGTACTAAGAAACTACCACTCCTCTTTTTCCTCCTATAGTGTGATCTCACTATAACCTCCACTTCCATCTCATCATGCTAGGATGACAAGGGCATATGACTAGTACCTTGTCTAGTAACCCTCTACCTTCCACACCATACTACTTCCTTACATGATGAGACTAATATACTAGGACCATAAGGGGAAATATTGCGTGTGGTAGTCTAAATTGACTTGGTACATGATAACATAATTGAGGATCTATCCACCACAAATAGTTCCCAATGATCCTCACTCATGCCTGTGCCTAATAGTGGATGGCCATGATATCTGGGCATACATAATTCCCACATATGTCTACCAAATGATCTTTCCACATTGCACTATCTACAACATCGACACATGAAAAATTTCTCACAAAGTATGATCTTGTGCCCATATCCACACTCTTGAGAGGGCATCATATATGGAATGGGGAAACCCTACTAAGCTATACACAAGGAAGAATTCATAAATCTAACTCCCCCAAAGAATAATAGGCCCCATAGTTTATTATCCTCTCAATAAAATGTTGTATAAATCATGCACTAACTATAACCAAATAACTAAACCTAGCTCATATAATGTTCCATGATCCAACATCCTCAACATGCTTATATAATATATAATGGCACTCTACCATCAGACTTATGGCAAATCACTTGAGTTATCATAAGTCTAAGAATCACCTTCTAAATATCCAATTTTTTTGATAAATATACATCAAATAAGTTGACATGAATCTCTCATTCATCATATCTATTTGAACTGGTATCCCACATATATAACACCTTCCTTTCATCATAGGAATATGAGGTATTGTACACCATAAGTGTGTCTATAATAGGTAAGTATAGAAGAACATGCACATCTTCTAATATGATCCACACCTCAATGGTATCCCCATACACCACCCATAAGAAAGTTTTAATTAATCTCTCCCATGTTCCTAAGAACATAATGACTAACTATACATTGAGTGAGATATACCATATCTCCATAATCCAACTGAATCCAATCATAATTAGACAAGCTTGATTGACTACAAGTAGCCACTCTGGTAAATATAGTGACCATATAACATCTCATAGTCTCCATAATCTTTAACACCTTTACAAAACATTAAATAACATAACACAAATTAGGGATATATCCAAAAATTGAAATAAACTAGATATTAAAATAATAAAATCACCTTTTATTTTAAATTAACTACTTCATTGAATACATACCTTACTACATTATCCATCTTATTTTCTATACTATGTCAGCCATGTATCTTACTACATTGTCCATCTCTAATCCAAAACTATGTTAACCATGACTGATGGTATCAACCTTTTTGCTATACTACATCGACCATGATCTAGGATATCTACCCTCTCTTTAAACTATTATACACCATCAACCATATGTTTAACTACATTAACTAGGCTTATTTTTGACACCATTGGCTAGAACATACACATCAACCATTCTATTATTTTTATATGATATTGGCCACATTCCATGACACTAAATAGTACTAGTTCAACTACATCATCCAACTTAGATAGTATCAACCATTTTTAACCATCCTCATTTTTTAACTATATCAGTTTTGTCAATGTCATTTAAACTATGTGATGATTTTTCACTTGGCCATAACAAATTCCCTTGACCTACATTTTAAATTTTCACCCCTACTCATTTCTCATCCTATTTTTAACTCTAAATATATGATTATTGGGGTAAATTCCATTAAATAAATTTATCTTAATGTGTAATTTTCTTATTCTACTCCAATTTTATCCAAAATGTTAAAAAATACAATTAATGCACCTCATAATTATACTACACCAGCGATAGTCATGATAAATCCACCATCTCATCCACCTCTTCATGTATGGGCCATCATCTCTTAATTTTATAGATCTAGATACACAAAGCTCTAGTTTTCAAAAATAACAAATGTAAAAATGAATAGAAATTTGCCCTTTATAGTAAATTTTTCAAAAAATTAGCCCTCAATTATTTATCAAAAAATTTCATATTTTTATCATATATTTGTTCCTATAGGACCTTTTAAAAAATTGAAATAAGCCTTAATATCTTGGTAAGATAGATAATTTTTCAGTGTTAACAAAATATTTTTGTAAAAATTTCAAAATTTCTCTTATTTTTTAGGTCTACCTTTTACTCTGCACCTTATGTGCCTATCATCATTTCCTACACACGTAACTTATTTTTAACAACAACAATGTAAATAAAGGTACATATTTTAAACTTATTTAAATTAATTTATTTTATACTTTATAATACATTTTTTTAGCTCAGTTATTGTGTTACTATGTTCTTTCCTAGAGCACCATCCCATGTTACACTCTAGTGACATGTGATGAGCTTTGGGTGGGGCATATGTATACAAAATATTTTTAAACTTTATCATTTAATGAAGATTTATATTTTGTATCAACCTATAAAGTTTTAATATCCATGATTATATTCCTTAAAAGGTACACTAAAAAATGGGTGAGCAAACTGATGGTGTTTCATGAGAGACATTATTACCTATTTATTAGTTTTACATCCATTTTAACTTCCTCATATTTGAACTCTAAGATATATCATTCCATATTTAATAGTATAAATCATAAATATGTATATTTTAATACTATGTCAACCTATTCCATATAGTTCTAATCATTATTTGTTCCATTCCAACTACATCGATTAAATTTATGCAATTCTAAACATTTTGGCACATGCTTCACAACTAGGTCAATTTTGTTGACCTAGTTCAAATTTATTCAACATATTTAAGACTAAATTGAGTTGGATAATATTTTTAGTTAAATATTAAATAGGGATTAGGGTCATTCACCATTATATATATAATTTATTATTTTAATCCAAAAGATAAAGACATTTATTTTTAATTGTTGTTGCTCGCACTTTTTACCTAAGTATATATTGGAGGAGTTATTACTTAGATCTTATATTAAAGGGATAAAATTATCTTATTGATTGAAATAGGAAGAGTCTTTTTATCCTAGATATTTATTCAACCATTGAGATCCTGACAACCAAAAAAATATCTTACAAAACACCATTGGCCAACGGGGAGATTGAGGGTCAAAATGCATTATTTAAGGTAAGCATGTTATAACCCTATATAGACATACATTTATTAACCAAAAAATTATTAAACTTATATATATATATATATATATATATATATATATATATATATATATATAAGTTTAATAATTTTTTGGTTAATAAATATATGTCTCCTTCTTTGAATTATCCCTACACTTAACCTTAGTGTGGCTATAAGATTATTCAAACATACCATTCATCCACTTTAGGGAGCCTAGGGCCCCAATTGCCTACCATGGCTCCTTGACCATTATAATATGTTTCTAACCCTTCCAATTAAATTACTTAATTATGATAGTTGATTACATTATAAATATAGACATAGTTAGGTATATTGCATTGTGTTAATTTCCTAGAGGCTTTGAAACCATTTCTCTTGACATTGTGTTATAGGTGCTCCCCTTACTAGGCTTAGTGGATCTATTATTCATATCATAGTTTTATTAAGTATCAATGGGATATAATTAATTTACCTTCTCTAATTTTAGATATTTAGATAGGATAGCTTCTAGTAAAACCTATCTCATTACATATAGAATGAGTGTGTGTCCTTAGGATCACCTACACCTTCTTAGATTTAATATATAGATAGTTAGATTGAGTGACTTGAGAGTGTTTGATGTATACCATGTTGGCAAGGTGAGTACCTATCATAGTTCATGAGTTCATAAATAATAGGTTCCTATAACCATATCAATCACCTTATATAAAGCATCTTTGGTGATGGTTAGACCTTTTAGCTAGTAATAAAAGTCAGCAAGGTGATGGTTAGGCCACTTATGCCTTTTGTAGTGGGTGTTTTGCAAGCATGCGAGGCCTCTCACCAAAGAAAGTATGCAACTATATATAGATATTTGTGTTTTATTGACATAAATTCTAGGGAATGGTATCTCAAAACACCCCTTTAGGATCAACAACTCCCTTGAGTGGTAGACATCCTCATTATAGTAGAGGGGAGTAATTTGTTTTGATAATGACTTCCTATTGTTATGAGCTTATTTATAGATTGAAATTCAATATGTTCCCTTAGTTTTGGGGAAATATTTTGTTTAGTTAGCACTTAGATAATATTGAGATGAGTTTACACTCTCTCACTATCAAGTGGCATCATCATAAGTCCATTGATTAGATTATATCTTATAGTATGTTAAGTATGTGTACCCTTTTGATTGAGAAATATTTTTTTAATTTGTTTTAACTACATTTATTAGCCTTCATATAATGGTGTATTATAATTCATGTTGGCTATAAAATCTATATATATGGAGTGGATTGATGCCTCTATGCGGTTTAGTTATTCCATTCGTATTTATGGAAATACATTCTAATATTTACCACTTATATGTTGGTGTGTGGTGGTTTTTACAACTTGGAGTTGTAATGCATTCTTCATATCATAGAAGGGTATTAAAGAGTTATATTTTTAGTTGTTGATATTTTATCTCCCTAATCTCTAGTTGTGACCTTCTAGAGCCACACCATATAGTATGATTGTTTTTGAAATTGTGAAATTTTACCATGTGATGTGGTGAACCTTGAATTTATTTTCGTTCTTGATTTAGATTTATAAATTGATTAGAATCAGTTTCTTATGGTTTTTCTTGCTATAGATTTCAAGTATATTTTTCCATATATTATTTTTAACCTTTATTGAATGCTGGATCTCCTACTTTTCTTTTCTATATTCAATTTTGGATTGAATTGGGTTATATATCCATTTTCACCTTAAATATTAATTGGATTATATTGGGTTGGTTAACATTGATTTTTTTTTCTCCTTGTGGATTGGGATGGGATGCTTACAAAATTTGTATTTACTCCTTGACTAGATTGTTAGATTCTCAACTTATTTAAATGTGTTATTTTGATGAGTTTTTGGTGTACCTTTCACCTTGAATGAGTATGGGAGTAGTAGGTGAAACATATCTTGTTACATTTGGTAAATGAGATAATCTTATGAACAATTATGTAACTTGTTGAGAAAGTGGGGAGACATCATCTTGATTTTTCCTTCTATAGAGGTTGTAAGGATGATGGAATCCTTAGTCTTATTTATTATGTTAAATATTAGCATATGTTACATCCTAAATTTGAGAGTGATGGAGATCGGTTATGTTGTGATATTGGATATTTTAGTGTATTGCATTGCACTCCATGATCTGTTAGTAGAAATTGGTGATCATTAATTTAGAGAGATCATTGGCTAAGTCAAAAGGATTCTTAATGATTTTATAACATAGTTTAAACTATACATTTAAACCTTAGTGACTTCTAGGAGGAATTATACATAAGGGGATTGGGATGTGAGACCCTTATTTTCAAGGTGCTTACTTTTAAATAGTTTGCATTATACAAACATCCTATTGAGACATGTTTTATGTATTATTAAGACACAAGATGATATTAGTCCCTTATGTATGAGATATAGATTATTTATAATATGTGATGCTATTGATTTCTTACACAAGAACAATATATTCTTGGATTAGATTATTATTCTATGCATTATGATATATGTTTACTTACACTATTTTAGTTGTCCATTATGATTCATATTAATTTCATATTACTAGATCTATTATTATTAATCATATATTTTATCATACATATGATTAGTAAGAGTTTATTACCGTTTATATGTGATTCTCTAGATATGTCATGTGCATTTTGTGTTGATTAAGATCACTTGTATTATTTATATTCTATAACCTCAAATATGTAGGGTAGGGCATTTTATGTGCACAATGTTGTGTAATTGACAAGGGAGACCAAAGAGGGAAATATGACTATGTATAGAATGATAAAATCATTAGTATAATGGTTTCATGTTTTCTTGAACCTTTCAAGATCCAAACCACTCCTTGTATCATTTTTGGACCTAGTTGAAAGAGTAGATTTCCTTAATCCTCCTAATACTATTCAACCCTTTGGATACTATTGACACCTATTATTATAAACCTTAGGAGTATTATTCACCTTGTATTTCATTATTTAAGTGTTTTTTTAATCCACTTAAGTGGTCTATTTTGACCAAAAAATTGAATGGAATGGAAAAGACAATTTTGGAGGTTGATATAAAGTGGTTTTTAGATATTTTGTGTTGATTATAAAGTCCATGGACCAATAAGTTTGTTGGATAGTTTTTATAGGATCCAAATAAGACTTATAAAACAAACTATGTGTCAATTTATGGCATGGGATAGTGGGTTAATTAATGATGGATGTACTTACTTTCTTTCCCACATGGGCTTGAAAGTAAAGTTATTTCTAGGGCAGACTTGTTAACCTTGAGCCAAGGGATGAGAAGGTACACATGTCACTTTCCCATTAGATTTTAGAGGAGAGAGTTTAGCCTATTTGAGGAAGGAAATTATTCCTTAAGATGACATTTTTCAATTTAAAATTCATAAAATTGGAAGTGGAGGAGAGAAAGATAAAGAAGAGGATGAGCTTAGAGTAAGAGCTTAGAGAAGGAGGAGGATAAATATTTCCTAAGGCTTATAGGTGGTATTATTAAGTGGATCCAAAAGGGGATACAAGATAGTATTTTATTCCCCAATTGATTTAAATTTATTTATGTTAAAAGTATCTTTCTTCCTTACTTCAGTTGTAGTTTTAAAGAGGCGTAAGGCCATTTGGCCTACCCTCTTATTTGTTTGTATTTCCATGGTTGTGTTAGTGTCCACCATGTGGTTTTTTAATGCCCATTTGTCTTGAGTATGTAATACACCTAATAATATGCTATGAAAATACACACTTTGAAAATGAATGAGATTAAAGGATGCTCCATATTGGATGGTTCACAAAGGCTCAACACTTGCTGAAGGTTTTGTAAATGGGGTAGCAAGCTAAGTGGGTTTAACTACAGAGGAAACTCTATAGTTAAGTGTGATTGAGCCAAAGTAGTATTGGGATCGGTGAACTCCTAGGAAATCTTAGTGTTTCACCCCTATGAGCATCACCTAAATGTAATGAGTGCTAATGTGAACCTTCACATGAGTGATTAGTCAAAGGGTATTTACCACCTCATAAAATGGGTCAAGAGTTGACTTGAATAAACATAGTGAATCCAAAAATATTAAAAATATTTTAATACTTTTTATTGAATTTAAAATAAAAACTTATATTGAAAATATTTTTTTGAATTTACATGCTAGTTGTTCACTATTACTAGTGGAAATGTGTTATTTGGCATGGTCAACTATGCATATGCTCTCTTATGGCCAAGAGGTGGTAGAACAATAGGGATGAATCCCAATGTTATTATTTTCCTACAATGGTCCTTTTGTGTGGAAAATGTGTTATTTGGCATGGTTGACTATGTTATTGCTCTACTATGTCAAAGAGATGATAGAAAAAGGAGGCATCCCCATGTTCTTCTTCTCTTTCAGTAGGCCTTTTGTGTGGAAACATGTTATTTGGTATGGTTGAATATGATTATGATCTCCCATGGCCAAGAGATGGTATAAAAATAGGAAGGCATCCCCATGACAGTCTCATCTTCTAGCAAGATTTTTGTGTTAGAAATTTATTATTTGGCATGGTCGAATGTGCTTATGCTTTTCTAGGGCCAAGAGATGGTAGAAAAAGGGTGAGGCATCCCCACACTAATATTATTCTTTGGCATGCCTTGTTATATTATAAATATGTTATTGATTTCTTTTTCTCATTTTGTATTTGATATTACATTTATTTCTCTTTATCTGCGTGTGTGGGGTTGGAAGCCTATCTTATGTAAAAAAACTTGTGAGTCTCCTAGACATGTTGCCTAATGAGTGAACCTTAACAAGCCTTAGATACCATACTAACCTATTTTTTTTAAATTTCCCACCTTACTCAATGATTTGAATATGCTCAGAGTTAGGAGTCTTAGGTTCGGGGGTGATTAGGGAAACCACCTGGTGATGAAAAATAATGGGAGGTGATCCCCTCCTTCATTTAGCCTTGTGGTTGATTGTAGAGTTCATCTTAAGACCATTTTTTCAGCACTCTTGTATATAATTTGTAATGAAATTATTGGTTATTTGAATTCCATGTTATTAAAATTATTTAGTTGAAAATATGTAGTTAATGGAAGTAAATTGTAATAGTTATTAGAAAATAGTAAGATGATTTTTTATCTCTTGCTTACCCTTCCTATTGATTAGATCAGACTATAAAATTAATGAATTGATTATTTTATGAAAAAATCAAATTTTAAATTCTAATTGAACATATATTTCTCTATATTTTACAATTATCTCAAAATAAAAGATTTGCCTTTCCAAAAATTTCAAATTTCATTGATTTGTGTAAAGCCAAGAAAGGATAAATACATTTGTTTAATTTTTATGCACTTTAAATCATTTCAATTTTACCAAATTTTAAGTATATAGTAAATTAGAATTATTAAGGGATTGAATTTAATTTAGAGCACAATTTTAGGACTTATGGTTAAATATATATGAAGTTTTAAAAGTTTTACTACTAAAAACCCTTATACTTATATTTGTAAGTAAAATAATTATCAGGAGGAATTTGAATAATTTTATTTTGAAATTATATAGTTTCTAAGTTTGGTGCTTTTTGTTTAATAATTTTTCACTAACCAGTTAAATAGATATGATTTTTTTAAAAATATCACTCTATAGGTCTATTTTTATCAAACACATGCCCTCTAAGAGGGAACTAGCCGCCTCTAGTATGGAAACTACCATAAACCTAATGGGGATCATGTGATATAATGACAATACCATAAGGGGTTAGTTTTGGCTATGTGTATAGAAACTATGTGATTTTACCTTTGACCACCATAGTTACATATCGATTGTTTAATGTTAGCATGGTTTGATAGTTATGTGGCTATTTAAGCTGCTAACTAGTAACCACCATAGTTAGTTGATCTAACCACCAACTAGAAACTATTAAAATATTTTATTTAAAGCAAATTTTATTTATTAAAATTAAAAATTTGGACTGTATAAAATTAAATTGCAACAAATGTTTTTGAAACCATAATTATTTGCATCTAAGATGAACCTATTTATATAAGAGATTGTGGAGACATGGAGGTCCAAAGGTGGGGGAACCCAAAAAGGATCCACCTCAATTTTTAATCCTTCTACATGGAAGATGTTTTAGAAATTGAAATCTCATAGTTTTCACTTGGTCTAAGTTTTGTCCTAGGAAGACCTTTTTGGAATTTTTAGCTTGTGTAGGATTTTGGAAGCCTTAAAATGGGTTGGACCCAAAGGGCACCCTTGATTTTTTTCCCTCTACCATTTGAAATAAATTTTAAAATTTAAAACTAAGTTTTACCAAAATTTTCACCTTAAATTTTATTAGTGGCCACTAATGGTGATGGTGGAGCTTGAAGCTCCCAAGACCTTTTCTAAAACCATGGGAGACAGAGACCTCAAAGAAGCTTTCCATAAAATTGGGTATAAAAATATGAACTCATGAATATTTGTATTTTATTAGAAATTTTAAAGTCAAATAAATAGTTCAAAACAAAATATTGGAGAGCCCTTTAATGGTAGTCATCTGTGGCTGAGGAAGGAGAGGAGGGTTGACTACAGAAAAATCATCCTCCAACACCTCCTCCCTCCTTATAAAAATCTATTTTTTCAACTAAATTATTAAATTTAATACCTTATGGCCTTCATAATGATATTTAGGGAATCTTTTCCTTTGAATAGATCTGATGGTCAAGGTTGCTCCATTCTCATAGGGCTTAAATGAGATATTTTAGACACTTTTTAAGGTCCTATGGGGACTAAATGATATATTTTTAATAACTTTCCTCTAATCCAAGTCAATTAAAAATTAGATTTTATATTTTACTTAAATTCAAACCAATCCATGTGATTGGATGGAATCATTTATAACTTTCCTTGAACACTATTGTGAGTTATGACGTTTCATTCAAACAAGTGATTGACCATACCCAATTATGTTTAGTTGTGTGTCCCTTTCAATCCTTAGGGTCATATGGTCTAATAATAATGTTTATATATCCATAATCTTGTGTGAGATCCTATAAAATAATTAAATCCAGTGGGACCAACATAATTATGTAGCAGTTGTGCACCCACTTGCACATTGCCTCCTTGTCATTTAGGCATGTAGGTTATTTAGATGCTTGTGCATCTCATAACATGAAGATGTAAATACAATAGATAATGTATTTTTGTATAATGTACATTGAAAATTTATAAAAAAATGAAATTGACCTATTTTTAAATGTTTAAATAATGTTAGTTTTGGGCATGATATGATATTTATTCACAAAAATATTTCATTTTATTTTCTCTTGATTTTATATTTACTTTTACTTGTTTTTAGAAATTGTGTTTCAGTATCTTTGAAACTACATAGTGAATTTCATGAAAGGAAATGTTCTGATATGTTTTACATACATCATGGTGTGAGGGGTTCACCCTAATACTCATAGCCATTGTATAACACTAAACACAATTTAGTCTCCACATACCTCGTGGTATATAAAAAATGTTTTGGATCTCTTATCTATAGCATAAGAAGGCTCTTTTCACCATTTTATTTGTGGTGCATCTGAGGGGAGAATATCACTTAGGGAATTTTCTCTCATCATACCCTCATAAACTAGGTTAGTGGGCTACATGCATGATTTTACATTTATAGTTAGTGATTTGAAACATTAGGTAGACATTAATAAATGAATGAATAATTATATTTGAGAGAACACACAATAATTCAAACCATTGCATAGATCATCCTTATACCTTCATTAATGCATGTATTTTATTCATAGTCATTAGTGTTCTTGATTCATATCATATTATATTCATAATAGGATCAATGACTAAATGTTTCTTTCATATGTTACATATGATTATGAAATTCATTATTATATATTATATTACTTTTAAAAATAGTATTCATCATGTTCTTACATGGATTAAATGTAAGATTAATAGAGAATCTATATTGAATAATGTTAAAACTCTTGATATTCCTATTACAAATAATTTCACTACTATATCATTTCATTATTCTTCTCTAATAGTTTTTGAAAAAATTGAAATGACTTGGGAACAAGAGGAAGCATATGTTAAATATTGTCTCTAATTTACAAATTGAAAGATACTTCATTACACATTACACATCCTATTGAATGGTACATGATGGCTCTCATTTTAGAACCAAATACTTAAGAATAATATAGTCATAATGTTGAATAAAATTTTATATAATATCTTCATGACCATATATGAAAGGTTGACTCATTTTTAAATGTTGCTAGAGATGAACAAAAGAAAGGATCCCAATATATTCTTTCTAATGTTGTTATTTATACTAATGAATCTATTTCTATTTATACACCTATAGTATCATCACTTGGTAGCTAAAATATATCTATGATTATTCCTACTCATACTACTTACTCCTCTAATTAACTCTATAAATTCTACTCTTGAGTATGCACTTATTAGTTTACAAGCTAAGATATCTCACAATGAGTAAAATATATCTCATGTTATCTACTCTATGGATTCATGTTATTTTTTACATAGCCCTTTGACACCTGAAATTACATCTTATCTATTACTAGTTGGATTTGTGCCCCGTAAGCTTCTTTTATATGAAGGCAAAGGTGATCCTGAACATCATTTGTGTGCATTTCATTTAGCTTGTCTAAACTATGAAGATAATGAAAAATTATCAAAAAACATTATTTATAATAAATATCAAAGAATAATCTCTTATATTGTTCCATGATCTTCCTCTTCAATCATTGAAGGCTTTCAACCCTTTGGAAAATCCATTTTAACACACTTTTCTATCAATATTGGTGAAAATTTATCATATGATAAAATTGAAAAGCTCAAGCAAATATCTAATTAAATAATTAGTGAACATGTGAAAAGATATAAAATTATACTATAAAAATGAAAAATAAAATGTATAATAATGAGATTCAAGTTATATTCACTCAAATTTTTCTATCTCCACTTTAAGAGTCAATTATGTTTGATAAGTTCAAATCTTTTAATTAACTATGTCGTAAAATCAAATAATGTGAGGTATTTTAATGATGCTTTATAAAATATTAAGTAAAATTAAAATGATACTTATACTTAAAATGATAATTTTCAAATAAATTCAAATTATAAGATCAAACCAAATGATAGCAATACTTAAGATAAAATTATAGTTAATACTATCTCACAATCAAGTCAAAAGTTTCAATTATAAGCTTCACAAAGGAGGCAATTTTCAAGGTTACCTTCAAATCGTCATGTATTATTACAAAATATACTTGAATTTAATATCACTAATCTTCCTCCACCAGTTAAAGTTGACATATTTAGACCATAATCTTTTTTTTGATGAAAATGCAGATTGTGACTAACATAGATGTATTCAACATTCTACAAATAGATGTTTAATATTAAACACAAGATTGAAGATCTCATTGATGAAAATGTTATTTATATTGGTAGACTAATATAAGAGGATAAACCACAAGTAAATGAAAATTCAAAGCTCAAAATGTAAAAAGATACTTTTCTAAATTATGAAGTAAATAACAAGGATAATTATGAATTACACTATGCATACAATGTTCATCTTCCTCCTTATACATAAGGACACTTACTTGGTAGAATTATTGGTATAGTTATAAGAAAATAATCATCACACCCTATGATTACATTTTATGATATTTAAATTCTTGATGATGATTTATATATACGTACACTCTTTATTCGAGCGTATGGTGACAAACAATCCATATATATAGTGTTATGATAAATAATGGATCAAACAAAAATGTGTGAACGATAAAATTCATTCACTCTCTTGGTTATATAGATAAATATTTACATGATACTTTTATAGTTGTAAAATAATTTGATGGGCATGAAAAATATACTCTTGGGCATATAATACCACCATTATAAGTGGGGTATCTCATAATTCCCACTCTATTCTTAGGTCTACTATGCACATAAGTTTTTTATATGATATTAGGATGCCCTTGGATATAAAATATTAGATTAGTACCTTATAAAATGCATATACATCTCAAATATATTAATGATAATCAAGTGATAAAAATTATAGGAATCTAATATGAATATATTTTGACACCAATCATGTATATAACAACTTCCTGGCACAATCATTGAGCAACATGGTAGTGAAATAGTTTATAAAACTATTCAAGAGCATGATTTAGATACTCTAAATTATATTATAATTTATTCATATATTAATGATCAAGAACATATTTAGTTAGTTTTAAATAGCATGGTACATTCTCCTAAGTATAAAGTGGCACATTAAAAGAGGTATTCATCTCCTAAGGTGAAATATGTTATTCAGAGAGCTTCATCATAGGTACAAGCAGTTGCATATTCTCCTCTTAAAATAAAAATGTAGGTTTACATGGGCATATGAGTATTGATTTAGATGGATATATTACAACATATAATACTTATTCAAATTCAGAGGCATCTACACTTGACACTTCTTCTGAAGATGCCATTCCTTCATATCATGCCATGGGTTATACATACATGACCATCACTTATATAATTGGTTAAATATAATCATTATAATTTGTATATAGTTTTTTTGTGTTTATTTAATCTCTACTTATTCTATGCCTTATCCAAGAATTATTCTATCCCTTGGATTTATTTTCACTTTGGGAACTTGCCCTCTTAATTGTTAAACTAATTCAAACAATCCAAAGTAAATAACTTACTAATTTTTTCAATACTCATTCTTGCTTACTATTTCATACTTATCATGCTATAACTTTACTTACACTTACATTATCACATTTATTTCTTTCCCATTGAGAAACATGTACATTCTTATATATCATAATATTTTGAGCTACATTGATATGATTCACTTACACATACATTATGGAGCATATAGATTGCCTTCATTTTGATCATATTATGCTTTAACACCTTATTGTTGATTGTTCAAATTACTCATTTTCCACTATTTTTAAATCCTCAATTCTTAGCACTTTTTAGATATTAAAAAAACTTAAAATGTAGAAAATTTTGAAAAAAACCATATATGCCAAATTAAAGAAAAAAACAAATATTTTCAAAAATTCAAAATAAGGACCTAAAAATAATTTTCAAATGTTGTTGGCCTAATTATTTACATATGTTATCTATTATATGTTAGTTAGATAGCATATTTTAATTTTAAATACAAATTTATTTTCACGAGGTATTTGAGTGTGATATAAGACATAATTTTAAATGGTTTCAAAACAAGTATTCCCTTATTAGCTAATAACCTTACTAATATGGGGGCATATCTTCATTCTTGGTGAATAATTTAACAAGTTATATATATCCACAACCATTCTACCATGTCAAGATACATATCATACAAATTTTTTGATAATCACTCATACTATACATGTACTACATGAACATATCATTTTATAACATTGACATTCATAAATATGGTTGATATAAATTAGTTTCATTTGATTCACACTCTTTTCTTACTTTATTGAATGATAAGTTAGAACTTGTTTGCTTATTGTGTGCAATATTCAGCCTTGCATGTGAATATTATTACTTGTATGACATAATTATTTCATTTATGTGTGGCCCTTGGCCTTGTGTGCTTAGGAAACATTCACATGTCCCTTTTATGTGGCCTTTGGGCCTTATGTGTGACATTAGATGAAAATTGCATGACATCGTAGGACATTGCTTGTTACTATAGTTCCATGATTCCTATAATGAATTACTCCTACTCTCTACTTTGGTGCCATGATACATATCATGCACATGTTTCTTATGCACTTAAATGAGATACACATCTAACACATCTTTCTCATCTAGATTCAAAGCTATATTTAATATTATGATGTAATCTAATTTAATTATTTAAGGTGCCACTACATGATTATATCTTTCATCTATTTTAAAATTCTTTTTTGAGGTAATTAACTTACATGATACATCCCTCCTTTCAAAAGTGGGGCACCAAAATGGACTTGTCTTGATAATTCAAGTCCTCATGAGCAAATTTCAGATTTATAACACTATATAGTTTTAAAAACTACAAATGATTCAAAATTTTAATTTTATGGGGGCATGTGACATGTACGTGCAATCATTCCTATAATTACAAGTGGAAAATTTAATTTAGTCAAAATTTTCAATAGTTACAAAGTTAAAATTGAAATTCAATATCAATTTAATATAGTCCATGGGGCATGTTATTAATTAATGTTTAAGTTACCACATGAAAATTTCAAAATTTATCAAGTTCAAAATTTTCAATTTTCAAAGTTGTAAAGTTTCAAATAGACAATGGTTATGTCTATTTCAGTGTGATTCATCTTTATGTTGTAAGTGGACCACATTAGATTCTAGTGAAAATCAACATTTATTGTTTCACTTTTCTTATTTAGTGAGCCATAATTTGTGGTTCTAACCCTTCAGTTATTTTGTGGAGTGCTCTACATAGTCAAATGAGAGTTGGATCAATCAATATTTCCAACACAAGAGTATTCAAATGTTTTCAAATTTATAATTGATCAATCTTAATTTTGCATAGGTTTAAAATTTATCCAAATCATTTAATAAGGGGGAAAACACTTTTCATCTTTCAATTTATAGGGAAATTAGATTGCATACTCTTTTAGGTGTATAATTTCCTTGTTCTATTTTCAGATTTCAAAATTCAAGTTTCAGGTTTTTCAACCTTCAAATATGTATAATTACTACTTTTAGTGGCATTGTTTCAAGTTTTTTATTAATTCATCTTACATGATCAAGCTTTTTATCAAAAGATAAAGAGTGTATACACACTTAGGTTCAATGCTACTTTACTCCGGTAAGCTCAATTTTTTGTATCACTAGCATAAAGTGGTTGGAAATGTAGACACATAAAATTAATCATTAAGTTACAATGATCAATCTTGACATCCTTACCTTACTTGGTCTGGACATATTTTCACTAACTTTTAATCTATAAAGAGATCCTCCACTCTATTTAGAACACTATAAATACCATATAGGTATCTTTATTTCAACCAAATTCATCCTTATTCAAGCTTTAGGTTCTTGTTAGACATTTTTTTATTAATTTGTCTTTCTAGTAAAAGTTCATACTAGGTCAAACAAGGCTGCACTATATCCATGTCCACTAGTTCGACCTTGTTCCCCATGCTCCAATAGTCACTTTTTGAAATTAAAATGTTTCAAAATGGATCTCATATGAATTTTGTAAAGTTAGTTAATAAAAATATTCAAAATAATTCCCTATATAAACACATCAAGGATTCTCTAAATATATCTATCAATCACTTGGAAATATTACTACACATCAGGTAAAATAGGACTATTTCTTTTAATTTCACTTTTGATACATTCTAATAATCATAGACCAAGTATAAATATATTTTATTATAGGTAAAGGGCATCCATTTTAAATTATTTTAATAAATATCCTAGCTATATTCATATAATTTCATAATAATAAAACATACGCTCACTCTAGGAGAGAAAACTACATCAACTTAAGCCTCATTTGGATATGTATGTAGCATATAAACTACACGAGGTTTATAAGGTTAAATAATCTTTCCCCCTTTTAAAATTGATATATATTGTGTTTATTATGAAGGAATAAAGGTTTGTCTTTTCTAGTTTCTTTGCATGACATATCATAAAAAAAATTAAATAGTTAACACTTGTATATAGTTGCCAAAAACCAAATCAAACAATCAAGTGCATAGTCAATTAGGATACAATCATAATTATCAAAAAAGCCACAATGTATACTTATCCTCCTTCTATAGACTTGTTCCAACACAATTTTAATTCTTTAATTTGGTTAAAACATAGTTTATAGGTCCTTTGTGAATTGATAGTCATAGTCATAGTCATCATAATATTTATTTTAGGGAGGTTTGCATATCTGTAAGCCTATTTCCTATTTTGAGATAATTTACAAATTATGTAAATTCTATATTTCACTATATTCTATTGTATATTCCTATATATCAATTTCAATAATTTAATTCTATTAATTTGATTCACTTAAGCAAAAATAGATAAAATAATGTGTAAAACACACTATGCCTTTTGTAGGAATCTCTAATTTTAGAAGTCACTTAATAAAAAAAATGAAACTAACATATAGTAGTCAATGTATATAGATTTAAATCTAAAGTATGAAAATTTAAAATTTAAAAATTAGAGAGTAAGGAAGGAGTAAAATTTTCTATTGGTTAAGCCATCTAATTCCCTTGATACTTGTTGGAGATGATGTTTTTGGAGCTCCAAGAATCCAAATAGAGTTACTAGGGTTTGGCAAGGGGTATACATGGTACCAAGCAAACACCTATTAAGTTCAAGGGAATTATGGGCTACTAGGATCTATAAAGGTTATCTTATTTGTTAGATTACACCAATCTATAGATATAATTATAAATTAGGTTAGGGTTAGCATGACTGAGTGCATAAAGAAAATAAATATCTCTAATGGGTATAACCACATAATAAAAAGTAGTAAAAGGGGTAAAAAATAAATATAATTAAGAAAGCTATGCTATTTGTTACATCCAAATTCTCTCACTAAATTTATTTACCTAATTATCTATGGATTAATATGGTTTTTAAATTTATTTGTTACTTTATAACTAGTTATAAGTCATATGTTGTTAAGGGATACATGTGTGTTACTTAGATTTCATGAGTTCACCATTATGATATGGCTAATTATGAATTTTGTACATAATGATTATGTTACATTTATTGTTAATTTCATTATTTTATGATTTATATCATGATGAAATTTACTAACTACCTTATTATCATGGGATTGATGATAGGTTGTCCAAAGGGTTGATCAGACTAAGTGTGTCATCATGGGGTGCTCCAATTTTCTTCATTAAGAAAAAAGATGGTACTCTTTAACTTTGTATTGATTATAAAATGTTGAATAAGGAAATCATCAAAAATAGGTATCTACTACCATAAATGGATGATATTTTAATTTAGATGCAAGGAGCAACAGTCTTTTCAAAGATTGATCTTAGATATGGATATCATCAGTCAAGGATAAAAGATGAAGATATTCCAAAAATGACACTTAGGACTTGTTGTGGGCATTATGAGTTCTTAGTGTGACCATTTGGGTTGATGAATATACCTATAACATTCATGAATCTCATGAATAATATGTTTAGAGATTACCTAGATCATTTTATTTTGGTCTTTTTAGATGACATTATGATATATTCTAATGATGAAGAAGAGAAATATTCAACATCTAGAGCTAGTTTTGCAATGTATGCAAAAGTACAAGTTGTATGGAAAATTATCCAAGTGTGCATTTTTACAAAAGAAAGTATAATATCTAGGACATATTATCTCAATGAATGGCATCTCTATTGATCCAACTAAGATAAGATCCATTATGGAGTGGTCAGCACTAAGGAATGAGCATGAGGTTAGGAGTTTCATGAGATTAGTGAGTTATTATAGGAAATTCATCTCAAATTTTTATCTGGTTAGATAAGTGTGAAGTAACTTCTTAGGAATTAAAAAGAAGGCTTATTTTAGCACAAGTGTAAAGAGTTCATAATCCCAATGGCTAATTTTCAATGATTATAGATGCATCTAGGTTTGGGATAGGAAGAGTTCTTATGTAGGATGATGCAGTAGTAGCTTATGAGTAAAAAATGATGAATCCTTATGAGGTGATTTTTATTTGTAAGTTTGGAGACATTACTTGTTGGGAAAACCATTTTAGCTGAATACTAATAACTTGGGACTCAAATACATCTTCACCTAACTAAATTTGAGTGCTCATTAGAGGTGATGGTTAGGGTTTTATATAACTATGAGTTTGATATTAATTACATCAAAGGCAAAGAGAATAGAGTAGTGGATGCTTAGATTCATAGAAGGTACATATAAATTGTGGCTACTATTAGGAGTACTTTTAGGGATTGTGTGATCAAAATCTCACTAGGAGATGAATTTTATGATTAGGTCAAGTAAAATTTGTCTAAGAATGCTCAAAATCCTAAATATAAAGGGTAAAACTTAGAGAGTGATGGTATTCTATGATTAAATGCAAGGATGTATGTGTTAAATTAGGAGAATCTAAGGAACACTATGATAAAATAATTACAAAATGCCCTATATTGAGGACATCTAGGAGTAACCAAGCTTATGGTAGAGTTTAGATCACTTTATTTTTGGAATGGCATCAAGAAAGATGCAATGGACTTTGTGCCACATTGTCTAGAATGTTATTGAGTAAAATCTAAACATGTGCATCTAGATGGATTTTTATATCCACATGACATATTGGAGTGGAAATGCAGGTGATCAGTATGGACTTTGTCTAGGGATTACCATTATAATGAGACAATAATGACATGATCTTGGTTTTATTTGATAAAATAACCAAGGTAACACATTTTATCCTAGGTAATTTGACAGATAATACACTAACTCTTGTGAAGAGGTTCATAAAGGAAGTGTATCAATTGCATGGTTTCTTAGAGAAGATCATATCAGATCATAATCTGAGAATGACTTGTATATTTTAGTTAAATTTGAATTTAGCTTTGGGTATTATTGACCATTTTGACCACAAGTCAAAATGGGTCAACCCATATAATAAAAAACTTATATAGGGGTCTAATATAATGTCATAAGCTATGCCATATTTAATTAGATGTAATTTGATGTCATTTTAGCCTAGGTCATAAATGAGTGTTAAATGAAAGTGGTATAGTTTTAAAGTTTTCCATGTGTTTTTAACTTCCTTACAACTTCAAAGGTGTCATACATGTTATATTCTAACTAAAAACTTGTAGGTTATAACTAAAAACCATTAAAAAAACTACAAAATAAGGAGTTTTAAGAGGTGTGCAGCCTATAAGAGAGAGAGTGCCACATGGGAGAAAGTTGTGGGATGGATATTAAACTAAATAAAATTATTTTCCATGATTTAAATTCTTTATAAGTGCCCAATTTTATAAAAAAAACTATTATTCTCATCCATCTCCCTACCATGCACATGAAACTAGTCAATAGATTTTTGGTTGGTATGGCCAGTAAGAAGAATTTTAGATAAAATGAATTTTGGGGGGGTGATAGTAAAATTTTTGAAATTAAATTTCATTTTTATATTTAAATTAATGATGGATTGTAATTTATGAACAATCTCTAATAAGTTGACTGCATTTTTTTGCTTATTATTTCCCACACCCTATAGGTTTTATTCTTGTTTTAAATTTTCCATACAACTCAGTTGGTGATTTTGTTTTAAAATGATTTTATATCTATAATCTCATGTTTTAAATTCTTTTTTTCATGTTTGGAAAGGATTTGATAGGTTAAACAACTCAAATTACAAGAAGATGTTGTCATTGAGGTTACAATTAAACTTTCACTACTTGTAGAATGTTTATTTCTATGCAAAGGTTTTAGATGAGTGTGACATGTTTATTTTCATTTATATAAGGTATTATTAACATCTTCTCCTTCCAAGTGTAGTCTCATAACTAAAATTCATGGAGTCGGAGTCAAAATCATAACACACATTCAACTCTTTATAGACATCCACATACAATCCTAAGGTTTTGAGTTTTGAATATGGTTGTGAGGATATTATGAAGAGTATTATGTTGTTGAACATTCATTTGAAACATGAAGAAACAAATTAGACTCCTCAAATTCCATAAAACTAATTGTAACAGTCATTGCAAGCTAGACACAAAGTTATACACCATCAAAGCATGCTTGTAGGTGCCTCAAATATGCTAATCAAATTGAAAGGGGAGGCTTGAAATGATTGAGGTTTTACATGATGAAAAGTATCAATTTTAATGTTTTAAGGTTATATATACCTCATTTCAAGTTCATACACCATTGGCATTCTTCATGTTTTCATTCACTATCTGTATACCACCATTGAATCAATAACTGTAGGAGACTGAATGCATTGAATTGGAGTATTGAGACTCATATTAGACCCTTAAAGGTTGTAATGTTAAATTTGAGATATTTTTGAGGGTAAAAACCTATTTTAACCTCATATACTATATATACTACCAACTTGCTCATTATTACTGCCTACATATGAAAATGTCCACCTATAGGTGGTACTGATAGAGAGTTAAAAATGTTGATCAAGGTGTGTTTTCATGTTTTGAAAAACTTGATGTATTTTTTATGTTTTAATGATATAATAGTAGACATATTTGAGATATTTAATGGATAGATATGATTTAGGAACCATGTTAAGATGTGATGACTATGAACTCAGGGATAAAATCCCTAAAACACAAAAATAGAGCACCTAGCCATTTTGATGATGCCCCATGACAATGTTGAAAATAAATTTGATGCATCCAAATGCACTCAAATTTTATCAACCATATAGGGTAATATAATTGTAAAATTAAGAGGGTGTATTTTTAGTGGAAGTTATTTTTTGAATGGATCCAATATGTACTTTTATTCACTAAGTTCAAATAGTGACATCTACAATATTTAAGCTCCAAAGAGACCTCTACACCCAAAGTTACAAATGAGGCATATATTCATGTTTTAATGGTCTTATTGAGTGAAAATTCATACCAATGATCACAAATTTCATCAAAAAGGTTTATATGTAGTGTTTTAAACTTCATATACACCTATAGGTGTCCATTACCTTAAGACAACTAGTCTAAAGCTAACTACAAACTCTCATAGGCCCATAAGTGAGCTTAGACATGGATAGACCAAAAATTATTGATGGAATATGATTGAAAATGACTCAAATTATCCAAAATTGATGTGAAACATATTCCAAGGTGAAGTCTCACCTATAGGATCCTACTTGTTCTAACATAGTCAACTGTAGTTGATTGTAGGAAGGATAGTGAGTAAAATATGGTGTTCTTGATGTTTGTATTATAGGAATAGAACTTGGATAGATAAAAATGGATATAAAATGGTAAATAAAACTCTAATAAATTAATTATACATTGAAAAGATGCATAAATTATGCAAATGTACTTATAGGTGCCTCTTCCAAACATACATACATAGTCAATAGTCTAGTCAGGTTGAAAGGAAAGGCATGTGTGAGGAGTTTGGAAAGGTTTGAGAATTAAAAAAGTTAGGAAAACCTTAAAAATGATTTTATAAATTTAAAATTATCTTCATATCATGAATAAAAGGTATAGGAGAGACTCCAACAATGAAATCAATAGTCCACAGTCAAGACCTTGAAGATAATTAACTTTCTCTATAAGTCTATTTTAGGTTTTGGTGCATTTAAATGGTCTAATGATATGATAAAATGATAAAAAATAGTAAATAAGGTATAAATAACTTGTAAAATATCCTCCAATATTAAATTTTCCTATGGAAATAGGGGAAGTACCCTCTATTTTATCTCAGATAGAGGGTACTCCCCTAGCATGTAAATCTATAGATTTTGGAGAATGGAGATAAGAGGGTGAGTTAAGAGTTGGTTGAACCTCACAAGAAGGTGTGTAAAGTTTAATGGAATCTATACCAACATGAATAACCTTGAATATGTGATTGAAACTCATCAAGATGCTTAAAATCTTCAAGGATGTAAATAGGCCTTTTAGGTATAATTAGGCCTACAGCCCAAGTGGGCATCAGTTTCACTCTTAGTCTTAGGAAAACATTATAATGAGTTTTAACATGTTTTTAAGGAGGCATAAGGTGTGTATAAGCTATAAATATGAAAATAAAATAATAGGAAAGCCACTTTGTGCTTAAGACCAATTCAAGCCTATAGGGAATGGAATGGAGAACTTGAGTATGCAATTTAAAATGCTCACATCTTATTGGACACTCTATATGAAAATATGAAGAGTTGAGGGATGATTAAGAGGGTATTAAACATTGATTTTTTGGAATTTTTTTTCAACTGCAATGTCACATATTTATGAACAAAGCCTAAGGGTGGAAAGAGCCTAAATCCCTCTAAAACCATAATTCATTACCTGATGGAGGAAATGAAGCAATATAGATAGCCAAATGGACCGTAATGGCTTAGGAAGAGGTTATAGGTTTTAGAGGACTCTCAATGGCTCATCTTCATCAACTTTAGTGCTTCCCTACTTGTACAAATAAGGGGGACAAGGTTTTCTTCACTTTTTTACATTATGAAGGTATGGAAAGGTTTCAAGAGGTGAAATAAAATTTGGGATAAGGATTAGGACCTAGGATAAGCCTAATGCCCATTTATTTTGGAATAAAATTACCTAATTTTTTCTACCATACCTTCACTTTAGCCAATTAAACTGTCATGGTGAACAAGCTAGTGAAGAGAGTGAAAAATTCAAGTGGATGACATTTTAAGGTATAACTAAAGAATATAAGGATATGAGAGGTATTTAAATGTGTCATTCACTCTTATGTATGTATTTTCATGTAAAACTAAAGCCGAATTTGAGTCCAAGTGTGAGGGGTAAGTGAAAGAGGAGATATTATGACTAAAGGTAGTGATAACTCATGTGAAAAAGAATCTAGATGTTTAAGGATGAAACCAATGCATGGTGGATCATTTTTACAACCCTCCCTCTCAATGAAATCATGATATTTATCCCTAGTTATTTTTTGGACGTTACAAAAGGGATAAATGATGAAGGTAGTTTTTTGAGCAAGTAGAAGGAGTCCTATGCCACATTTCAAGAGTTTCATGCATTTGAGGGCCATTTGTCTTATCAAAACTTACATGTTCCATTTCACACTTTATTATCCTTCTTGTTTAACTCCTTTTATTATCATTACACATGTCCTAGTGACTCTTGGACTTCATTCTCTTCTCTTCTCTCAAATTCTATAAGTAGTAGCCATTTTGGATCTTGTAAGATAATACCACACCTAGTATGGCAAATCCATACTAGTTTGATGTCATATTTTGCCTTTGAATAATAAAAAAAATCTAGTTTTGAGTTTAATAACGTTTTTATTTTATTTTTCAAAGTGATGAATGGTTAAGTTTAATGATCCTATCCTTCCTTTTCCTTGTCCTTTCATGTCTTATGCAAGACGCTCTCATTCTAATAGGTCATATAAAGTGTATTCAAGTGTGTTAGGCTCTTTTAAATTATATAATTATTATTAGAGTGTGAATTTTTACCTCTAGTTTATTTACCTTATGTTGTTTCATACATCTCACCTCTATATTGAAACACTCATGTTGGAATCCTTCAAGACTATGAAGCTAGTTTGTATGCCTTGTTTTTTAGTGAAAGAAATATGATGGTCATGTGGAAAACATCTTGGTGTATCAACCATTAGAATGTTACATTTCATGACAAATTTATAACTCGTTTCCCATAATAAAACATTAGTTTAGGTTTCAAGGTATATTCAGGGAGCTAACCCTTATACCTAGAGGATCACTTCCACTATAGGGACACCCACATATCAGAAAGTGTTCCCATATTGCCCAAATATAGAAGATACTTGAATACCCTCTTTTAAGGTATAATATTTGGTGACAATAGATACATAACTAAATTTCAACACTACTTATCACCCATATATTTATGGTCAAATTAAGTGAGTTAATCGAGTGTTAGAGGATCTTATTCATATGTATTGTATGGATCAAAATAAAAAATGGGAAATATAACTTCAATTGGTTGAGCTTGCATAAAAAAACTCATACCAATATTATCTTAAGATGACACCATTTGATCACTTTATGGAAGAAGGTAAAGGACACCAATTAGTTGGGATAGGTTGGAAGATATGGTAGTCTTTGGACTTGAGATGTTTTTAGAAATGGAGGAATAGGTTAAAATAATTAGGTAGAGATTGGTTGATTCCAATGATAGGTAGAAGAGCTATGTTGATCTGAAGAGAATAACTAGGTCGTTTATAGTAGGTGATAAAGTATTCTTACATGTTAAATTATAAAAAAGCTCAATTAAATTCAAGAAGTCATCAAAACTTTCACCACAATGTGTGGGACCTTTTGAGGTTTTATAAGTGGTTAATCATATTGCATATAGTCTTGAATTAACACCATCACTAAATCTATTGCATAATGTTTTCCATGTATCTTATCTTCAAAATTATATAGCTGATCCTTCACATGTGTTGGATTGGAATGCTTTATAGGTTCTATATCTCATGGTGGTCATGGTAGAACCAATAAAATTAATTGACACATGCAAAATCTATTTACGTAATAGACAAGTGTCATAGTGTAAGGTTTTATGTGATCAATACTCTAAGGATAGTTCTACTTGGGAGGACTATGATGAGTTCTACAAGTTATTTCCACATTTATTTTCTTTATTTGATGTTAAATTCTATGTTTTATTTTTTTATATTCTATTTTTTATTCATAACTATCGATTGAATAAGTATCATCAGGATGGTGACCATTTTTAGGGGGAAGGATGTTACATCCTGATTATCTCACTAAACTGATTTACCTAATTATCCATGGATTAATGTGGTTATTAAATTGATTTGTTAGTTTTTAACTAATTATAAGTCATGTTATTATGGGACATATGTGTGCTACTTATATTTCATGAATTCATTATTATGAGATGGATAATTATGAATTTTGAACATAATGATTATGTTACATTTATTGTTAATATTATTGTTTTAATGATTTATATCATTTTGAAATTGACTAACTACCTTCTTGTCATGAGGTGGATGGAGAGTTCATCCCTCAAAACATGATGGAGGGAGAGCATAATCAGAGAGGGTGGCATAGATGGAGATGGTGAAGGATGATATAGGAATTGATAAGACCATGCACACACCACATTAGATTAATAATGTTATATATATTGTATGATTGATTCTTAGATATTAGAGTTTGCATGTTTTAAATATTAGTACATAGTTATGGAATAAATCTTGTCTATGATTACATTTTGTTTATAATAAGTGGACTCAATTCTTGATGTGTATTAGGATTACATAAGGTTACTTTACTTATGTTTTTCTATGCTTAATAAAAGTAAATAAAATAATATATATATAATTCCTATTATATATAGACTAGTATAATGTCTTTATAAATGTTATTCAATAGTAAGCTTAATATTATTGATAATTGAAGAATATCAATATAAATAAAGTTATTAAAATAAAATAAGACACACACACACACACACACACAGAGAGAGAGAGAGAGAGAGAGAGAGAGAGAGAGAGAGAGAGAGAGAGAGAGAGAGAGAGAGAGAGAGAGAGAGAGAGAGAGAGAGAGAGAGAGAGAGAGAGAGAGAGAGAGAGAGAGAGAGAGAGAGAGAGCCTATATACACTAGAAATTAACTAAAATGTTTATTTTATTACAAGTGGAATCAATAAATGATTTAGATATCTTTTTGATAAGAGAGATAATTACCTATATATGTTAACAAAGGAAGTTGATTATCCTAAAAATCTAAGCCTAGTCATTAATTGTCATGCATAAGACTATGTTAAAATTGGAAGTATAGTTATCATTATGTAAATGATTAATGTGGAATTGTTTTACTTAGGGTTTATAATATAGAGATCATGAAAATATTGTTAAATAAAAAATATGTTTAATAATATTTGAGAAAGTTTAAAAGAGAGAGATTAGGGATTATGGTTTATTTAATGGAGAGATAAATGTGGTTTAGTGGAGTTTAAAGGATAATTTGGATATTATGCATGGACTATGAATTGAGTGAATAGTGGCATGCAAAGTTTGAGTAGAAAGAGGTTGGTGAGAATATTTGGATAAGGATTCATGAAAGAGAAGGAGAAATATGGGAAGAAAAGAATAAAGTACAAATCAATGAAGCAAAAATGGTTTCAAGATCTTGAATTTTTTGATATAGTATATTTGAGAAGGTTGGCATTGTTATTTAATTACTAAAGTAAATTCAATGTATGATTGTTATTCTTAGGGTCTTGAAAATGAACTATATATTTCATTTGGATATAGGCTTAACCCTATGGATGGCTTGACCATCCACAAATTTAACCCATTATCCATAAATCCTAAATTTTTATTTTAGATTTGTTAGGATGTTAAAATTATAGGATTAAAGTTTTATAGAGAATGACATATTTCCCTAGATAAGGAAAATAATAACCTTAGTGTATAGTTTATTATCAAATAATGAGTGAGTTTTGTCAAATAGTTTTTACATATATACCTAGTCAAGTGATATACAAATGTAATATTAGAATAATGTGTTATCCTTATTTTACAAGATATAGACTGAGTTAATAAAAATGTTAAACAAGTTTATATTTGGGGAAAAAATAGGTAATATCATTTTTTTAATTATCATAGATATCTCAGTGACAATCGAGATGAAGTTGATCCCAAATTTATCATGAATGAACTCTTTTGTTTTAAAAACAATAAATATATATAAGTTTTATCTATTTGGTAAAAAGAATTAGAACTAAGATGATATATATATATATATATATATATATATATATATATATATATATATATATATATATATATATATATATCATCTTAGTTCTAATTCTTTTTACCAAATAGATAAAACTTATATATATTTATTGTTTTTAAAACAGACGAGTTCATTCATGATAAATTTGGGATCAACTTCATCACTTATATATATTTATTGTTTTTAAAAAAAATGAGTTCATTCATGATAAAAAGAATTAGAACTAAGATGATATATATATATATATATATATATATATATATATATATATATATATATATATATATATATATATATATATATATGGGATTTTACTTCATTCTAAACTTTAAACTTGTTGAATAGGGTTAAAAGGGGTTTGTATTTTATCAAATTGGAATGGAATCATTTAGAACACATAGGATGTGACTACAGATTTATTACAAACCATGTACAATATGTGACATTTTATAATGAATATATATCTAAATTAACCATATCCTATTATTTAATTATATCTCATAAAAAATATATAGTATGGATATCTATACACAAACTATGTGTGTGTGTGTGTGTGTGTGTGTGTGAGTGAGAGAAAGAGATAGAAAGTGTGCCGTATAGACTATGTATTTTATAATGTTGGGAATTGTATATATATCTATTTATGCTTGGGTATGGATAAAAATTGAACACATAGGATGTTTTCAAGTTATCAGGGTTAAAAGGGGTTTTATATGTTATCAAATTGGAATGAAATTGTTTAGAACACATAAGATGTGATTTTAGATTTATTACAGACCATGTAAAATATGTGATATTTAGAATGCATATATATCTAAATCTATCATATCTTATTGTCTAATTTTAGCTCATATAGAAGATATAATATGGATATCTATATACAAAATGTTTATGTATGTGATTGTGTGTGTGCATGTACATGTGTGTGTGTGTGTGTGTGTGTGTGTGTGTGTGTGTGTGTGTGTGTGTGTGTGTGAGTGAGTGAGTGAGAGAGAGAGAGAGAGAGAGAGAGAGAGAGAGAGAGAGAGAGAGAGAGAGAGAGAGAGAGAGAGAGAGAGAGAGAGAGAGAGAGAGAGAGAGAGAGAGAGAGAGAGAGAGAGAGATAGAATGTGTATTTTACAATTTTGGGCATTGTATGTATGTATATGTGTGTGTGTGTGTGTGTGTGTGTGTGTGTGTGTGTGTGTGTGTGTGTGTGTGTGTGTGTGTGTGTGTATACATATTTATGCTTGTGTAAATATACAATGCATTGAGTATATACACATACATAAATTTTCTATGAAAATAGGTATATTTCATGTTTTTATATCCAAAAATAGACTATGTAAAATTATAAAAACTTCTAGTTTATATATGTTTGAATAAGAATATAAAGACTGCATGATTTTGAGAAGAATAGTCTTAACTAGTGAATTTAATTTCTAACCTATGAACATAGGAAGTCAAATATGTCATTAACTAGAAATGATAGTCATGAGTATTTGATTTATGTAGAGAACATAATTTTCTATGTTAATAATTATTAACTATCTTCCACTATAATTGGTAACTCTGATATTTGTATAATGACTTAAAATTAGGGAAATTACATAGAAGTGAGATTGGGATTCCAACTGAACCAAATTGATATTATATCTTTTATGTTAGATAATGAAAAAAGGGGTTTTGGTAATAATAAGACCCTATTTGTTTCTTGAAGCCTTTCTCATTATAGTTATTATCTTTAAAGCTTTAAAATAATAATGAAAAGTTCTATTAGTAGGATAAGAAGAATAAATGTATATTAAATTATACACTATGGGGTTTATAAAATACTTGGTAATAAATATATGAAATATACATATAGGAGAACTTAGGTTCTCGTATACGTATATAATGTATATCCATAAAATGGGATATGTGCCTATAGTTATAGTAGTGACTAAAAAAATAAGTCATGAAATCTTGAAGGATAGTGAACTATAACTATATGAACATAGCCTAAGTTCCTAAATGAATGAATAAGTGAATGTTATGAGTTTATTTAAAATCATTATATAAGTTATGATTATTGGTTTGTATTAAGCACTATAAGCTTTTTATTGTGAAAAATAATGATTTTGTATATTTAGCATTTACTTAAGGGAAGTAGATTCTATAGAATGAGTGGTATTTACCCATTTGATAAATAAACTTATTTTCATGATTATTATTTATGTGATGGATAATGGTAGTAAGGTTCATTCATATGTTTGATGGAAAAATATATGTATAGCTATTATTATGTAGATTATCATGTGTTGTACTTGATAGTATAAATAATTACATGAAACTATTGGTTATTATATTTGTTAACCAAATCTAGCAATACTTATTTTAACTAAGTAGTGAGACAGACTTCACTGGCTTAGTTAGTATCTCCAATGCTAGATGAAGGTAATTCGATCAAGTAGTGTGTATGAATTTGAATAATCCTAGAAATCATATGTTATTTGAATACTTTGGCCAAAGTAATGTTAGATAGACATTGTCATTTCATATGTATGATTTACATGTTTGTGCGATATCATGTTAGAACACATTTCTTTATGATACACATCATGTAGTATAAATCTTACAACACATGGGTACTAGCATGTCTCTTTAGATTTACACACCATCATTATCTACCCATATATGGAGTTAAATTCCATATTTGGGGGAAATTGATGGTCTATGGTTGGTGTGGAAAAGCACTCAGAGGGTGATCTCCCTCCCCACTACATTACTTACTCGGAGACTACACTTGAGATTACCAAAGATATATGAGTTAATGTGACTCGAAATCTATGGATAATTGTATCTATTATTATAATTATATTAAGGTACCATGCCTAATGGAAATGTAATTTATTATTATACATTGACAATAGAGGTTATATGATTATACTAGCTATGGTTAGATTATATTACTTTCCTTTTGTAGTTATGATTATCTACATAATCTACTAGTGATCAGTAAATATAGTTATACATGTTTAATTAAGTTTAATATGATTAATTAGTATGTTAAATATCTATAATTAGATTCTTGTGGTTTAATTTAATTAAAGAATAAGTGTTGAGTAAATATTAAAAAAAAAATTACTGCATTAGTCTAGTAAATCCCTAAGGGGGTGTTACACTATTTGAATAATAATGAAATACCAAGTAATAAAAATGATTAAAAAAATGAAAATTTAGTAAATAAAGAATTATTTTTAAGTAAAATACATTTTTAAAGTAAGACATTGCATAAAGTTTAGAAATATAAGATAATACATGTTCAAATTAAGCTAAACTAACATATAAATTACAAACCCTAGAAAATACACTACTCTACCAATTGGTGAGTTTCACCTTACAAGTAAGGTGACCTTAGATCAAGATTAAAAAAATAGTCTAGACATTCTACCAACTAGGAATCTAAGTTTGAGTTAGATATGGAGGAAGACTAGAGTATAGTGGAGAGCCTTGTCCAAACTAATGCCCATAAGCAAGGAGAAGGTGAAACAGTAGCATGCAAGAGTGTGAAAACCTAATCCAAGTGCAAAAATTGGGTGACATGTAAACAATAGAATCTAGGATCAAGCCAAAATAAATAAACAATAATTAAAATTAGTAATGGAGTCACCAAATTAGTTTATAAGTGTGAAAGTAATCCTATATTATAATGGAAGCTTAAATCACAAGGAATGAATCAAGAGATATTCAAGAAGGTCAAGAGAGACAAAATAGTTAAAAATGAGGGTAAAAAGGAATGATTTGGATACACATAGGGAAATAAAGCCACATATGGACAAAAAAATCAATTTTTGACCATTTAGGTGAAGATAAACATGCCAAAAAGATTTATGCTATACTTACAACCTAGGACACATATTTTGGGATAAAATGTGTAGCCTAAGCAATGGGATTTGGGCTAAATCCCAAGGCCTAATGTAGCTATGACATTGAGTGGCCTCTAAGGTGCATCCAATGAGTTTGGGAGTGAGTGGAATGTTCAAAATGGTTCTAGGAAGAATTAGAGGGGTTCATAATGGGCTAGGGATGTGTCCAAACATCTAGATAGACTAAAATAGGATTGATAAGGTCAGTATTATTCATGTGAGTTGATGTATAATCATCAAGAGGAATAGGGTCATGGGATTAATGATTACATATTCCCCTAAGGTATAATTAGTCAATGTTCAAATGAATAAGGAGTGATTTGGAGTAACTAGAATCCATACAAAATCAATAAACAGAGAGGAAAAGGAAAAAAGAGAAAGTTACCTACACTTACCTGATAGGGATCGAGGTGAATGAGTAGTTAGTGATTTGATATAATGGTACAAATTCAAACTTAGTGTAATCCAAATCCTTCTCTATCTCTAGATCCTATATAGAAGGGACATAAGTGATAATAAACTATAAAATCCAAAATTACATTCACTAGAGCATTAGATTTAGTGTTATTTGCATGAGGGATGTGGGAGATTTATCAGTCCTTGAAGGAGGAGTGAAAATTGTGTGTTACCTCAAATATGGGGATAAAATCAGAGCTAAGGATGTTACATACTCTAGTGAGATGAAACATAGTTAAGTGCGAGTCATAGAATAACTACACATAGAATGCACCTAGTGCATGAACATCAATCAAAAAACCAATAATCATATGATACTTGACTACATTTTTTTTCTCAATGGTAAGGAAGAAACCAACTATAAAAATCTCATGGTCCCATGGGTCATCAATAAACCAAGTCATATTGATAGGTCTTAGGTTACCCTGACTATGACCATCTTCATGAATCACCACTAACAGGTGCACCATGATGGGGGTTGATGATGTAAGACACTATTGTAGAGGGATTATCTTAGTGAAATTTAAAAAAGTGAGACACATAAGGGAGCCAAATAATGAAACTAAATTTAAATCAAGGGAAATTACCAACATCATTCATGGTAAGGGGTGATGAAGGGTGGTATGAGGTTTATATAAAATGAAGGCTTGTCAACAAAGACAAAATCAAGTCCTATAAAAATATAACCATGAAATTTTTAACCTATAAAAACCATGACAAAAGAGGGAGAGGGAGTTATTAGGGATTAGATATAAGCAAGTAGGGAAACTAGTAATATAAAGAAGCACATAAAGCTACTTCTATCCTAGGTGCATCTAAAAGGGACTACATAGGCCCCTCAAGATAGGGGATTTGAGGGTCTAAGATATTGAGAAGGTCTAAAAATGGGCTAAATAGGCCCCAAGGAGGAAAATAGAGGATACAATTACATTTGAAATAAGATAAAACCCCTAAGGTAGAGGCTTCATGACCCTACTAGAAATGGCATGTAGTCCACTCAAAAAGGGATTCAAAAAATGCACCAAAATGGGAAAATAAAAGGTAAAAAGAGTGAAAAAACTCTTTTCAAACCAATTTTACCTTGCCAAAAACTTGAGAAGAGCCAAGAGAGACCACAAAAACCAAATGGGAGTGCATGATGAGTGATCACCATGGTTCAAGTAAGTCCTCTAACTATCAATTTAAGAAAAGTTTTAGTTATGAGGGTTTTTGGGAGGCCTTACAAGATTTTTTACATATTTTTCTTGATTCAAAAAATTAATTATGTTAAAAAGCTAACCAAAATGACTGTGAGGGGAAAACAATCCATTGGGTAAAGTGGGAGGCCTAATAGGGTTTGGGGGAGGGTGTTAATATAAGCCCTTATACTTCCATAGATGAACAAACCTTAAACCATGTCCTATTTGGACAATATTATAACCTAGGGGTCTTGTAGACCACAAATTTGAAAAAACTAATAGCCTAGACCATTTCAAGGCCATGTTTTTTGCTAAAAATCTATAGTGTAGCTTTTGAGAGCTTGAAAAAAGTCCCAAAGGAGCTTGTAATAGGACTTGAGGTTTTCTAATAAGGGGGGAGAAGAGGAAGAAATTATATAAGTCCTCAATATAAGAGATCAAATAATGTGACTCCTTGATGAGAGGGAGAAAAACTCAATGCGAAGAATGATCTAGACCTTGGTGAGCTAAGACAGTTTAGGGTTAGCTGGAGAATAAATGCACACAAAATGTGCCTAATTCACAAACATTGATTAGGGTTCCAATGATTATGTGATATTTATAAACATTTTTCATCTTACTGGTAAGAAGAAACCAACTACAACAAGCTTGTGGATTCATGGGTAGTGAATAGTCCAAGTTATGTCTATAGGTCTTAGGTTGCCTTAACTATCACCAGTGAGTGGTGCACCATGGTGTGGGTCAAGGAAACAAGACACAACTACTAACTTGACATAAAGTAGATAAAAAATACATAAAGGAGACAAAGAACATGATAAAGTCATAATCATGGGAAAGAGACCAATGCTGATTAGGGTGAGAGGTGAAGAGGTGTGGTAAGATGCTTGTGAAATATAAATAATAGTTAGAGAAAACTAGGAAAAGTCTATAAAAACCACAACAACTAACCCACACCACCTATAGGAAACTATGGTGAAGGAGAAAGAGGGAGTTAGTAGAGGGATAACTAAAAGCAAGTACTAGAACTAATTACTAAAAGAAGCAAGAGATTGATTATATCCCAAGGTTTATTTGAGGAGGAATGCATAATCTAAATGGATATGGATACCCACAAAGTTTGATTTTATATGTTTCAAGATTAATAATATGCTAAATGGGGGTTTTTGGAGGGTGATATTTCAAACTTTAGGGATTACTATGACACCATAGGTTTAGGCTAAGACTTGCTTCAAAGGGAAAAACTCCACACAAACCTAACTAGTGTCCTACCCTCAAGACAAACTACTAATTAACCTTCCAGGATATTTCCTACCCTTTCAAGGCCAAAAGATCCTTTATAAACCCCATAAAGATGCAAAATATAAGGGAAAAATAAGGATGAGGGAAATGAAGCATCTAAATCATCTAATTATTGATGAATGATATCTCTAAACCTAGGAAAGTAAGAGGTTGATGACATGTGTGACACAAGGGTATGATATTATTATAATCCATCCTCTCATAGACTAGGTTGTTTGATATAACATGGATGAAATAGCATTTATTCTTTGACTCATAACCTCTAGTAGACTCAATGAGAGAGGTGTTGAGAGTGCCAATGCCACAATGGGATAATTGTGATGAAGAGAGATGATTTATAGTCAAGGAAACATCTTAAAGGAGTTTTATAAAGAGTGAATATCCATTTTGATGAGTCAAATAAGGAGGCATCAAAGAGTATGCAAATAGTGTAAGAGGAGTGAATTCTAACTGATACTCATTAGGGTCAACTATTTATCCTTTAAAAACAAAAATTAATCAATAAGAGCCCTAGGTGAACCCATGGGGCCCCATGAGGAGACATCCAAAGCCTCATAAGAAGTATCTGTATTAGAATAAAGTAATGTCTATGGGTTTGGGTCTACCTCTAAAGTGTGAACCTTAACATCATGCATAAACTAGACCATGTGAAACATTTTTGACATGATGGATTGCATGAAAAAAGTCCAAGGCTGACCAAGAATCATGTTATATGAGAGATCTAGGTCTAACACACCAAACTTGATCCTAACTATATTGGTTCTAAACCTAACCAAAAATTTAATTTTTAGCACTAACACAACTGTGTCATTGTTAAAACCAACATAATTATGATGAGAATCAAAGAACTTCTTACACCAAATCTCGATCTCATTTAACATAGGTAGTGTCTAGATGTTTAACATAGACCCCTCATCAACAATGCATCTCTTGACATGGAAATCATTAATTTAGGTTTTTGATATAGTGTGTAATTTGATCCCTCTTTTTATAATGAAATTATATGGTAAAGAGGTGAGGTCAAAGGATAATGTAGGAGGATGACAGTGATCAAGGATGCTAGAGTTGAATAAAACCTTCACATCACCCCATAGTGGACCCTCATGAGAGAGACTAATCTCATAAAAGATGAATCCCCTTTTCTTAAGGAAAATTTGAATAAGGCCACCAATGGAGATCCTAATAAAAAGGGACTAAAACTCCTCTATAATGGAATGAGCATGATGTCTAGCTTAGGGAGGGATATTAAGTTAAAATTTAAATCTAAATTTTGGGTTTTCCATTTCTATGGTTGGGGATGTAGGCCCCACACCTCTAGTGTCTCCAATGGGATCAATTTCCTAACCTAAGCATGTGATGAAAAATTACTCATACCCAAATAGGCTATGTCAATAGCAACAATGACCTTACTATTCTAGTATTTATCCTTCCCTGTCAAGTTTGCTGAAGAAGAGGAACCATAAGAGGTAAAATGGTTATAAGGATAGTGATGGGCATTTTCCTTTGATTTCTTCTTCTTCTTCTATCTTATTTTCCTTATCATGCTCAAGAAGAGGCTCTTTGAACACATTTAACTTGTGGTTAGGTTATGAAAGTGGAGAGATTTGAGGGGTAGATGAGGTTTTAGCACCAGACTTTTAGGAAACACACTTATTGCTAGAATGGCCCTTAATCTAGTGAAAGTTTTAGAACTTATTGGAATCACAAGGATACATTATCTTCTATCCTCATGTACTCTTTTTAGGGGATTTTTTTTAGTTGGCATCTTACTTAGAGGATTGATCTTGCAGCAATCCTTATTATCCTTCTTCTCTATGGGAGAATTAGTGATGCCATTACTAGTTTTATTACTATTTTAATCATGCAAGGAAGATAAATTTTGAGTCATCATGAGATAAATACCCACACATACCTGAAAGGCATCTTTATATATCCATTTATTAACAACTCCAATGTAAGAGGTGCATTCATGTTTGAGGACCTCAAGGTGAACCTCATACCTCAATGCTCATGTGAACATGTCATAAAGTTGATCATTCAAGAACCTTTTCCTACATGTATGAGTGGATGAACACCACCTATGCACAAATCGAGAATTAGACTCACCATTATCCTAAACCATGGAGGTGAGTGATTAGATGCTAAGGCTAAATGGTCTAGATATATCAAATTATTGAAGCAAGTCATCTAAAAATATCTAGAAGATAGAAATATAATATGGAAGTATATTTTAGAACCAAATTAAAACTTTGAATCTTATGGAATGAGAAAAGAGTTTCAACATCATGCCTTAATCATGTTCCAAATCCATACATTCCATCATTAATGTCATGATATGCTTTGTGGGACTAGCATCCTGAGTGCCATTAAACTTGGATAATATAGGGATTGGAATAGGGAGGGGAATAAAATGCACCCAAGGGGATAAAGGGTTCCTATGGAGGTACTCATAGGCATGGTTGATGGTTGGTTTGTGATGATCTCCTTGATTAAGCCTATATGGGTCATGATGTTACCTACATAAGTAGGGCTCATCATGACCATTGTCATATAGAAGATGGTGTTGAGGTGGCTCCCAATATGGGGGATTATCATAATGGGGATCCTCCCAATCATGTAGTGGTGAATAACCATATTAAGGGTATCATTATATATGGGGATGATATTATGGCACAATATGCATGGGGGAGTAGTCTTGATAACCTAAATACTCATGATGTTGTTCATGTACAATAATATGAGGGTCCACACAAGGGTGATGATGTTTGGGATAGATATACCATGTATCCCGAGTATTAAAATGGAATTTTAAATCAATTCACTTGTCCAAAACCATAAAGTAATGAATATGAGGATGGGAAGGATCCATAAAATGTGGATATTGAGTTGAGTCAGGGTGCCCATATCTCTCAACATGAACATGAGGGGGTTTTACATGTAGAGTCTCCCACTAGGAAAGAAGTGGGGGATTCATATGAGAACTATTTGAGGTACCTAAACTTGAAAGGGTGCTAGATCTATTTATATAGGTAGCACATCACCTAATCCTATATGGATAATGATGCTTTACATTCACATGAATCCACTTTTGCTAATAGTCAATGATTGTGTGCAACTCATCAAGCCTCAATCATGTGAGGGGGTCATATTTACCCCTCACATATGAATACAAAGTGGTTTTAATCCAAGGGGAAGTATCCTTAAATGGGTAAAGCTCATACTATTGAAAAGGTGAGTGAGCCCATTGGTTGAACATTTTCTAATCTTGTTCACTATAGAACATTAGTTGATCTTGGTCATCAAGATTGGGTGGGGTTACATCATACACCCTACTTTTTATATTCCATTCTATTGTAAATTCAACCTACTAGTGAGTGAGTTCAAGGATAATACCTTGAGTATAATAAGAGTGGTGTCTTAGAGGTGACCATGGAGGTTGTGAAGTAAGAGTAACTAGGAAGGTGATAGAGAAGAAAAACTACCAGAGACCCAATAAGAAAGAGGACATAAAACCAAAATAAGGTCAACAATTAGAGAGGGAGCCAAAACACAATTGAAAACAAAGCCTCATGTATATTATCAAGAAATGGGCTAAGAGAGCTCTAAACATGCTAGAACTAGTTTGAAACTTTATATAAGGTCCCATTTGGCATGCTATAATGTAGATCCAAAAATCCAAATAGAGTAAATAGGGTTTAGAAAGGGGGTATACAAGGTAATAAGTAAACACTTACTAGGCTCAAGGGTACTATGGGCTACTAAATATCTATAGATGCTATCTAGGTTTCTAGATTGTACCAAACTATATATACACTTATAAACTAGGTTAGGGTTAGCATGATTGACTGCACAAAGAACATAAATTTATTTAATGGGTATAACCACAAAATAACAAGTATTAAAACTAGTAAATCAATGAAATTTAATTAATAAAGCTATGCTATTTGAACAAGAATGAACTAACAATCAATAAAAATGATTTATAAGCATGTAAATAGAGTAAATGAAGAAATTTTTTGAATCAAAAGACATTTTAAAATGAAGAGAATGTATAACCTTCAAAAATATAATTTAATACATAGTCAAATTAAGATAAACTAGCATATAAGTTATAAGCCCTATAAAATACACTACTCTACCAATTGGTGAGTTTCACCTTAAGAGCAAGGTGCCCTCGAATCAAGCTCAAAAACATAGTGTAGATGTTATACCAAAAATAAATATAAGTTTGAGTTAGCTATGGAGGAAGACTAGGCTACAATGGAGAGCCTTGTCTAAACCAATTCCCATAAGTAAAAGGTGAAGTAGGAGAATGTAAGAGTGTGAAAACCCAATCAAAGTGAACAAATCAAGTGTAATTCCAATTTATATTCTAGGAGTAAGCCGCAGTGAAGAAATAATGACTGAGAGTAGAAATGGATTCACCAAATTGGCCTGAAAGTGTGTAGCTAATCCTGTATCATAATGGAAGATCCAATCACTAATAATGAATCAAGAGATATTGAAGAAAGTCAAAAGAGCCAAAATAGTGAATAAGGAGTGAAAAGAGGAATGATTTGGACTCATATAGGGAAATAAAGGGTATAAATAGATAAAAAAATATTTTTTTATTATTATTTGGGTGAAGATAAACACACCAAAAATATTTTTTCCAAAGTTATAACCTAGGCCATGACTTTTGGGCCAAAATGTATGGCCTACACTGTCTAGGCCCCTAAGTGGCCTTTAAGGTGCATCCATCGAGTTTGAGAGTGAGTGGAAGGTCCAAAAGGGTACTATGAAGGAACAAAGGGGTGAATAATTTAATAGGGATATGTTCAATCATGTGGATAGACTCAAATATGATTAACAAGGTTGGTAGTCTACATGTGAGTTGATGTATAATCATCGAGAGGAATAGGGTCATAAGAAATACAATTACACTTCCTTATTGAATAATTGAATAAAGGTAATTTAAAATAAAAAACTTAGATATTTATTATTCTTATTGAACCATGGAAAAATTAAGGGTGATCAAAACCTAATTTTATTCTTCTTGTTGTAACTATGTAAGGCCTTATGTTGGGAAGACAACATGCCCTCACCCTCATAAATGTGGGGAGAAGTATGTGATGTAATAACCTATATAAATAAATTTTTTTGATAAAAATGGGAAACAAATCATGGGTTTAACATATTTAATTCCATGTCCATTGATAATTTCTAAACCCCAACATACATTACCCATAAAAACATGATTCAACTATTATAGATATATTTATTCATGGTTTCTCATTAATCAGTGTAGATTGAAAACATGTTTATAAATAAAAAATTGTAATAGTGATAATTTATAAATGTGTAATTATGCATAAATAATTATAATTACCCTTTATAACAATTAAAACAATAAACATTCACAATTGTAGACACTCAAATTTAATCATTAAGTGCTTGACAATGTTTAATCTTGACATCCTTACTTCACTTGGTTTATTCACCATTTCGTTAACTTTTATGAGAATATTAAATATTCCATTTACTATATTAAAATTAATAGAAACATAATTTATTCATTAATTATTTTATTAAAAAATATTTTTATCCAAATCCCAATAGTATCTATCTTTCTGGGGCAAGACCACACTAAGCAGACATGGCTGTAACCCATCCTTATCCACTAGTGTGGCATTTACCCCCATACTCCAACAATAACTTTTCAAAATGATTTTTTTTCATATTGGTTATTCCATGATTTTATCAATGTTGGTTAATGTAAATATACAAAATATTCCTCTATGTAACCACATCAAGGTCATTCAATACACATCTAGCATTCACTTGGTAATTCTATTATACATTGAGAAAGAGGGAACTAATCTTTCCAATTCTAATTAAGATTTAGTCTAATAGTCATATATCAATAATGAGGATATTTTATTAAAGTTAAAGGGCACTCATTATCAATAATTAGAGTCATTTTACTAACTACATCCATATAGAAAATATCAAGATTCACACACTCACTCTAGGAGGGAGAACTACATTTGTCTGAGGCCGCTTTTGGGCCATGGAGTCAAAAAAAATTCTAAGGATGGCTCAATTATTAAATTTGTTTTATTCTCTCCTTTTTTATTTGATATCCCACTTGGTTTATGTGCAGGAACTAGTTTTTTCTATTATAGGTCTTCCATGCATCAAATCAGCTCTTACAATCAACCAAATAACTATTTTTGATAGCTATAGGCAATCAAAAAAAAAATTAACTACACAATCAACCAGGACATGGTTATAATATAAGGCCATAGTGCATCCCTATCCACCTAGTGTGGCCCTATCCAAATACATCAATTTTTTAAGTTATAACATAATTTATATGTATTTCTTACTAGTTTTACATTACTAATCTATCTGCATAGTGAACATAAATAGATCCAAGCTAGGTTTGTGCATTCCTTTGTTTATTACTATTTATAACTTTTTTATTTTATTTTACTAAATTTCACATTTAATTTCTTGTTTAACTATTTTTAAATGTGTCTTTGTGGTGATTTAGAGTTAAATGGGTAGAATTACCTATATATAAGGATGAATGAAACTATTATGGAGTATGCCAATTAATTGAAAATCAAATAAATGAATTTTATAATTTAAAATATTGAGTTATGATAAATATATAAAGTACATTCAAAATAATAATTTTATTTAATAAACAAAAAAAATAGATAGTACTTGACCTATCTATAAATGTGTTGGTAGGTATAGAATGTATAGAGGTAAAAATAGACACAGACAAGATTAGGATCTAATCATTAAACTTTTGGAAATATTGTTTTTGGATAATTAAACACTTGCATCAGCCTTAGGACATTTGCATCAATTTATGTGCCCTTATATAAATATAACTATTTGTTACATAATAGACACTATATTTTAGAGTGACCACTTAGAGCCTTATAGGTTTTCTATCACATTTTTATTGATATATTTTATTCATGTGTATAAGATGTTGATCACTATATGTGGACCAAACCCTAGATCTTTACTTAGGTATTTTTTCTTTCCAAAAATGGGTTAGTGGGATCATGGTCTTGAGATGACCTCAAAGACCCTCTATCTATTAGGATGATCTCTAGGAATGTTGATCCAAATGAATACATTAATTGAAGATGCAATGTAAGACGCATATTATTTAAGACAATATAGAGTAATCATACGTAAATACAAAAATGAAATCAAAGAGAAACAATAGAACCAAGACATGAATGCTCTAATAATCCACACAATATACTATATTTCATTAGAAACATAAAGGGAGAGAGGTTCATATATAGGTTGGAGAGAGAAATATACCACATATTCTAGTGAATGTGGGACTAATCTTCCCAAGTAACCCAAATAACCTCTAGATCCCTAAGCAATTTAATACAAATTTGTAGGCAAAACCTAATGGGAAAAAGGACTACACCAACACCCCCAACATAAGTGTAACTTAGGTGGGCGATGATACAAAAAAATGGGTCCTGATAATAAGGCTTGATAAGGTACCTGAGTATAATGCAATGATCCCAGTATCCTACAAAATATGAAAGATGTGTGCTTCCACAAAGAAGAGAGAGAATGTATGCACAAAATGTCACATGGTGAATGTTATATTAGGTCCCTCTAAAATAAATGATGTCTCTTCCTTTTGAATAAATAAACCATGATCAATCATTATGATAAATTCCCACTCAAGTAGAATGTGTGTAGGAATCATGATATATATCTCTAGAAAATGCTCAAATATCTCCTTGCTAATGCTAGAATATGCAAAATTATGATCAGGTATCACATGACTAATTGTAGAATATGGCATTAAATAAGAATGCAATGAAGGAGATAGAACAACTAGATAAGAAGATATACATAGAACATTCAATGAAATAATGTCAATGGGAAAAGGAGAGAAAGGATTAAAAACCATCAAAATTGAAGATTAGTCTACAAATAAAGCACTCATATCTGCAAAATGATCCATAGGAACATATGAGTCATCAATTATCTTAATATGTATACTCTCACTGAAATCAATAAAGTCCTCCAAAATAAAAATCTATTAAGGCTCTAAAATAACAACAATCTACATAGGAATAGAAGTATAATCTATAATGAGATAGATAATCTTTGGTAAAATATTATCCTATAGTGGGGGCTTGATAAAGGAAGAACACTATCCACCATGTATGTATCATCACAAGAAATAAAAGCATGAGGAGAGAGTATAATAGTCTTAGAAGAGATAATAGCTAGTAGAGGATGTGTGATGTAAATCTCAGTAGGATCACTGAAAAGACTATGTAGTATGATCTAAATAGTGCATGGACACTCTGTATATTCCACATGGAATGAAGATCCATGAAAAAATGTAGTAATAGAGTGGTAAAAACCTTTTCACAAGTATTATCCCATTTATTGAACTAAATATGATAAGTGAGTGTAGGAATCTATCCATATAGATATGGAATACAATTCATGCATGTGAATAATTTTTATATATAAGCACATCATGAAGCATAATTATCCTTCCAAAGAAGGATAACTAGAGATGAGATAACTATCCTCATCTATAATCTCTCAAATGGGGTCAACATGACCACAATTGAGAGTAAAAGTGCACACTCTATAAATAGAATTCATAAAACATAAAAAATAAGTCCAATCAAAGGAGAGTAATAAGTGCATAAGTGATAATGTATGGTCAAATGGATATCAAGATCTATTGACAATGCATCCATGAATACTATAGTAATCTATGTAAGTAGTCACTAAATGGTCATAGGTAACAATTATGAAAACTGAATGTGCACATGAGATAATGTAGGGCCCATAACAAACCCCACAAGACAATAAGGTAACACCCCCCCCCCCCCCCCCCCCCCAAAAAAAAATTTTGGAAATTTTATAAAGTAGTGCATTTTACAAAAAAAATTGGCCCAATGCATGGGAAATAAAAAATAAATACTTTTTCAAGAGAATGTACTCGATTTTGAGTTATGATTTGCAAGATAATAACAATACAATTTCCTATAAATAGTACTATTGACTAAAAACTTGCACTTGAAACTTAAAAAAAGTATCCTTTGGTGAGGTAAAATATGACTTCTAAACACTCATTATAATTGGGATAAAACAAAGAATCTCCTCACATAAAAAAGCCAAAAATACCCCACCCATACACCTTTATGTGTTTTTTTACATAAAAAGGCTTTTTTAAAGATTAATTTAAAATAATACATAAATATATTTAACATAAAATCAAAATAGGATTTAATTTTTAATATTTTTAGGGTTTAGGTTTTTTTTTACTTTGTAAATGATCTTTAGAAGATAATGAGGTGCTTCCACATGAGAAGAGATTATCAGGCAAGATAGATGTACACTGCCAAGGAGAGGAGCACACACAGGTCTGTATGAGCTTGTTGGAATGACATGAAGTCCTCTGGTAGTTTTCCAAGCTCCAAGAATGAGTTATATATATGGTTTTTAGAGCACATATCACCAATGGAGTGGTATAAAAACCTTGGTAGGTATTGGGTGAGATCGATCTAGGCATTAAAATCCTCTATAGCATCTTAAATGACCACATAGCTTTGAACAAGGCTATATAAGAACTCAAAAAAAGGTCTCAAATATATGGTGGAAGCTCCAAAAACTAGTAAACTATATGTGGGTTTAGTCTTCACTATATATCTAGGTGTGGCTGATGTCGAATGACCATGTATAGGTTCGTAGATGTTCTACAACTTTCCATTAGGTTCCACAAATTCAAGTCTATGTGGGAGAGGCAAAGTAGGACTTTGAATCTTGAACCAAGGATTTAAGGTCATAAAAATCTCATATATTATAGGAGTATTTTGAGAGGCCATGAAATAGGGTGCAATTAACAAGGATCCTAGTCAACTGAGCATGTAAGTTTATGGAGGTCATTGAGCTCTCAGCAGGACTAAGAAGGCAAGGAACCTTTGATGAAGGTGATGGAAGCAAAATTTAGGTCATGATAAATCTAAAAAATAACAAATAACTCCAAAAGCTAACACTCAGTAGATTAGAAAGCCTTAGATCTACATAAACCCTTGTACGCCAATACTCAAGCATGCAAATGAAAACCTCACAATTTCAAAGAACTAACATCAAAAATGTAAAATCATATTTTTTGTTTCAACAAATTTTCATATATATTTTCATGATTTTTCAAGAAAATCTACCAAAAATATCAAATATGGCTGAGAGAAACAAAAAAACTAGCAAGGAAGAAAAACAAGAATCTCATCAAGGATTTGATAAAAGGCAAATGATCATTGAGTGAAGATCTGATACCATTTCAAGATAAGCTCCAAGAATATAGATCCAAATGAATGCATTGATTCAAGATGCAATGTAAGACATTTATTGTTCAAGACTATATAGAGGAAACACATGTAGCTACAAGAATGAAATTAAAGAGAAATAATTACACCAAGAAATGAATGTTTATTGACTAAAAACTTGCACTTAAAACTTAAAAAACATATCCTTAGGTGAGGTAAAATATGAATTATAGAAACTTATTGGAACTATCACAGAATGATGAATCTCCTCATATTAACAAAAGTAAAAAATACCCCACCCATACACCTTTATGTGTTTTTTACATAAAAAGGCTTTTTTAAAGATGTTTAATTTAAAAAAATACATAAATCTATTTTAAATAAAATTAAAATAGGATTTAATTTTTAATATTTTTAGGGTAGATTTAAGTTTCTTTAAATTTTTAAATGATATTTAGAAGATAATGAGGTGCTTCCAATTGATAAGATATTGTCAGGCAAGATAGATGTACACTACTAAGGAAAGGAGCACACACAGGTCTATATGAGATTGCTAGAATGACATGTAGTCCTCTGGTAGCTTACCAAGATCTAATAATGAGCTATATGTAGGGTTTTTAGAGCACATGGCACCAATGGAGATGTATAACAACCTTGGTAGGTATTAGGAGGACTCGATCCAAGTATTTAAATCCTTTGTAGCGTCATGAATGACCACATCGATTTAAATAGGGATATATAAGCACTCAAAAAAAGGTCTCAAATATATGGTCGAAGATCCAAAAACTAATAAACTATAGGTGGGTTTAGTCTACACTATATATCTAGGTGTGGCCGATGTCGAACGACCATATAGAGGTTCATAGATGTTCTACATCTTTCTACTAGGTTCCACAAATTCAAGTCTATATGGGAGAAACAAAGTAGGCCTTTGAATCTTAAACCAAGGATTTAAGGTCATATCAATCTCAAATAGTGTAGGAGGATTTTGAGAGGCCATGAAATAGGGTGCATCTAACAAGGATCCCAATAAACTAAGCATGCAAGTTTATGGAGGTCATTAAGCTCTTAGTAGGACTAAGAAGGAAAAGAACCTTTGATGAAGGCCATGGAAGCAAAATGAAGGCCATGATAACATTAAGAACTAACAAAGAACTCCAAAAAATAACACTCAAAATATTATAAATCCTCAAATCTAAACAAACATTTGTACACCAATACTCAAGCATGTAAATGAAAACCTCACAATTTCTAAGAACTAACATCAAAAATGTAAAATCATATTTTTTGTTTCAACAATTTTTCATATAGATTTACATGATTTTCAAGAAACTCTACGAAAACTCTCAAATATTATTGAGATAAACAAAAAAACTATCAAGGAATCAAAACAAGGATCTCACCAAAGATTTAATAAAAGGTGAATGATCATTGAGTGAGGATTTAATACCATATTGGGATGACCCCTAGAAATTCTGATCCAAATAAATGCATTGATTCAAGATGTAATATAAGACATGTATTATTCAATATAATATAGAGAAAAGACACATAGCTACAAGAATGAAATAAAAGATAAAAAATTGCACCAAGACACAAATGCTCCAATAATACACACAATATACTACATTACATTAGAAATATAAAGGGAGAGATGTGTATATATAGGTTAGAGAGATAAAGATACCACACATTCTAGTGAATGTGGGACTAATCTTCCCAAGTAACCCAAATGAACTCTAGATCCCTAAGTAAGTTAAATAATCATGTAGGCAAAACCTAATGGGAAAAAAGGCTTACATCAATATTATCAATGATCATGCCCTACATAGCCACTACTATAGTAAGGTCCTCAAATAATTGTAGTTCTCCAATAGGTTTTAACTTGTGTGTGCACAAGGGTGAAATATAATATATGTAATGGCATGTAATGATCTATCTTATAAATTGAAAAATACTACTCATGAGCGATTCTTCAAGTGCTTCAGACTTGTACTATGACTGCTCTTATGACTGATATGAAAATAAGAAAGAATGGGACAATAGAAATTAGTTATGTAATTTATTGATTGAGATTAAATAGGTGATTGCTTGGTATTTTTAGATGAATAATGAGTAGGCCTATATTTGTATTTATACCACACCTTTTTAAAATATATCATAGTAGAGTTCAATAAGACAAATAGGCCAATCCATATGACTCAAAATATTTGAAAATTAGATGATTTTTAAGGACTAGACACTTGATAATAATTTATACACTTGAATTAATGGAAGTTTCCCTATGTGGGACATAAGTGTCTAATAGGATAGGAAACTGTTGAGGATCTAAGACTGAATGTGAAGGATATAGATTAGGTTTTAGGATTTTTATATAATGCAGGAGATCTAGTTCATAAAAACTAATAGGGTCAAACCATAAGATAAATAATTTGGGATAGTGAGATGGTGACTATAAGCATTTTATCAGTAGGAAGGTCTAAAACTTAAGGGTAGAGCCCTAATAAGTATTTCTCAAGTATAAGAGAATAATATGCTATATAAATCAGATTTTATTATCTGTACCCCCTTTAATATAATAATATATAAGGATGACATTACTATTTTAAAGGAAACAATTGTGTACCTAGGTATTTATAACACACCTTGCATTTTCTTTAGCCACTTTGAGTGTTTTTATAGTGTATGACCTATAACCAATATGTTTTTATATTATAAATCAATGCATATAATCCAAAACTTGACATAATTTAAATGCTTGAAAAGAAAGAGAGTAAATATGCTTCCTTATGAAGAATTGGAGCTGAGAGAGGTTCAAAAATGAACCTTGGAGATTTGAAGAGATATTGGAAGGTAATTATGCCCCCAATCTAGTGTAAGGGTGAGTTGTGATATCATCATTGAGATCATTGAATCTCAATCACACAACTTAAGTGAAAGTATAATAAAACCCAAGTTAAGTGGTATAACCAACTCAACATACAAAATTAAATTAGTGTTATGTCATTTAGGGAATTTAATATCAACCACAATACTCAAGGGAGCCAATTTATGTAGATAGATAAAGGCTCAAAATGGTACTTCTTGGTGAAAATGATGTTTCTTGGTAGTTAAGTTTGAATATGTAATTGTAATTTTTGGTACACTTGCATGGCATATTCATCTATAATGTGTGTCAAGATGAAGTATCTATCAAAATGTAACCTATGATTTGTAACTATATATAATATTTGTCATAAATCTAGAGAAATATGTCCTAAATTTGTAAGAGTCGATGCAATGTGTATAGGATTCCCTATGTGTATATTTGAATCATGTAAACTGTAATGAAACTATGGAAATTTTAAGAATTGTATAAGTGTGGAGGTCATGTCTCTATGATATTCCCATACTAATATTCATCACATTTTTAGGTGAGGGAAATGGAATCAAGTAGTTACCTTACCTCTAAGTTATAATATAATTATATAATCTATATAGGAATCATGTATCATATAAGATTAACATATCTAAGCAGATGTATTAATGAAGCTTGCATTATGTGATCATAACAAGCCCTAGTATGTATTATATGAATCATGGTAATATGTAGAAAGTAACAATATAATCTTAAAAAACAATAAAGCACACACATAAGATCACTCAATGTCATGTAAAAGGGGAGGTCTAAGGAGACCAAAAATAAGGGGCATATTCAAATGACACACACTCAAAATAATGAATGCCATATTTAAATTTCTAAATATAAAATTAAAGTAACATACAGTGGCATAGGGGACAAAAGGAAAGGATCATATTCAAATGTTCCATAAAGACAATAACAAGCAAGAGAAAGACATTCAAGGAAGTGATAAAGTGAATAAATAAAGCATAAGAAACTAACATAAGCATATCATACTAGTCCTTGCATAGATGTGTTAGTAAAAATGTCATATAACATAGCATATAAAATACACTATGAAATATCTAAACATCAATATAGGCATGTGTAAGCATTATTATATAATCTCAACATGATAATGGAAAGGTGATCATAAGATAATTAACTTGTATCAATCATGATCATAGAAGAAGATTCCCCCAACATAGTGTATTATGTGGGTATGGGAAAGGTCCAACATGGCTATTGTGTATGCCTATATCACACTCAAGTATGTGTGAAACATATATCTATATAAAAATGATATGGTATTTAATAACATAAATTAAAGAACATAGACACTAAGGAGATAATAAATATAGGAAATGTTGAATATTTTTATAATTTTGATTTTCTTTGAATGATTTTGTATTTTATGGAATATATATATATATATATATATATATATATATATATATATATATATATATATATATTGGAATATTTTAAAAATAAAAGGCTAACTTGAGATCCCATCTAATGTATGGCTATATGTAGCTCCAAATTCATAATATGATACCTTAAAATAGTGATACTACCAAGGAGTAGGTATATGTGTCATATCTAGAATTGTATAATCTATGGTACTCTGATTATGTCTCATAGGACTCTATGGCTATGAAGAGGTAATAAAATAAATATGGGTTCATGAAACCCATTATTTAGTGCTCCATGTTTTCCTTGATGTGGTTTTAATTGGAACATGTTTATTTTCTCTTAAAAAATGGGTAGACTATGTAAGTGTAGATGAGGGTTTTGTGGAATCCATTAAATATCTATGGTGCAATAGTCTTTCAAGTATGGGCACCTAGGAAAGGATATTTCTTGTTTCTTACCATTTCATAAATGATTAACCTTAGTAGGTTGTATAATTAGTTGTTTAATAATAAAACTTTCTTGTTCAATTGGATTTTCATATGTAATTATAGAAACTATGACTAACTTGTTGGTATGAATGTATTTAATACACCCATGCACTATTAAAGGTATTGTGTAGAGTTTATGTATCCAAGGTCATACCAATAACATATTAAATAATCTAGTGAGGGTACTAAGAATGAGACTAATTGGAAACCCAGGAGGAAGAGCTTAAGGAGTTATAAATATAGGAAATTTTGGAGGACATTGGAGGGAAGCAGGCTACTAGGGATTTTGAGGTTACTGAGGAGCAGGGTGCTGACACTATGGGAACTGCTGACAATAAGGGGAAAATGTATGTTGAGGAATTTGGTAAGGGTATTGAGAATGAAATTTATTGAAAATATGAAATTGGGTCCCTAAAGGACTGTATTCAGAAGCTGGAGAAGGTTTTTGCCAAAGGACTTCATAATAGAATTCTACTGAACATGTCTATGCTAGAAGTGGTGGGTAATACTAGGTATGCTGACAACATGGAGAATGAAAAACTTAATGATCTTATCAAATCAATATTTATGTAAGGGGAGTCCTCTCTGACTCTGGTCTTTCTGTTGCTTATGTTTTGTTTCTATCTATTGTTCTCGGTTGTGTCGTCGTCTCTCTGAAGGCATATTTTATTTGTTTTCCTTATTGTCTTTTTTGATTGTAAAGGGTTCATCCCCTAGTTTTCCACCTTACTTTATCAAAAAAATATTAAATAATATTGTGTATTGTATGATAGAAAAAGTAGTGACCACATGTGTTGGACCAACTTGTAAAGGTAAATCAATCTCACTAATAACATGTTGTGATGTCCCTTCAAATGCTTTGACCATTTTGGTAGAAGGCTATAAATCATCATGTTTATATCCCAAGTGTGTAAGTAAGGTCATGGTACATAATTTATCAATATCATTGTTATTTATCATAACATTATGTATATAATGATGATAAAAAAATACTTAAATAAATAATGAAATAATATTTGGGTCATCATCCATAATTTCATTGTCATCAAATGTAATAGAGGGTCTATGAACTATAGGATGTATTGTGCATGTATAAGTACCAATATTCCCATATAATGGATTCCAATAATGTGATTGATGAGGATGTGGATTATATGCCATTTACACATTTGGATATTTATTAGAATGATATTAAAATGGATTGTTAAAAATATTCTATTGTGACGGTCACTAGGTTGTGAACTTGAATCCTTTGGAGGACCATCAATGGTACATTGTTGGTTATTAAGAAGTTATTGGATATTGTGTTTCTATGTATAACATCTATTTTTATCATGCCTAAGGCCTTGGTAATAATCAAAATATGAATTATCATCATATCATTTTTGTATAGGTTTACTCATATCAACCTCTATAAGAGGGAGAGATACAAGATGACACTTCACAATATTCTTAACTATGACAGCTAGAGACTCAAGTAATCACGTAAATTATATCTTAGGTGCATTAGATAAGATGATTTGATTAGGTTTTTGTGACACTGAGTCAACCATTGTGTCTATCTCCATTTTAGGTTTTGATGTTTTTACCTTATAGCTTGGTTTGATGTGAAACTTGGTAGTAGATTTAGTTAGTGTGTTTGATATATACTTAATATTATTCAAGGAATTACATTTCATTTCATGATTTCAAATAGTATGGCATAATTCATCAAAATATTATAAATTTTTGAAAATAATGGACTCATGTAATGGGTAAAACAAACTTTGATTAAAAATGTCTTGAAGCTATTTATCTACCATTAGATTTGTTATTTTGTCTATTCATTATAGGTTCATTGGTTCCTGTTTTGATATTAAAAATTTGTGCATATGACATCTTTTCAGTGATGTTGATAGAAAAATATGTTATAAATTAATCCATTAGAGGTTTGACTACTTTCATTAATTATATAGATAAGTCCTAAAATCATATCAAAGAATAGTCCTTTAGGCTCTATGAAAACAATTTGGTCAAAATTTTATAATTTTAAACATAATAAAGAAATGCCACATATAAATATTAGAGATGTTGTTTAGGATCACCCTTGAAATTAGAAAATGTGAATTTGGGTACAAGAAAAGCAATTGAAAGAGACTACAAAGATATCACAAGTGCTAGCTCTATACACAATATTTTTAAACTTTATCATTTAATGACATTTTATCTCTTATAAGAATATGTTGATTTTTAATCTCTCTAAGTTCATGCCTTAAAGGGTACACCCAAAAAGGGATGGGAAAACCATTGGTGCTTCATAAAATTATTAGTTAATTCTATAATTACCCAACTCCCTAAGAAAATAAACCTTGTTTCTCTATTTACCTAAGTAATTATCATTTAAAATAGCCCATAACTAAGAAAACATCTACTTTTCCTACTAAATCAACCTGGTTATCCCTATTATGAAAGATAAAGTGGACATTATGAAACTAAGTTGGCTAAGATGACTTAGTTTTAGGCCTAACGATAATGTTTTCTTAAAAATGGGTTGTGTTGGTCGACCTTGCCAGCTAAAATTACAAAATGGTTAGGACCTATACATTACTATAAATACAACCTTAACTTTAATCCAATAAAGAGGAACATTTATTTTCACATTTTTATATCTTGAAATTCTGCTACATCTACATTTGAAGAAGCCATTACTTAGGGTTTTCCTTAGAGGGAAGATACCTTGTCTTGTGGGAAGTCTTAGATGAAAAGTAGGAGTATTGTAGCCTATATATGATTTTTATAGTGTGATACTTATAAAACCATAACAAAATCTTGAAAAACACCAGTGGCCAAGGGAGACATTCAGTCTCTACATGTTCGTCCAAAGGTATGCATCCTTAACTTTTTTTGTTTCATTTGATAGATATTAAAAAAAGTAATAGGTTTTGTATGTATATATCCTTTCTTATATTACCTCTATACTTAAACTTATTATGGCTATAAGGTATTATTTTATTTATATCTTCCACTTTAGGTGATTTAGGCCCCCATTTGCCTACTATGATCCCATGCTTATTTATTTGTGTTAAACCGTCCCCCTTTGTGCACCAGATTAATTTTATTTCATATATTAAAATTCACAGTTAAGGTTATCACATATTATTATTTGACCAGAGGATTTAGAAACATATTATTTAGTTTTTGTGATAAGAGATCCCTTGATTATTTTTAGTGAATTCAATTTTTTGAAGCCCCTATTATAGAAAGTATCATAATATATGTTAGTTGATTGCCTTCTTCGAACTTGGATTTAATGAGGATAAGTTTTAGATCTATATTAATCTATTTCATACATTCTAGTGAGATCAACACGAGTCTAACCCTTGAATTTTTCATTTTTCATTTATATTTAACTAGGTCATATTGGTCAACTTAGTTTTAACATCTATTTGCATATCTAGGATCTACAATCAACTAGGTCATGCTAGTCAACCTAGTTTTATCATCTATTTTTAGGGTTCTCATATCTAGTCAACTAGGTCATGCTGGTCAACCCATTAATTTTATCTATTTGTAGATCTAAGATCTATAGTTAATTAGGTTACACTGGTTGACCTAATTTTTTCCTTATAGGGTTTCATCTCTAGTTAACTAAGTTGAGCTGGTTGACCTAGTTTTTTTTCCTATTTTATGATTTTTATTTATATTCAACTAGGTCATGTTGGTCAACCTAGTTCATTTATGCAATCTTTATTCTTTAATTTTCAACCAACTAGGTCACACTAGTCAACCTAGTCTTATTTTATTATTTCTAATTTTTATCTTTATATAGACTAAGTTGACTTTGCCAACCTTATTTAACCTCTGTATTTTTTAATTTTTTTTACATATATAGAAATAAATCAAGCTTGGGTGACATAGCCAATAGTTATATATTCAATACTCTAAATTAACCAACTAATTTAACTAAGTTATATTTCTCAAATTCATTATAAACAAGCTTCATACTTCAATTTTTGTCCATTATCTCAATTTGTCATTTCTATTTTTCAGTAAAATTACTCAGTATTTTAAATTTATACTCTATGATTGCTAGTTTTTTAGTTATATTAAAAATGTATACATATCCAACTAAGTCACCTGAATGAATTATTTTTGTGTCTATTTGCTTTGCTAAATAAACTAAGTTGGTGTGACTTACTATGTTTGTTTTTGGTTTATTTTCACAACAAACTAGATCAACTTACCTGACATTATTATATTCTATTTTCCAACTAGATAAACATGGATACCTTATTCTATATGTTTATATTTCAACATAAATAAATAAATTCACTTTTTTTATTAGTAATTAATATCACATTTTATTTGAAAAGAATTGGTTTCTTGTTTACTTTATAAAACTACAAATTGGTTTTTGACACTTGATTTTCACTTGGTCTTTAGTTCCATAAAAACTATATACCAATAGTTTAAAAACTAATTAAATACTATTATGAAGGGATACATGATACTCTATTTATGTTCCTTGTCTATCATTTATAGATATCATGATGTGAGGAGATTGACCCAATACTCATAATCATATTACTGAGATAAACACGGTCTTTAGTTTGTACATACCTCATGGTATTTAGGAAACACTTATACAATTTTGTGTTATGTTAACATTCTTCTAATTATGTATTATATCTACTTTAATTTAGTTTCCAAACTACATCATCTAGTTTACTATTAATGTTTTTCCAAATTCAACTAAGTCGACCAACTCAACTTAGTCTACCTATATCTTTTCTTATTGTAAAACTAAGTTGACTATCTCAACTTATTAGGCTTTCAAATTTCTATTTTTCTTTTTCTACCTAACTAGGTTGACTAGCTTGACCCAGTAGGTTTATAAACTATTATTTTTCCTTTTATGCCTAACGAGGTCAACCAACTCAACCTAGTAGGTCTCCAAAATATTTTAGCTTTCTATAAATACACTAGACTGACCTAGTTAACCCTGTAGGTCCTAACTAACCTATTAATTTTTTCAAAACTATATTCACTTTCCAAAAATACAATAGATTTACTAAGTTAACCCTATAGGTATTGAATAATCTAATATAATTTTCAACTACCATTTCTTTCTAAACATCCACTAGATTGACATGGTTGACCCTATAGGTCCTTTATGACCTATAATTTTAAACTACTATTTTAGATTTCTAAAAATAAACTAAATTGATTTGGTCAATCCTGTAGGTCTTAGTCAACCTAGTATAATTTTTAAAACTATTTATTCTTTCTATAAATATACTAGATTGACCTGGTCAACATTATAGGTCCTAGAAGATCTAATACAATTATCCACTACTATTTCTTTCTAGAAATTTACTAGATCAACCTAGTCAACCATGTAGGTCTTGGCTGACTTAGTATAATTTAAAAAAACTATTTATTTCTATAAATACATTATATCAACTTGGATGATCGTATTGGTCCTAACCAACCTAGTATAATTTTCAACTATTAGTTATTTGTATAAATACACTAGATCAATTTGGTCGACCCTATAGCTCTTGGGTAACCTAGAAGAATTTTAGATAATTTTTGATCTTATTCAACCTAGTCCACTAAGTGTCTAACTTAGTTTATTTTATTAGCATTTTACCACCATTAAACCTATCGTTTCTCTTCCAAATTTTATTAGCATCATGAAATACCCTATTTAAATCTTCCTTGATAATCTCAAACCATTTGAGTTTACATGGGTGATTATTTATTACCTACTTTAGACACCCAAGAGGATAACCCCTTATGGAGAAACTACTCCCAAACCTTTTATAGGTCAATGGAATGCAACATGGACCACATTACTCAAAATTATGATTTAGATGATCCTAACCTAAATGGTACCTTATAAAAACTTCCCTAATTTACCATTAGAGTATACCAGTGTAGGGAACCCTCATATAGGAAACCCTCATATAAGTAACATTCATATCACTAATCTTAGGAGTACTCCTCCTACCACTAGAAATCACAATCTACTTATTCATATAACTCAAATTATTGCTCAAATGATTAAATTTTTTTAATGTAATGCAAACATATAACAATTATTAAATGTTCTAAATGAAAAATCATATCATACAAATGCCAAGTCAAATGCTTATCATCATGCCTCAAAATAATCAAAATTTTCTCCCCCATAATTTTATATATGCCAATGGAAATATTAGCCCTCAACCTATCATGCATAATAAAATACTTCAAGATCTTCAAAATTAACCTTTAGCTCCATTCATCATATTCATAGATATTAGAAAGATATATCCAACCATTAAGTATGATAGAACTAAATACCCTGCCATCTTCCTTAAATCATTTGACAATCTCTTTAATGTATGAGGTCCAAAACAATGCTTTTTATATCACTAAAATTCTTGTAAAAACTATTATGGGAGATGATATAGAATGGTATAATCAACTTCCCCAACATTTCATATGGTAAATATATGATATATAAATTCTCTAGTTAAATAATTTCAATAAAATTATCTTCCTAAAAATTATGTTAGTCACTTCATCAATGCCAAACAATTACCTATTGAATTTGATCATAATTTGATCAAAAGATGTAAATAAATACCTTGAAACATTAACAACATGAGCAATGATAATATTTTCAAATTGTTCATTATTGTCCTTAAAACCTATGCTCAATACAAGGTACAAATATTTTCTCCTCAAACCTTAGAAGAGGAATTTGGTCAAAGCTAAAGACAAAATTTCCTTATGAATTAATTTGAACCATAGCATAATTCAATCCATGAATCTTTCCAAACTTCAAATAATACAATCCATAGTCAAATTATATACTCAAACTCCCTCCCATCAACCCTTTTTGGTTTCATAAATGAATAATTTATTATCTCCATCAAAACCTTTCATCTATAATAATATTGCCACCCCATCATAGAAGGATCCTAATAAAATTTATTGGTTCCACACTGACATGGGTCATTCTCATGAGACATGTCTTGGGATTATAAAATTTTCATTTTTTTCATGTTAGGAGATGAATTTTACCATGATTCCATTTAAAAATATTTTATCTTGATTATCTCAAAACTTGTCAAAAGAGAAACTTTGCCAAACATACAAATTCAAAATCTCACAAACCTTCCCCTTCCTTTTTCTCTCATTATGGTACTCTAACTAAGCCAAGACCTTCCTTTATTTTTCCTTATCTAATTTCATCTTCTCCCAATAAAGTATTTTTCACCTTTATTTGATGTATTAACCTAGGTTATCTCTACCTAGTCTATTGGCACTCTTGTCCAAGTCTTTTTCACCTTGGAACTACAACTCTCTTCTTGGAGTCTTCCTTCTCTCTTCAATCCTATATGGATTCAGGGCTGATATTATACCAAAAAATCTTTAAGTTATACTTTAACACAACATTTATTTTCCTCTCCTCCCTAAAAACCTCATACCATTCATTCTAATGCATTCCTACAACTTAACTTCATGTAACTTCAAACAAAAATATATAATACTCAAAATCATAAATCATTCCAAGAATTTACCTGCTATGATACCACTTGATGTAGATATGATGCCTAAAACCTCCTTATAAAATTTACCTAACTCTAATTTCTTCCTTAATCATTTCTCTGACCCTTAATTTGTTTTGTCATGCATGTACCTTTGCTTCTTAATTGACACCATTGATCAAGTCTACCTTCAATGAGACTCATAAACCATATTTTACACTTAATCATCCTTTTATATTCAAGACATATAAAAATTATTGTTTATTATACTCTCATTATTATTATTACATCACACTCATCATGTCATATACCACTTCCATGCCTTCACTCCTTGTTCTTTTTTCAAACTTGCTTATTATTTGATCTACATTCAATGGCCTAAAGCCTTGATGCATGATTCTAAGATTATTTTCTTATTACATGGGATTATATTACTTATCACATTCATAGTTTAACTCCCATACACATACAATATTAATACTTAATCTTAGGGTTATTACTATCATAGAACTCCCTCTTTCCTCTTTAAGGATGTTTTCCTTGTAGCCTTGTTTTAGGGTAAATATAGTGGTCTTGACAAACATACAAATGTTATATAAAAAATAAATAAATATTTGGAAACCCATTATCCCCATTTATCTTCCCATAAAATATTAGGTCATAAATCTTAAGTAAAACCTATCAACTCACCACATCTCTTCTCCAATTAGGTCTCTTTAAGCCTATTCCAATGCAATAGTACTAGAAACCATACTATAAGGTTAATAAAAAACTTATAACCTCATGAATACTTTATATAAACACAAGATAAAATTTATTCTAATGTTTTATCAATTTTGGCTAGTATAATTAAAAGTTATTCAAGTTTCCATTTCAAACTCTAAGTCTAGTTATATATAGGCTGGTACTAGGCTAAGAGCTAACAAAAAGGAAAATTTTGAGTTTTAGGTGCTTTAAAATGAAAATAAATGTTTTTTATGGTCTAAAACACCTCTATTTATATTTTAAAATACTTATATGTTCATGATCAATCACAAAACATTCCCAACAAACACTTTTATAGAATTATGTGTTGTTTTTCAAGACTCTATGTGAAGGTTTAGTTGTCTCTTGCACCTATACATGGGTTATTGGGAATAAAAATGGAATATTATAATAAATAATACACTCTAAAATATTTTTAATCTTCAATTCATTCTATAACCCTCAAACAATCGTCGACTATGTAAACTTGCTTGTCTATAGGACTATGTAAACACAAAATTTGCTCTCAAATGGACTGAGTTGTAGCTTTCCACCTTTTCAAATTAAAAATTATAATAATAAATAAAAATAAGCATGAATAAAAAAAATCACTTAAATTCACATTAATCACTGAACTTCAACAAAGATTATTCAAGAACATTACATTATTCAATTCTCTTACGCAAATACACAATCATGTATAGAATTTATGCAAAGAAAAGTAGAGTTCTTCAAAATTTGATATATTTTTTCACTCAATCTATGTTTTATCTCATATAATATTATAACACACTCTCTACCTCATATACATGCATTTTAACCTTCTATATCACACCAAACATGCCAAATAACTCTCTTTTCTTGCCAACCCCACATAGGGTGGTAGTTACAATTTATTGATTCTTGGTTTATATTGATCATTCATGATATGCACATTAAAAAGACCCTAAAAACATTCTATTACCTATTATTACCTTAAAAAAACATTAACCAACCATTAAATTCCTCACAAGATCCAAAACCACCCCACAAAGCCTATTTAAAATTCAAATTTTCAAATCTTGTATTTGGTGGGAAAATCTAGATAGGATAATACCACATATTTTGAAGAATATTAAAGACTAAATTAACTCTTAGGGGGTCATATGAGACCCCTCACACCCATATAAAACTAAAAATTTCTACCATTAACCTCTAAAACATACTATCACCTTAAGTATTCTTTTGATGCTCTGCATCATTATCTTATCATTTTGAGGTAGGGTAGGGGTATATCAGTGGGGGAATGTTATGGAAACATGTTATACACATTTAAACCAGTTATAAAATTATGTATATTATAGTGGGGCCATGTTATGGAAACATGTTCTCTAAATTTCCATCAATCTTTAGATTCTCTAGATTATAGTGGGGGCATGCTATGGAAACATGTTCTCCACATTTTACACATGTTCTTAGATTTCCTAGATTTAGTGGGGGAATGCCATTTTAAAATGTCCTCCACACTTGAACCAATATCAAATTCCCCATATTTCATATATATATATATATATATATATATTTGTGGTAACATTATTATTATTATTATTATTATTATTATTATTATTATTATTATTATTATTATTATTATTATTATTATTATTATTATTATTATTATTATTATTATTATTATTATTATACCTAGGTTTTAGCTTGAGACATATATGAGGTACATATGCCATGTAAAGGGAACCTAAAATTATAAAATCAAGACAATTTCCAATTTTCAAATATTCTTATGGATTTTTACTATACCCAAGATGGATATTTATGTACTTTTATTGAGACATATACTACAATAATTGGTTCATCTTTCGAAGGTTGAGTTGAAAAAATTGCTCAATCTTACCAAACTTATAATTTAGACTTGATCAAACCATCTAACTTTACCAGACTTATAGGTTAGATTTGATTAAATAATCCACTCTCACTAGATATATATTGTGAGTTGATTAAATTACTCATACTCACTATGTTATGCACACATTTGGGTTGCATAGTTGAGATGAAATAAACTCAATGGTCTTGTTAAACTCACCTTTACACTAAGTTTAGGGGCATGTGTTCCAATGTGTGTGTGTGTGCGTGTGTGGGTATACTATATATATATATATGTATGTATATGTATATGTATGTGTGTGTATATATATATATATATATGTATATGTATATGTATGTATGTATTATATATATATATATATATATATATATATATATATATATATATATATACACGTATGTATGTATATGTATATGTATAGGTATGTATATATATATATATATATGTATGTGTATGTGTGTGTATATATATATATATGTATATGTATATGTACACACACACACACACACACACACACACACACATATATATGTATGTATGTACACACACACACACACACACACGTGTGTGTGTGTGTGTGTGTGTGTGTGTGTGTGTGTGTGTGTGTGTGTGTGTGTGTGTGTGTGTGTGTGTGTGTGTGTGTGTGTGTGTGTGTGTGTGTGTGTGTGTGTGTGTGTGTGTGTGTGTGCGTGCGCGTATTATGTATGTATTTTTAGGTTAAAAATGATCCTAATCATATATTTAATTATTCATAATGATGTATCCTTTCAAATCAAATTTCTAAAAGGCAAGATGGTTACATCGAAACATGAGTGTAATCCTAATGTTTCTCTTCAATTTTAATTTCAAGAATTTAAAATTATTTCAATTTTAAATTTCATACACTGATTATATAATGTAACATGATATGGGTTGTAAGTCAATCACCATTAAATCACTCAAGTTGGGCTCACATAAATACAAGGTGTGTTACACATCCAAGTATGCATTTATTTATTTTAAAATAGTAATTTCATAATTATTAGGAGGTATGTAGATATTAAAATATGATTTATGTAGTAATATAGTCTTGTACACTTGTAAAATATCCACCATGGATGTACCTTTTAGTTATAGAGCTACCCATTATTGAGAGGTTCACATTCATTATCTCTTAGTTTGATAATTATTGTTCTAATGATTAGGACTTATATACTATACACAAATCTCTAAATATGGTCATTATCCTTCACTCTCAATTTTGGACTTGTACCTATTTTCTAGCTTCTTAAACATTTATGTTCAAGATAGACACTTACGTCGATGCAAGTGCCCACTTTTCCTACAAAGTTTCCAATGCCAAAAAGTCATCAGATTTGTAAGCTAAATGTATCCTAAAGGTTAGCCTAAGTGCTTTAGTGTGAGATATTTATAAAAGGGATTGGTGTATATATATATAATATCAACCCCTATTCATTATTCACCTAGAAAACTCCTAGAAATCACATACAACTCAAAAGAAATATACCAAAAAGCACTTAATCAAGTATTAAATGGATAAAACCTACCATATTTATCCCTATTTATATATAAATCATATGATTTGTATTTACATAGTTCTAAAGTATTTAAAGGGCAACCCATGATCCATATTTTGTTAAGTTGCAAGATAGGTCACTAGATGTCTATGATTATCAAACATTGCATCTTTGTACACACACAAACAAAAATGTAGGGGAGAAATACATAATTCTAAGGTGTTTTTTATAATATTGCCTATTTAGATAGCTCCCATTGATAAAGGGTCCTTGGGGTAGCTTGCCATCATGAACCCACTAAGCCATTTTTACCATAGTCACTCTAAGGGTAAAGAATATAGGGTTTGATCATTTGAAAAATAATTATAGCCTTTATGTGATCCAAATGCATTAGAATAAAGGCAATATAAAACCCAAAAATATTTAGTTGTTTGCATCTATACCCAGTCAATATTTCATAGAAGACACCTGTGTCAAAGTTAGATACCTATATTGATGCACTTATCCAAATATGACACAAGCATCCAAGGCCACATAAAGAATATTCATAAAATCTGAATAATTTTCTAGGATCATCTTTTAATCCACTTCAAATTCATACATATGTAAACATAGTAAAAAACTATCATTATTCCATATTTATGTCAATATCTATCAATAGTTGTAATGTATTATTTTTAGCAATCTCAATTATATAACTTAAGAATATTATTTATATGAGTTTCCATTAATTATCCTTCTCATTAGGTTAATTCATCATCCTTTTGAAAAATCTAATCTAATAACCTATAACCCTAGATATTCACACATACTAAATTTAGGGTTTAAAAGTCTACTTAAGCCAAGTTATTCCATAGGTTTACCATACTAATAATATAATAACATATATAAAGGTGATAAGATAATATGAAAGGTTATGTAAGCCAAAAGTTGACCACACATATCCCTTGAATTTATATAGGTAAAAATCATATCATGCCCCTCCCATTAAAAATAATGTTGTTCTCAATGTTGATCAATTCTAGATACAACTATAGGAAAGCTTCATCATCCCACATTACATTTTCACTATTTAAATTCTTTCACTTTATCAAATACTCCTTAATCTCTTTTATTATTAGACTTTTAGTTCATGTCTAAAGAATCTCCTCATGTTCTGAAATGACTTAGCCTTATTCATCCAATTTTGGTAACTTAGTCTGGGTGAAAAAGCTTTATCCAATTACCTTCTTCAAAAATGATACATAAAATATGGGATGTATGCTAGTGGACATGGGTAGCTACAACTTATATGCAACACTACCAATTTTATACAAGATTCTATAAGGGACATAATACTTAGGATAAAGTTTGTTATATTTTTTTATGTTACTTAGAGATATATGATTATGTGGTTTCAAGTACATAAAAAAAAATCACCCATTTCAAAATGAATTTCACTAAAGTGGTGATCATCATGCTTATTCATTCCATTTTATGTCATTGCCAAAATCTCTCTCAAACTAGTGACTACCTCATATTGATGTTGAGTGTGTTATTAAAAAAATTGAACCTTGGGTTTACCCTAAAGAACAAAGTGATGGATGGGGTTTGATAACCATAAAGTGACACAAATGGAGAAATTTTGGAAAAGGTATGGAAGGAAGTGTTATACCACCATTCTACTAATAACAACTAATAAACCCAAATTTCTTGTTTATCTAATGAAAAATAATATAGATACCCTTCTAGGCATATGTTGACTACCTCTATTTTACCATCACATTGAAGATGATATGAAAATATATGAGTCAAATAAGTATGCAAACATGAGAATAAATGAATTAATGAATTACTAGTAAATATGGGATCATGATTAGTTACAATAAACTCAAGAGTATCATATAACTTTTGAACTTTATTTGGAAAAGAAAAAAATACTATATTAGCTACAAATAGCTATGATAAGGAGAAAAATGAACATATTTTTTGAGCCTATCTACAATTACCATGAATAAATTTTTACTTACAGACCTCAGAAACTCTGTAATTAAATCTATGAAAACCTCCTCCCACATATAGATAGAAATGGATAAAGGTTGTAAAAGACCTAGTGTCTTAATTATTTCACCATTATTATCTTGACACACCATGAATTTGACTAAAAACTTATATATACCCCCTTGTATCCTTCATTAAATAAATCCATCTTGATTATATGAAAGGTTTTCAAAAATCTTGAGTGTCTCCATATTAGAGATGCATGAAGATCATTAAGGATCTTGTGCTTGATGATAGAATTATTACATAGGTATAATCAATATTTATACGATAATGTGTTCCATTTCCACTCAAATTTTTAAAAATAACCATAATCATGATGGATATTATGAATCAAAACTTATTTATCCACGTCAAACTCCCATTATGATCTTACCTCATCTAACCAATCGACCTACAAAATCATCATAGCACAAAACCATGTCTTAGTGGATTCATCTCTCGTGGATAATGTATCTTCTTAAAAATTATCTTTTCATTTATTTTAGATGATTTTAAAGTCATATCCCAATATTTTATTCACAAAATTTTGTTTTTATTTAGATTAAAATCACTATTCTATAAAATATTATAGATTATCATGATTAGTCTCTACCTTAAAGTATCTACTCATCAGATAAGGTCTCTATATCTTGACTGCATATAGAATATCCAAAATATGTTCCTCTTAGATTGGATTTAGTCTCTTTTTAACCTTGAGTTTCTTAATCTCAAATTCAATGGGTCATTTTTCCTACATGAGTACTACCCCCATGCTATATCCTAATTTTCATATTCAACAATAAAATTTTTGGAAACATTAGGGGTATCCAAAACTAGAGTGGTGCATGTAGCCTCATTTATATTGTTAAATGCCTTAGTAGATATTTTATTCATATGAAAGGATTCCTTCAATAAAATTATAAGTGGTACTACTATGCTTCCATAATTTTTGACAAATTTATGATAGTAACATATTATCCCCAAAAAACCTTAGATAGTCTTGAGGGTTTTTGGAACTTTCCACTCAATCATAGTTTTGATCTTTTGAGGTCTATTTTGACACCTTTGTGTGAAAAAATATGACCAAAGTAATCCACCTCTTATAATCCAAAATCACATTTTTTAAGTTTTTAATAAAGCTAATGTTGTTATAAAACTAACAATATTTGTTTTACATGCTCCAAATATTATTTCCAAGTTTTGTTGTACATTAGGATATCATCAAAAAACACCAACACAAATTTCAATTAAAAAGTCATAAAAATAGTGTTCATAAAACTCTAAAATGTAGACAGGGAATTTTTGAGATAAAAAGGGATGATAAAAAACTCATAATGTTCTTCATGAGTTCTAAAAGCTGTTTCACAGATATCCTCATTTCTAATTTGAATTTGATGGTACCCAAAATGAAGATCTAGTTCTATAAAATAAACAACACCATGTAACTCATCTATAAAATCATAAATTATTGGAATATGGAACTTATATTTTATGGTGTAATTATTGAGTTATCTATAGTTTGGGTACATCCTCTAAGTGTCATCCTTATTACACACCATGACCACTAGGGATGAATATTCACTATGGCTATGTTAGATAATACTCATCTCCAACATCTCATGTACCATATTTTTTAAATTTAATTATTTTGGGCATATGGATACCTATATGGTGTGATGTTTGGTGGTTCCCTTCTTAAATTAGTAAAATGACATGATCATGTTCTCATCTTAATGGTAGTCTTTTTGGCATGGTTCTTAAATTAACCAAGTGGTCATCAATAATCATTTGTAGATTAGGATTTGTAGACACCTTTGTTGGTTAAACTTATATGTAAAATAATAATGATACAAATCCTTTATTCCCCCTTATGAGAATCTTCAACATTTAATCCAAACTATCCAATTGAGGATATTTTACTCATAATCTACATAGTCTAAATGTACTACCTTCATAATGAAAGTGTATACAAATAATATTTTCAAACTTTATCAATTACTATTGTTTTCTCTCTTGTAGGAAACCATTGAGTTTCAATCTATCTAAGTGCATGCCTTAAAAGGTGCACCAAGAAAATGGGTGGGAAAACCATTGGTGCTTCATAGGATTGTTATCCTTATACTACCACTTGCTACCTACACAACCATCTCCTAAAAAAATTTCCCTAAGCTTTGACTCCTATTTTGTACCCTCATCTAGTCATTTTCTACCTTCATTATCCCATCCCTAGCCTAAAATCATTTTTGATGGTTTATGATACACTATTGGTCCCATCGACCCTATAATAAAAATGAAAAAACTCATTTAGGGTATAGGTCAACCCTTGGCCACCTAGACCATGACCTAATTTGTTTTTATCAATAATGATATAGAGTTGATTGGGCCAACCCTACCAGCTAAACTTTTGGAAAGGATTAGGGTTAAATTCAACTATATATACACATTAATTTCATAATTTATAAGAGAAGAGAAGAATAAGAGTATTATATTGTGCATCTGTTTATCCACTATTCTACTTTAGGAGCATAGTTTAGGGTTTTAATACTTTTCTTTGAAGATATGGATCTTGTCTTATGGAGAAGTATTTTGTATGCATAAATAGGTTTTTTATCCTATAATTAATTTATACTTGTCATCCTTACATACCAAAATAACCTCTTTCATGCTTAGAGTAACTCACATAATTTAAATAGGCGGTGTTTTAAAATTACCATTATAGTTACACTATTTTACTCTTTTACACACACTACCAAGCCACTTTACATTCAAAAAACATTAAACATTTGTCTTTGTAAGGCCTACCTACTTGGATTTCATCACCAAGGGGGAAACTGAGTTGGTTTTTTGGCCAAGTATAAATACATGGTTAATGGTATATATTATCAAATAACTTGACACCCCTATCACTGTGGGATTGTGAAGTGATGGATTAGGCCCCAATACCAACATAATAACATTGCTAATATAGATATCTTTTAGCCCAAACATCTTGAAACCAACTTAGACTACTTTATAGTTCCTTATTTTAGCTAACTTTCCTATCACATTAAAATCAAAAATTTATAATAATATAATAACACTTAGTGTTAACAATAAGTTAAAATTTACTTTTTAGTTGATTGATTGATCTTTGATCATTATGTGTTATATTGCAAAAATTACATTGGCTAGTGTTGGTGCAAGGTTTATGTTATGTGCCCTAATTGGATCAATCACATTGATCCAATTGTTTATGTTTTTACTTTCATTCTTTATTCCAATTTTACTTAAATTTTTTTACCTATTCCAAAACACTATCATCCTAGTTGATACAGTCTCTTACAAACTATGTTTTACCCTCATACTAGAAGTACATAGTTGATCTACATGACTATGTCTTCTTATCCCCCTATTCAGTCCTCTATTCAATAATACATGGTCGACCTAAATGACTATGTATCCTTATCAACTTTTTTAGCCTTCCTATCTACCATACATAGTTGACATGAATGATTGTGTCTTTATTTGTCTTTTCTCTTCCATGGTTTCAAAACATAGTTGACTAATTCAAATATGTATCCTATTTTTTGACTTTGTATTTACATCATCATCATCCTTCTTCACATTTCTCTTTCACCATGACCTTCCTATTTGAGGATAACATAAATTTGAACACAATAAATATGATGAACTTTACCAATCCCAAGAGGTTTCCCCATAAAAAACTTGTGGATTTGACTTTAGATGAAATTAAAGTGTATATGGTTACTTGCACTACAAATTAGAGGATTCATCCTCATGCATCTTTAGTTCATAACCCTTTGTTCTCCTTAGAAGATCAATGTAAATTAGAGTATACTCTAGAAATAATTTTCTTCATTAATTAATTTAATCAACATCAAGGAAATGATCCTTACACTATTTATAATCTTATGATAAGTGGTCAAGAAGAAGAACCCCATTCACCTTACCCCACATTCTCACATGGATTTAAGGGTAATGGATTCTTTGATTCTCAATCTCTTCTTTATTTTTTAACCCTTTCTCATACTATGACCTCTTCTTATTTGATTTATTCTACATCCATGCCAAGTATTTCTACTAACATGGTAGGTTCAACATCTAATGAGCCTCTTTTAAGACCCATCCTTCTCAATCACTCCACTAGTGCATAATTTTTCTACCCACAATAATCATGCCACTAGTGTTTATTTTTCTTCTAATCCTTTTATTAGTGAATCCTTCACAACACATTCTAATCATGCCACTAGTGCCTCCATTTATTCCAATCCCTCTCAATCCACTAGTGTCATACATACCACTACTCGTATTGGTACCCAACCCACTAATACCAATGTTAATGTTTTGCATGTTGTACACACTAACCAAAATACCACTCAAACCCATCAAATTTTATTAAAAACTCTTACCCAAATAAACACTTTACAATCTAATAAATATAAGTAAATTATGCAAATGTAAAATCACTTTATTCACCTCCAAAATCAACCTTAACAAGTTCCATGGGGAGTACACAATCAAAATTCACCCTACCCCCCTTAGGTATTCTCATGGTAAACTTATTCCCCAACCACCTCTTATTAATAAAATGATTAAACATATTTAAAATGAACCTCGTATGCCTCAAAATTTTAACATAGGTATAGGAGGTATCACCTCTACCATTAGTTAAAATGGGACAACGGATCCTACCTTTTAAAAATATTTAGAAATCTATACAAATATTGGGTCAAGTTAAATACTTTTTCTACTGCCAATATCTTAGTTAAAACCCTCTTTAAATATTCTTAATATTGGTATAATAATCTCAAGTCTCATTCTATCACTATCTTAGAAGATCTAGTTAATGCTCTGGTATAAGAGTTTTAAACTAGTGACCTCCCTAGGAATACCTTGGCTCATTTTATTATTTGCAAGAAACTTGACACTAAAACCACACAAGCTTTCATCAAACGATGTAAGACCTTATGTAATAAGTGTGAAGACAACATGGTGTATGGTAACCTCTTTCATCTATTCACCAAATCTCTCTATCCTAAGTTTCAATACTAGGTTAGGACTCTCTCCATGAACCTTGTAAGAGGGCCTTGACCAAGCCAAAAACTAGGATTTTCTCATGTGTCAGTTTGAGCCATCCCAACCTCTTTTGGGCACCCTAATGTTCATAAAAAATGAAAATTTTCATGTTAATAAAAATGATGTCACTAAATACTATGATACCATTAATAATATTCAAGTTATTAACTTGACCCTACTTCAGAATAAGCTTCCCCTTTAAATTATGCTCTTATTCCTCAATTTTCTCAAAAAAATAAATAAAATCAATGTTCATAATCCATTATCCTTATAAAAAGTCCCAAAGCATATACCAAGGCCTCTTCCATGAGATATTAATCCCACATGCACCATGAAATCATGGTATGATCCAAATATATTTTTTTAGTTTCATGCTAGCTAGGGTTACTCTCATGAGACTTGTAGATAATTGCATACTTAGTTATGTATTTCCTCCTTGGCCCAAATTTTGATCATGAGTCACTCATTCTTAAATTTCAACAATATTATGACAGACTTCAAAGATCAAGATACACAAAGTAAAAATCAAGATTTGAACTAGGATAATGCTCATCTAGCCATTTATAAAGATCCTCTTGCTAACCATCAAGACAATAATGACAAGCGTAATCCTGCCACCAATAATGTCTACAGTCTTATAGACCACACTCTATAAGAAAATGTAATAAATATGACTAATATGTGAAGGGTAGTTACTTTCATTGATTCTCATCCTACCCACACACACCAATAATCTCACACTTTTCATGTTATGCAAGATTCTTCCCCAACTCACCTAAAAAAGTTGGGGAAAGAGGACCTTATCTATTTCGATGAAAATATTACAACACCTCTCATACCATTTCTAAAATTTTGAAAAGCTCTTTACTCATTGACAACATCATTCAACCTTCTAATACCACTTCTTTAAATCAATCCCAAGATAAATCTAAATCAACCACCCCATCCTCTCAAGATAATAAACTAAATTTTCCCCCAATTAAACCTCCCAATTCCTATCAACATAAATTTACATGAAGTTATAATAATTCTTTTGAGGATCTCCTCCAACATTACACACCTCTATCCATTAGTCCACTTATGGGTTATGATGAATGGGACCCTATAATAGAGATTACCATTATCCCATCTCAAATTCCATTTATACATCATTAAAACCATCTTCTGTATCTCATATTTGAAATGAATATCCCCATACTCACCTAGTAAGATGTAAAGCTACCTTATCTAGATCAAAAGATAAAATTTTACAACAATGCAAATAGATGTTTATATACATTGACAAAATAATGGACACTTCTCTCTCTCAAATTTCCTATTGCTTTTATGATTCTAGATGAGTTTATGATTCATGTAAATGATCCTCACCTATTTATAAGTGTTCAAATTGGTGGCATCTAACTCAAGCATGATTTTATTGATAAGGGTTTAGGTACTTGTGTTGCCTCTCTTGAATTCACTAAAACCCTTGGATAATATGAGTGTAATATTAAGTCCACACATGACACATGATAAGGTTATGATTGAAATCAAATTCATCCCTTAGGTTATGTGTGTCTCCCTATTACCATTCCACCTATCACTATTTGTTTGAAGGTTATGATATTCATTTTCCCCCTCTCCTATAATAACTTGATTAGTAGGCCATAGACTCATTGTATGAGGGTCGACACTTCTTCTACCTACCAATGTGTCAAGTTTCCCCAAAATGGTGCAATATACAAGATTCAAAGTAACACTAATCCTTATAATTTTGAATAATTCTAAGAATATGGTGTATTCAAAATTCTAACCCTTGAACCCTTGCCAAGTGTTCCATTATGAGAATCTCAATATTTTAATTTCACTATCAATTCTATGTAAGGTTATCATGGTCACCCTGAAATCATCAGGAATATACTACCTAACCACTTATATTATGATGATGATGAGTGAGATGAGATCAATCTCAATATAATTTTTTTTATTTCTCTCCTCATCTCATTTCCCAGCTTCTACCATCTTTGAAGCTACATTCCCATCAACCACTTGGTGACAATATACTCATAGTATTAACTAAGACTCAACACTCTATTCATCACACCACCTCCAATAATAAGGTCATACCTACCTACATAATTGATATTCATACACTTAACTATGATGATGGTTATACTTTAAATGAACCATTTCTAGTAGGTCATGTTTAGGCTAGAGATGTTGAGATCCTTTGTTATCTTTCTTCTTTGTTTTAGTATTTCCATTTATATTATTAGAATCCATCTTATATAGTTCTTAATTTAAGAATTATTCTTCTTGTTTATAGGGCAGATATGGTGAATTTTCATGGCATACCTCTAGTTTTTGAAGAACCTCTTAGGAGTATGCTTATGGATCATGTTATGACTGGTCCTTATCACTTCACTAAATATCAAGATCCTTATAGCTGACTTCCCCTAAGATGATTACTACTATCTTTAAGCCCTTTATGTATCCTATTCCTTTCTCAAATAAGCCTAGTTTGGATCATATTCTTTATCTCCCTTTAGCTAAGTCTCTTCCTAATTTTAATTCCATCTATCTACCAACCCTACCTCCCCTTGGTGATGGACTACCTCCTTTACCAAAACGTCCTCCTCTACTTGTCCAATGGATTGATTAGTCATACCATGACATTCATAGAGTTTTTAGTTATTAAACTAGAGATTTTAAACTATAACAACCTTCCCTAGATTATACTTCCACTCCCTCTATTGTTATACCCAAAAAGTCTACTAAAAAGTGTATATATTAATTCCATGGCATTGATAATCATTTATCCACCCATCATTAAAATATTCAACAATATAGCGACACCTTATGTCTTACTCTTCCTTAACCTAAAGATAAAGTTATACCTCCTCCCAAGTTATTACTTGAGTATATTCCCAAATATGGAGATGTATATTATCTATGACACCAATATGATACCCACCACATTGATCATTTGTACATCCTCCAGTGGCATCTTTAAGATCACCTTATGACCATTCCTGCACCTACTATGCCTCCTCTCACAAGTCACCCATACAATAAGGATCCCTTTTCTTCCCCCATAGATCCTCTACTTGTGATGCACTTATGGTCCCTTCTCCTCTTATGGTTCCTCCACCCATGGATACTCGTTCACTTATGGCCTTATTAAGGCCAACATACCCCTATTTTTTGAAAATTGGGACCCTTGAGAAACCCTAAAGAGTAGGCATGAAAATATGGCATGATAGGATCATTTTTTAGAATTTGCAGATCATCCACTTTATCAAAATCAAGCTTACTTATTATGTTCTACTTTAATTTTGACTAAAAATTCTAACAAATGGTCTTCATGGCTTTTAGTTTTAGGTTCCATGGTGTTTATTATTGAGAAATTCATGTTCTAAAACCTTGGTGAAATCCTCAATTCAAATTTGAATAATAGCAGGAACTAATCGGCAACAACCTTTTTAAAAATACATTTTTGGACATAAGTATAAAAATCATATTTTAAGCTTAGTCATTTTTTTAACATGACTAAAACTTAGCCTAAAATGCTTGGTCCACTTTATTATTTTACCCTTTCAAGTTCCTTGTATTCCTAACTAATATTCATTCTACAAGGTCCTTTTAATATTTCCTATCTTAGCCTAATTTTTTAACCCTAAGGCCCCATTGTATTTATTAAAACTAACAGGACCCTTAGCCTTAACACCTTAGCTTAAACACAGGATCCCCGAGTCCAATTTTATGTTAAGAATTTATACCTTAGCCTAAGGTTTTAATCATAAGGCCCTAACATATTTATTAATGTGAATAAGACCTTATCCTTAAAATCTTAGTCTAAGTATTTATTCTACCATGATCCTAACTTAACTTTCTTGCATCTTTTAATATCCAACAACCCTTACTTTATCATACTATTTGATCTAATAGAGTGAGGAAGGCCTAAACTTTGACTTAAATAACATGCATGTTGGATGATCTAATGGTTCATGCTTCCTCATGCCATTTTGATTGGAATACATGAGGAAATCTTGATAGAGTCCCACATAGCCCCTTGGACCAATCACATTTGAGCTTTCATATCACAATTAATGGTTCTCTTTTCATCATGAATACTTGATCAGACACAATGAGGCACAATTGAAAAGTTAAAGGATTATGGAAGGCCCACAAGATTGAAATGTGTCACCCTTACATTCAATGATCAAATAAAAATGGGTCCCACTTGAGAAATCAACCAATCACGAATAAGCTCTCAAATCACAATCTTATGGTTATCACTTTGTCACTGATTTTGATCTGATAGAGTGAATTGAGTCCAAGATCTTGGGAAGCCCCATGGATGTGCCAAGTACTATTATTGAATTGGGTCATAGGAATTTGATGATATTAAAATTGGCATTCATGTGAGCATCATTTGACATCCATGAGGATGTATTTGACATTTTCATGACTGTCAACTTTAAGCCCATCAAATTAAAAGCTTTAATATCTTAAAATTGACATTTGTACGATCATCATTTGATACTCACGAGGACTTATTTTATGTCTACAAAACCATCAAATTCAATCTAATTAATTATTCTAATTAGGATCATAATACACTCCAAAATCTTGTTGAAAGGCTAAAAAATTGCTTTACAAGCTAAGGGAAATGCTTAGAAGATCCTCAAACATTATAAATATTCAATCTATAAAGACTGAAATGGTCTTATGGTCCAAGTATATGCAAAATGAATTTAGAATAAGTCTATATCCTAAGGTCCCCATTACATGTTGTTTAAATGCCATGAAACATAGGCTAAAGACTTATGCTAAATCTCATTTTAAAAGGTCTTTGAAAATGTATAACTTAGGATAAATGTATATAACCAAAGGTTTTCACATGTTTTTTAATACATTAAAACCCTATCTAACATTAGACCATTATATTATGTTAAACCCATTTTGAGAATGATTTATAAGGCTTGGCATAAATATTTTAGCCCAAATTATACATTGTATATATTAAACACAATGCAAACTTTGGCCTAAAATATTTAAACCTTAGCCCCCTTTATATGAATTCAAAAAACTTAGGTATAAATTTATTAGCCTAAGGTTTATTTTAAGTTTAATAAACACAAAATAAACTTTAGCCTAAGAAATTTAAGCTTATGTCCCACCTTAGTAACATGCTAACTTAAAGATCAGGCATCTTTGTAGATTGATGGCTCATATTTCATCACTAGAGGATGATATAATGGCACAAAAGACATGAATACTTTTCAATAAAGCCTTGAGAGCCCATGAGCTTGATGCATGGAAAAATCCCATTTGAAGTAGAACCGATAGATGATTTGATGGTTCACACTTTGTCATTAGAGGACAATCCAATGACATGAAGCTGCCCATGACTTTTTAAAGGCTCATGAGCTCACCACATAGCCAATGCTCATTCAATAAATGATTAACATAGGATACATAGTATGAGGAGGCACACATAGATGCCAAGTATCACAACCATGGGGCTTAGAATAGAAAGGAGCCAATCATAAGCAAAGGCTTGGATTATAATAAATGGCTTGTGTTAATCTTGGATCTTAATATGATGGTGTGAAATAAAAAGGGGGATTTTTAAATGTCAACGACTAGTGCTCAAAATACATTTATGAAAAATGCCATGAAAGGTCTAGACTAATGCCACATAGGCACCACATAAGCAAAAAAGGACAAAATAGGAGAAATTATGGGCTCAAAAATTCAAAGGTATTAAGGCAAAGGTCCAAATCAAATCTAATGCATGTATAAGCTAGAGTTTGGATATATCCTACCATTAAAGATCTAAAACCCTAAACCCTACATAAAATCAGCCCAAATGAACTCAATTGGTTATAATTTGATCTAAAGAGAGCTTAATTATGTTTTTGAGTGCAAAATATCTTTTACAAAGACCATTTGAAATTTAGAGGGAGAAATTTATAAGAATAAAAATCATGGTAGCTCACAGGAAAAACCTAAAAGAGGATATTGAGCTCTATTTATTGATAGATAATGAGGGGCAAATCTTTAAGGACATTGAATTAGATGCTACATCCTTGAATTACATAGGCATTAGGAATTGGTTTGAACTCTTCTTCATGGTGGAAGAGTTAAATCCCATCACAAAAGAAGATAATATATTTGTCATGGCGAGCTAAAAAAATTATGACTTGGTCACATCCAGAAGACAAGCCTTCACCATGTTGCTGCAAAACTTGAATTACTACATTGTATAGATATCCTTTCTCCTTTCTTTGTTGATTTTAGGGTAGATAATGATTATAACATCAGGGAGTGAAATTATAAGAGGTTATCTTATATTACTCTTGTAGCCTTTAAACATTAATATAAGCTCCTAATTCCTCATGTAGACCTATCTAAAATCAAAGAATAGACAAGCACACATGACCTGGACATCATCCTTAGACCCTAGTTACACCAAAGGCCCCATATATTTAGGGACTTTAAGGGTAATATCCCAATGGTCTAATTCAAGAAAGGAATCAAAGAAATAATGACCCTATTAAATCAATCCTTTGGAGTCACCTCAAACACTTATGTAAACAAAATCAAGGTCCCATATATGCATTTCATGGTGAAAGAAAAGATCACCCCTCTAATTGGAGATTTGATCAGGGTCTTCCTGGCCAAGCAGTTTAATGCCATCAAAAGGAAGACATCTAAGCAATGTTATATGATGTAATACCTACTAGATGCCCTAATTACCTATATCAACTTTCTAGGTATTAAAAATTGGTTTCCTTAGGGAAAAACTACCGTTTCCCACCATTACTCCAAATTTTACATATTTGAGTATAGGAACCATATGAAATTTATTTGTGACTATATCTACCTAGCCATAACAAAGGATATTATAGGTATTACCATGCCTATAATACATCCACTGATCAATAAGTATGTTAAAATGATGGGTGACATCTAGTTCTACCTTGATTGTATAGTCATTAAGATGGAGGGGATCATGTCCTAGCCTTAGAGATTACCAGCAAATATTCATATCAATCTTATTAAGTAAGAAATTACCTCCTAGGTCATCCAAGGAATTGATGGAATTTTCAAAGATAAGAGGGTATCCTCCACCCATTCTCTCTAATTATTATAATAACTATACTATAAGATTGGAAACAAGTTGAAACCATTTCCAAGCACCGATACTCATTTGGGTTACAATTGGATGAGCTCAAAATGCGGGATCCAAATATTATTGTAAGTAATCATTTGAAGGATAAGAAGCTACCCAAGCCTAAATACATGCATCATCTTAGTGTTCATTACACCATTTACATTAGGGCTAAGAATTATGAAGAAGTGTTGGCCAAGATCAAAGGGCACAACATCAAACCTGAACATAGGTTGACCAAGGATGAAAAGCCATTAAGAGAAGCATGGTAAATGCATCTTTTATAGTACCACTTATTTCCTAAACCATTTAGGACATCTCATGAATATCCCCAAGTATAAAAACCATCATCTCAAGGGAAAATTTTACAAGGATAGGATTAATAAAGATGTGGTAAAAAGAAATTAAGAGAGGTGAAATTAGAAGAGAGACCTAGAGAGGGACCCTCATCTTCAACACTACCCCAAATGCCACCTTCCTAAGTTGAACACATAGACATGATTACCTTATAACCATAAGAGACACTTGATGGTGTCCTCAAGGAACTTACAGAGGTGTATAACATAGATAGGGAAGAGGAACTAATTGAAGATACTCAAATCCAAGAAAGGGAGCTTGGAGGAGAGAGGAAACAAACTTGCTCTTGACATAGTCCCTATGGCATCCTAAGAGAAGAGGAAGGTAGAGCTAGCATTAGTTCCTATTGGACCAAAGAAGAAACAAATATTGACCTTCACTCACCCCATTAGTGAATTCAATCTATTTAGTGATGAATTCCCCATTCATGGACCAGTCATCCCTGACTAGTTTTATTTATGGGAAATTGCAAAACATTCCTTCTCTCTCTCACTCATAGGCACTCATAGAGGTTTATGATATTGAATTATATGATGACATGAATCCATGGATTAGGACTATGGTAAAGGAGCAAGAAGAAATAAAGATTTTGGTCACTCCAAGACCAAAGACCAAGAAAATGGATGCTCTAGGAGCATCAAACAACATGAGTGTAGAGGTCTCATAGCCTCTAAAATTCAAAGGATCATCCACCACCATGCATTTTAATCCAAAAATAGTTAGCTTTGAAAGGGTCACCACTAGGAAAGCTATGGTGGGCACTGAATAATTCACCTTCCAAAAGGTGGAACCCTTTATAGGCTTGACCCTTATGGGAGGACAATAACTTGGTGAGGCTACTATACATGAAGAGGATGTTGAGAGATTGATTGAGGCTTAATTATCTCAAGAAAAGATTAGGGTCCAAGGGATGAACTAGAGGATTTAGAACTTGGAAAGAGAGAAGGAAAATATAGAAACCTAGGCATTTTGTGAGTACTTGACACCATAGTGAATATGTTTGAAGCCTCATTCTTTGATATGTTCAATTATTTGAGTTTAATAAATCTGAGGTAGGATTCACTAAGCTAGCAAGGTGAAGTAGCCAAGGCATTAATAACAAAATACCAGAAGGCTAAGACCTAGGTTAGGGATCTCATTGACATTGTTATTAGGAACAAGATTCCTATGTTTAAAATTATCAGCTTAGTACATTTGAGAAACATACTAGGAGTAATAGTAGACAAGGTCCAAGGTTTAAGTGCTTGGAAAAAGAATTTAAACATGATTTTTTTAGATGATAAAGGATTGATCATTAGAATTGAATAGCTCCTAGGAAAAATGTTGTTAAATCCTACCAAGACCACTATAATTAGAATCATTGATGATGCTAAATTCACACATAGGGTCACTTTAGTTATGAATTAAGTTATGAAAAAGAGCCAAGGATAGTCAAGAAGGGACAATAGAGGAATTTTGGACATGATTTTCATAGCCAAAGAGAAAATTGCAAAGGTAAGGAACATGAAGGAAGCCATAGCCCAGGATGATCAAGACTTGAATTACCTAGCTGATTTGGAAGAAGTCTACCTAATGAATCCATCTATAGACATGGAGCTGATCAAAGGACCAACACAAAAAAGTAATAGAACTTCTACAAAATCAACAAGGGGATACTTCTAGGATGGGCCCACCCAGTAGCTAATATTCCTTTTGTTAAAGGCATTATAATATCTAGGATATGAATATTCTTTGTAAGGCATATGCTATTCTATTAGCATCTTGCCCCTAGGTTAGTATAATTGTGAATAAAAAGTGTATTTTTAGATGTTTAAGGATAGTTGTCCTTATCTTTTGTACATCTATATATTTTGAATAATCAATGCATTGCCTTATCTTTCTATAAAAAGCTTCTATCACTGTCTTATAAAATGAGAGAATTTTGAGAAAATTTTGTATACTTGAAGTAATTAATATAATTGTAGACACCAAAATTATGTCACACACATGTGTGTAACTCCTTATGTTGAAACCCATTTTAGCCTATTTTTCAATAATAATAATTAGCCTTCTTAACTCATGATTTTACCCCTCACACATTTAATTAATTTAAAATACTTAATTAAGTTAATTAAAAGCCCCTTTTTGGCACTTTACATGGCTACCTTGCCCTATGAATAATTCCCACCTAATGAGTCACCTTAAGACCTGGTCCCCTCATCCTAACTACCCAAGACTTATTCTCACTTCAAAACTTAATTCCTAATCAACTACCTCCTTCTTAACCTCTTATTTTTACTATTTTGTAATGGGTGCCACACTTGGCACAAATAAAAATAGAAAATAGGCCAATAATAATAAGCTTTACCTATTCTATGGCCACTGACATTGGTTAACCCACAACTGACATTGGTGAGATTATCGATGTTGGTGATATAAGCCAAACTCTAACCTAAATTATAGGTAAAAAAATCAAGAAAATTCATTCTTACTTGCATTTAAGCTCTCAAAATTCAATTTTTTGACATCTTGGCTTACTATCATCTTACATACATCAATCACGATTAGGAACTAAGCTCTTGAGGACTAACAACACCTACTTATCCTCTTTGTTTAGGCCATCAGTTTAGACTACATGATAGGGACCATCAATCTAACACTTATCATTCAGTGACCACTACAACTAAGTACATCACTTATTATGTAGGTCTTTTAAGCATTTATTCTACTATTACTTTATATCTACTATGTATTTCTTTACAAACTCCTGACCGAACCCCCATGAAGGAGTTAGAAAGCTTCCTTGCTTGTTTACCCTTTGACTTGACACACCATACCTTTGACCAAATCTACCCAAACCATACTCTCTCTCTCTCTCATAACTCTCCCCAACCTCCTAGACCTAATCAAAACCATTTCCTAGACCTAAAAAAGCCTTTTGCAAGATCTTAGGCAATTATTGGCCCTACTGACCTTGATAGCCTAATTGACATCGGTCACTATCACCACTGACCTTGATAGTATAACTGATATCAGTCATTCCCCTACTAACATTGATGACTATGGATTCCCTAACCTTTTCAAAATCTACCTAAATAACTTCTAAAATACAAACAAAATACACCACCTACACCCTATCACTCTCTAATGCACTCAGGTTATAAATAATGGTAACATTATTTCTCTTTCTCTCCCTCTTTAATTTACCTCTCTTTTAGTTATTTATTACTCTTTTATCTCTCAAAAGTGGACTATCATCTCTAAGGAAGTTTCACACTTCCTATAAAAAATACGTAGATTGGCAACCCACTCATTTATCTACTAACAAACATCTTGTGGTAGTGATTTATTACTTATAGGTAGTCTTCCCTAGCCAAAGAGGAGTGCTCATGGCATCTGGATATAGTGAAAAAACAAATTTAGGTTCATTATAATCATTTATCCCTATCATTATTTTCTATTTTCCTTTAGACTTGAAATAAACAAAATTTATCAAAAAATTTATGTCATGCCCAGTGGGACCCTGGAGTTTTCCTTGGGTTAATTTATTATTTTAAGCATTCATATAGGTGCATTGTAGTGAAAATTTCATTTCTTGCACTTTCCTCTTCTCTTCTCTCTTCAAGTGAAAAATTCAACATTTTATTTTCTATTTAAAAGCATTAAACTAAAATTTTCTTGCTTTTTTCTTTGCCTCTAAAAATAATTTATCATTTCTTTTCACAAGTTAAAAATAATCTCTTATTTACTTCTTATTGCATGCACATTAGGATAGTGAATTGTATTCTCTACTCCTATTTTCATCTTTATTTGCATTTGAATCTAAAATTTAAAATTTGGATTTAAAACTTACTACATTTCATTATTTGTTTACTGCATATTAACTCAACTAGTTAATTACAAACATTTTTAATAATTTGTAGTGCACCTATGTTATACAACCAAATCACATTCACATAAACAAACATCTAAACTCACCTAAGAAAAGGCCCATCAGAATTTCATCACCTGGTGGATCACCTTACCCTACTCAACTATCCTACTTGGATTTGACCACAAAGGGGAGAACCGGCTTTGTTCTCTGGAAGAGTATAAACTCTAGACACAAGGTATATTTTGGCTAAGTGGCCTGGCTTGGCTCCATGTCCATGAAGTGTGGAGAACAAGATCTTATAACAAGCCACATATTTGGTCTATAATAGATTTATTCTTAAGCACTAAAACTAACTTGAAACTAGCTCTAGATTGCTTTCTAGCACATTTGACAACAACATTCTCTTTTTACTATCTGATTAAGGTGTAAACCAACACACGACTAAAAATTAATCTCTAGGACTTAATAGTTGTTAGTTGTATGTTCTTTTTCTGCTTTTCTATTACCTTTTATATTTTGGAGTTGGTAAGGATGTGTTCCTATTGATTTAAAAAATAAATACTATTTCTAATACTCAGTTTATATAATCTATTATCTCAATTTTTTTGAGTGTTCTTCCTTCTTACACAGACCTCTTACATCCACTATTTTACTTAGTTTCAACTTCTAGTTTTCTAAAACATTGGATTTTCTATCTCCCAGGCTATCACAGTGACTGAAATCAATTAACTCTACTAGTATTGGTAGATTTTAACTACTGACATCAGTTAATCCATTGACATTAGCAAAATTATCCTATCGACATCGATCAAGTGACTGATGTTGGTGATTATGTAAATTTCATCTACTCAAAATAACAAGCTGAAATAACCCACTTACCTAAACTCAAACTTGGTTTTTCCTTATTATGTCACTAATACAGGGTAGTAAGATTATTTATACTTCCTCTTGCATAGTATTGATGTGAGATCAAGCCAAAATTCTTGTCGATTATGCAAGATAACAACCACTTCTACCTTCCCTTCTTGCTTTTGATTCTATCATGGAGTATACTTTAGATACAGAGCGTACTCCCAGCCCTAACCAAATTCTTATTGTGCCTAAGGGAGATCAATATTTTGCTAAATTTATTGATCACAATGTGGTAGCCCTTCAACATTATCTTGTTATAAGCCAAACTTATAATTCTTCAAGTGACCCAATCTATGGTATACCAACCTCTCTAATGGAGACAACTTTAGTTTTAGTTACCTCTACTATTTTTCCCATGGTTACCCAAACCACCACTTTGATGAGTAACCCAACTATAAACAATATCAAAAGTTTAGCATCGTCAACTACCCAATTCCACCTAAACCTTGATGTGACTTCCCTACTTTTACAACCACAACCAGTTCAGTCAAGTCTTACCCCATTGTAAAATTTAGTGGTACCTATTCCATCTACCCTCATGCCTATAATTACTTGAGTTATGACTCACCCTTCATCCAGTCTAACCATGCTAATAATCAAACTTGTAATAACAATAACCAACTAAAGCATAGTCTCTAACCCAATGGGATAAGCCCCTTTTATTTCCACACCCCAGCCTATGACTCATTAGCCTTATGTTTCCCCAACACAACCTCAACAAGCTATGTCATACACTCCCTTTACTTCCTATCAGGGTCCCTATAATTTAAGAGGTATCCCCCAAACTAATCCCCCTCTAGACCTCATTAAGATGCTAATGGACAAGATGTCTAATCTAGAGACATCCATTTTTGGTTCAAAGAATGTGTTATCTTATGATCAGATATATAACGAACCCATCCATCCTTATATGCCTATTCACCCATATCCAAGCCAATGGGAACTCCATAAATTTACTCATTTATAGAGTAAAGAGGACCCAAAACAATACTTACAAGCATTTACTCATGCTTATTATTTAATAAGGCATGATGATGCATTACTACTTCACACTTTACCTATGTCTCTTTCAAGTACTACCTTGGATTGGTATAGCTCTATACCTTAGCAATCCCTTTTCTTGTTTACCCAACTCACATAAATATTCCTAGACCATTTCTCAATTAACATTTCTAAGAAGTTTTCTATAATAGACCTTTATTCTATAAGACAATTTGATGATGAGTCTATTGTAGATTTTATCGCTCACTGAAAAAGCTTGATCAATCAATTCTCCTTCTCCTTACCCTAACCTAAGCTTATTGAGCTCTTCTCAAGGGCATGTTCTAAGCACATCTCATCCACACTCTAGGTATAAACTTTTTTCACATTTGATAAGGCCTTTACAATGGCATAAAAACTTGAGGTTTGTGATATATATGAAGGTAAAGTCAAGTTGCGCAATAAGAATCCCAATTCCAAATCAAATGACTCCTCCTCTAAAAATTTTCCTTCTAACCAAAAAGCTAAAGTATCCACCAATTTGGTGGTCATTAAGTCATCCTCTTCCACAACCACAAACCAATAAAAAATTTTGACTTCACAAAATCCTACCAAACAATTCCAACAATGGTATGAACAAAGATAATACACTCCCATTAGGGAGTCATACACATCCATTTTGGAAAAACTATTGCAACAAGGTGTCATAACCCTTCCTCAAATCAAACATCCTATACAATTTAACCCTTCTCATCCTATTCAAACTTGGTCAAGGAAGATGAATTTTGTGGTTACCATCAGGTTAAAGGCCACAATTATAATAGCTATAAGACATTCAATAACATTATTCAAGACATGCTTGATAAAGGTGATATTTTCTTGTATAATCTTAATGCACCCCCTAATAAAAGTATGGATGTGTTTAAAGACCCTTTTCCTAACCATTCACCAAATCAAAATATTTTTTAGTTCATAACTAAATTAGGTTATCATAATATCCATATGGTTAATATAGTATTTCATTTACCTCTAGTTCAACCTTCCCCTCAATAAGAGACAACTATTTCATCAATTCCCCCATAGTCAATGGCATTTTTTTCCCATTCTTCCTCCTCAAGTAAAAGAATATATTTCACCCATTCCACTCCCTCATAAGGAAGAGCCTCCTTTACCACTTCTTTTTACATCTAAGGAGCTTGTAATGCCAATTCCTTTTGCACTAATATTACCTCTCCTCTTACCACTCGAATACCACACCCTACCCATTCCTCAACCACATGTTAAAGGGAACATCATTCCTATATTATATCCTCTCGAGGAACCTTTGTTGCCTACCTCTCCTCTACTTATAGATATTATTACCCCATCCACTCCACCTTTACACTTAGAGGAGTCAATATTATCTACTCCCATAATAGAAGAGAGACCTATTATGCCTACTCTAATTGTACCACTCTTACCCCTTCTTTTACCTATGGAGGATCATACTTTACCTATGTCTCACCCACATGTTAAGGGAGCCATAATACCTATGCTTCACCCTCTAAAGGAATCCTCTTTGCCTACCTCCCCTCCACCCATGGTAGACCATGTCTCTTATCTCATCTTTGTCGAAGAGAACCTCATTGTGGTTCTTTCTTGTCTTTGGCCTGAATTAGTAAAAAATAATAATTTCCCTCTTTCCCAAACACTGTAACCTTCTAAAGACACAACTGTAAAGCCTATGTCAACTTCATCTAAACCCTTCTCACATTTGGTTAAAAGTCTAGAATTTATTGACTCTATGAAGCTAGATCATATAACATTTTGGGACTAGCTTAAAACTCATTATCCAACACAATGAATGTCAACATTTACTATCAATCCTCTCACTACCCTTTACCCAAAGGTCTTTTACAAAGCTAGAGATTCTTCACCAAAATCACCTAAAGTTTAGCCATCTATGTCAAAACCCTCACTCGCACAGGAATCTACCACATTAAAGTAGATTAAGACCTTAGGCATATTCCCCATCTCTAATTTAATTCATCCACAAGTGAAATTAGATTTAAATCTTCAACCACAAGTTAGAGTTTCATAGCTTGAATTATAGAAAAATGTTAAGCATCCTAGATCTCATCGATCCCTTCTTCAACCCTCAACTTTACCATACATTTTGGGATCACACCCCTCTACTTTAGTTAGAACATTAATGACCCAAGCAAAACCAAAGGTTAAGTTACCTCTACTCCTACCTTTGACATCTAATAGGCCTTTCACATCTGACACTAAGAAAGTGACAACAAAACACATAACTCTTCCATCACCAAAAAAATCAACATGTAAAATTACCTTTTCTACACTAAAACAAAATAAGGTGTCCACTCCTATTAGCACAAGTGTGAGCCCACTTGCAGGCTCTTAGATATTTTTCCTACATTAGATATTGAAATCTTCCATAATAACTCTTCCTCCCATTAAGCCTTATAGTCCTCTTGGAATAAATCCATCTTGGTTTAATGATACACAAGTGTGTTTATATCATTATTCACTTAGACATGATACTAAGAGTTGTAAGGCCCTCATAGTAGTCATTCAAAAAAATTTAATGTTGACACTCTCTTTAATGATAATCATATTAACCTTCTTATTATTCCACTTTTGGCATCCATAATGACTCCTACTATTCCACCTAAATGTAAACCCAAATATGTGGTCGTAACCCCTTTACCAACTCTTTCACCTACAATTCAGATCAACATAGTTAATGTGGAAACATGGTCACAAAACCAAAAGGATAAAGCTAAGGAAAATGTCACTACTCCTTGGGCTCATCCCTTCGCTAAGGACACTCCTCCTAGTCTTAAGATTTCCATCTTGGGAATTCCTAAAAAAACATCTTCAGATGTTACTCAAAGCTTAATGGTGAAACAACTCCACCAAACTCCTATAAAAATGTCTTTGTATGGGTTAATTCAAAACTCATCCCAATACTGCCAAGCTTTGATTAGTGTCTTGCAAGTGATTGAGGTATAACTAGATGATCCTCAACCTCTTGTAGCTTTAGTCAGCTCCCTTAATTCCATCTCCCTAATTTCTTTTAGTGATTCAAAAATTCCATTTCAACACCTTGAAGATTAAGATTCTATCTTTTTTATTACCACATATATTAATCAAACTCATGCTAAGAGAGTCATGATCAATGGGGGAGCTAGTATTAATATTATTTCCTATAAATATCCAGCCCTTCTTGATAATTGCATGTCTCAAATCGATGTAGTACTCTGCTCCTTTAACGATACCATAGCTACTACAGTGGGCACTATTGTCTTACTACATATCCATGTCAATCCCCACACTATTCATAAACTCTTTTATGTTGTGGAAGGAGATTTTTAATATAACATACTACTTAGATGACCTTAGATATATTATATGGCATGTGTACCCTCAAATTTTCACCATTGTGTCAAGTTTGAACATGATGGACAAGTACATGTTATACCTACTAATCCACATCTATTTAAAATATGAAACATGGCTTATAGTCCTAATGATGTTATCATTCAATTGGAAACATCATCTTCCCTACATGATACTTTTGAAGCTTATACAAGCTCCACTTCCCTCTCTATACAGATATTGACAACACAAATTCCTAACAAAGATCTCATGGAGGAGACTTTTCATTGTTTGTCACTCGATGAATATTGTTTGTTGACACTCAACATGTTTTATACTCCAAAAGAGTATGGAAGGCTTCACATGCACTCAAATTATGATCCTCACATTGAGATGGTTATCCCTTATGGGCCTCCTAACCTTCAAACTAATTTCACATATGGGGGAACTGATCAAGCTCCCACTATCAACAATTCATCTTCTTCACCATGACCATTTATCTATGACTTCTCTTTCCTAATCAACCCTAGTTTGGCACACACCTATCTCTATCAGTGTGCATAGAAAGGATTTGGTTTGGGTCATTATGAATAAGGTGTCTATATGCCTATTGAATATCCCATTAACCAAACCATTAAAAATGCCAACAAGAGACATGGAGTGGGATATGATGAACCAACTAAACTCATTAAAACTTCCCATATGCCAATTATTAAAGAACCAGTCTCTCATTCTTCACCTTCTTCTCCACCATCACTTACTAAATCAGAGACATCTATACCTCCTAATTTTTTTTCAATAAATGCCATCCATTTGGGGCTTCTCACCTATCTCCGAGGTAAGGAAACAAGGTCCCTTCCTCTCATTCATCCTAAAATAATTGATGAAGACTCTCCCACTATTAACACTATCCAATGTCAAGATGATGACATAATTCTCACATATATGGGTGTGGATGATTCCTATATCCATTGATCACTCCCATCCAAAACATGAGCTATGTTAAATTAATCCACCATTGATATCAATCTACCCTCTCATGATAACCCTCACGTCTTCAAGATTGGCCAATCTTTGGATTCATCTAAACAAGATGATTACGCCACATTTCTTAATAACCATAGAAAAGCCTTTGCTTGGTATTATAATGACATGCCTAGTATTTACCCCTTTATCATCACCCATAACATAGTCATTAATCAAGATGCTAAACTTGTTAAGCAATAGCTTGGCAAGATGAATCTTCGTATTTCTTTCCTTATCAAAGAAGAGATCCAATACCTCTTTTCTATTAACTTTATCCAACCCATCGACTACCCATAATGGATTTTTTAATATTATTCTTATCATGAAAGCAACTAGGGGAATCCACATTTACACTAACTATCATTATTTGAACCTCACTTATCCAAAATATGACTTCCCATTACCAAGTATCAACCAACTTATTGATCTAACAACTGGTCATGATATGCTATCACTTATGGATGGGTTCTTTGGATATAATCAAATGTTGGTCACTCTTAAGGATCAACATAAGACAACCTTCATTACCCCATGGGGGAATTTTTGTTATCGAGTCATGTATTTTGGTTTGAAGAATGCTGGTGCAACTTATCAATATGCCATGACTTATTTTTCCATGATCTCATATAATAAATTATGGAAGATTACATGGATGACTTACTCGACAAGTCTAAACTTCACCAAGGTCACTTGACAATTCTTAAAACCATATTTAATCACCTCCTCCAATATAACATTTGACTAAACAAAAAGAAATGTGTATTTGGTATTATTTTTGGTAAGCACTTAGGTTTTATCATTTATTTCCATGGTATCAAGGTCAATCTTGCTAAGGTTAGAGAAATCCCATATATTTCTCCACCTACTAATATCAAACAACTCTATAGCTTATAAGGAAAACTTCAATTAATTCATGACTTCATTTCCTAATTGTTAGATCATTGCCAATCCTTTCACCATCTCCTTAAAAAGGATGTCTCCTTCCATTGGAATATAGATTTCTAGGAAGCTTTTGACACACTTAAACAATATCTCCTTTCTCCATCAGTTCTTATATCACCTAAGGAAAATCAACCTTTCTACCTATACATCTCTACAATAGACCATTTTCTAGGTGTTATGATTTCACATCAAGATAACCAATATCGAGAGTAGGTAGTTTACTACATAAGTTGCACACTTATTAATTATGAGACTCGATATACCCATACTAAAAATGTTTTGCCTTGCATTGGTATTTTATACCTCTAAGCTTCACCATTATCTCCTAAATCATAAAACCTATGTGGTCACCCATATTGATCCCCTCAAATACATGCATTCTAAGCCATATCATAACCAACATGTAGCTTAGTGACTCATGCTTCTTGACAAATTCAACTTATAATTCATTCAATAAAAGTCTATTAAGGGACAAACAATTAGTGAATAGTTAGTTACTACCCCTTTACTTATAAATCAACCTTCAAACCTCAAATTCCCTGATGAATCAATTATAACACTCTCCACTAATGACATCTCCTATCAAATGATGATGTTCTTCAACAGATCTAAATGTCAATATGGTGGGGCTATGGGGGTCATTATTATTCCTCTAGATGGTGAGCCTATGCCTTTGTCATTTAAATTGGATTTTGAATGAACTAAAAATATGGCTAAATATGAGGCTTTAATCTTAGGACTTAAAATAGCTCTCTTCTTAGGTATCAAATCCATAAATATTTTTGGTGATGCTCAGCTAGTGGTTAACTCGGTTAATGGTTCTTACATATGCAAAAATGAGATTCTATAGTGGTATAAACATCATGTAGATACACTATTAGGATCATTTAACTCTTATCTCTTACAAACTATTCCTCAATTTACAAATAAGTTTGTTGACATGATGGCCTCACTTGATTCACACATACCCTCTTCATCCTCTTCCTCAAGAATCTATGTCATCATGCATCACTTAGCATTACCCTCCTATATATCAACTAACATCCTCTTTATCATAAATTTAACCTATAACCCACATTACTTATGGTAAAAATAACTCATGGATTACTTTTTTTTTTCTATTACCCCCTCTGATCTTTCCAATAATGGGAAATGCACCTTCATAAAATGTGCTGCTCATTACACTATACTAGGGGGAAGTCTCTACAAGTGAGGTTTTGATGGTCTTATCCTTAGATTCCTCACTAGTATTGAGGATCCCTTTGATATTAAGGAAGTCCATGATGGGATTTGTGGTGGAAATTTCAATGGTCACACAGTTGCCAAGCATATCATTTGACTTTGCTATAATTGGCCAATGCTTCATCAAGACTATGTTGATTATATTTGGCATTATGTTAAATGTCAACAACATGCTAACTTCATTCACATTTTAAGTCATGCATTAAAAATTGCCAAATACTTTTGGCCCTTATTCCAATGGGGCTTATATCTAATTAGGGAGATTAACTCTCATTCATCCCTCTGTCATCATTTTATCATTATTTCCATTAAATACTTCACCAAGTGGGTCGAGGCCATCCCTCTCATCTCCACTAAAGTTGAAAAAATTGTTGACTTCATCAACCATCACATCATTTATAATTTTGGTGTTATACATAAAATTATAATAGATAATAAAAAATCTTTCAAAAATGAGACTGTTTAAAGTCTTTGTGATACATTTGGAATCAAATTAAGCTTCTCATCACCATAATATCCATAAAGAAATGGATGGGCAGAAGCTTCTAAAAAAATATTTACTAAAATTCTCATGAAGTTAGTCAATGATATGGGCAAGGTTTGGCACACACACACACACACATTCCTTTTGCTTTATGGACTTACAACACTAAAATTCAAACCCCTATGGGTGCTACACCTTTTTTCATGGTATATGGGATAGAGGATATTTTACCTCTTGAAGTACAGATTCCTTCTCTTCACATTTATCTATAAGACATACTTACTAATGATGAATTTTTCTAAGAATATTTAGCTCAACTTGAATTGTTTGATGAGCACTGTCGCATAGCCCTTAACCACCTCCAAATATATCAAGAGCATATCAAACACGCTTATAAAAAAAATCTCAAAGAGTGAGATTTCAATATAGGAGATTTCATCTTAAATAAAATCAACATGTGATGAACATGGAGAAAACAAAATGGGGTAAATTTTCTCCTAATTGGCTTAGGCCTTATATCATAACTCATAAGTATGGCTCAGGAACTTACCACTTGTCTTATCTTAAAGGAAAGCTAGAAGTCAAGCCTTTAAATGCCTTACACTTATGACCATTCTTTTGTTAACCAAGCATCACTTCCCCTCATGTTTAACTTGAGCTCATCCCTTGAGCATCCATATTACATTCATTTCCCTTCCTCTTCACCCTTACTCCTATACAATTAGTTAACTTATACAATGGTGTGGTTTTACCCTCAAAGTGGAAAAATCCTAAGCCTCTATAGTCTTGTCCATGACTAAAATCATAAATAAAAAAACAAAAAAATAAATAAATGGGTTATGTGACAAGTTATAAACTCTTAGGTCATACTTCTTAATGTAGACTACTCCCTTGAAGGAAAACTATATAACTTCCCTTTTCTACTATCAATAAACTACTCCCTTGAAGGATAGCTATTTAAACTTAAAAATAAATGCTTAGACCACTCCCTTGAAGGATGGCTAAGTTGAGATTTATTCTCAAAGGTAAATATAAATAAAAAAGGCTTCTCACATTGGTCAACTTTATACGACCTTAACCCATACAAAATCCCATTATAGGCTTCCCACATTGATCAGCTTACACACACAAAAAAAAATCTATAAGTCATGGACTTGTCTATAGTAGCTCTCGAGCCATCCATAAAAAAACATATCATCCCCACTTTTTAGGTTATGTTACCCAAACATTTTCCCTCACTTTACCCTTTTTTCCCCTCATACTCTTTCAAAGGACTGTAAAGCTCACTTAATATAAAGTAAAAATGATGCTTCTTTAACAAACATAATGGTTCAAAGATATAAGGCATGAAAGAGGATCATTTTATTGAGCCTATTTATGTTCTAATTATGGTCTTTACCAGTACACGAGCATTCTATATCTTTATTTTCCCATCCACGTCACATGTCGATCTATCTATTGAGATGAAGAAACAATGGCATACCAACACTATCAAAGCCTATTCAATTTATTTTATGCATACACCATCATAAATATGGAAAAAGTTTGAAATAAACTAACATAACCAATTTATTCATTTTAAGCATACACCAGCACAAAATATGGAAAAATGCTAAGATGAAACTAAAAAACCAATTATACATATACCATCACATATATGGGAAAGGCTAGTCTAACTCAACTAACATGATTAACATTAACATCAAAATTAGCATATCATAAAATAATCATCATCCATATCATCATCATCTATCACAATACATACATCTCAAAATCACAATAAATAAACATCTCATGTGTGTGTGTGTGTGTGTGTGTGTGTGTGTGTGTGTGTGCGCATTCATGCACACACTTAGAATAAATGTCCATAACTACATCATCATAATATCATATCTCTCTCTCTCTCTCTCTCAAAATATACATCTTGTAGCTTTGGCTCATAGGCTAGTATACATATAACATATATAAACAAAAAGGAAAAATCTGAAACTTAGGATATTTGAGGCTCTCTACATGGTCATGAAGAAGCAATGTTATCACCACTCTCTTCCTATCTATGTCTCCATGAGCTAAAAACCATGGTAGGTGACATAGATCTCTTTTTCTCTCTGAACTATGAATATCTATGAATCTATGGAAACTCCCTGGTGGTCCTCTCATAATATGTAGTCTCATCCAAGGTGGTCATATATCTTGCCAAATACATGGTATATAGTGGTCCCATAACACCTACTGATGGCCCAACCTGTACTAGTCCTTATGGTGTAGGAGGAGGAGCAGCCTGACTTACTACTCTCAAGCTATACCTCTTTGTTATGACTACAGTCACTAGACCCTATAACACTTTGACTTGGCCCTATAATTCTACAACCTAGCCCTATAATTTTCCAACCTAGCCCTACAATGTCACCACTTACCCTTGTAAGGCTAATACCTATGATATATCTTATGCTTATATAGTTGCATCCCTCTCTCTCACCAACCCTTATAAATCTGGTGGTGGCCTCTTGACCTCCACCATGGGATGAAAATGTACCCACCAAGTTGTATATGCTATTGTGCACCCTAGATTTCCAACACTTGACCTTACTAGAAACTCCTCAAAATTTGGCTCATCTATCTCCTAGGGCAATGGTAGGGGTGTCTCTATGTCATCCCTCCTATATTGAGGGAAGGTAGGTAGAATATCCTATAATAGACCAAACTACCTCCTAACCCCTATCATGGGTACCATCTCTAACTCACCAGCTCATCTCCCCCTTATCCATAGTGAGCTCTACAAACCAATAAGATATTGTGCCTATCCTCTAAAAATTGGGTATGTCAAGTAGGGTCTTCACAAAATATCCATAGGGATCAAACCCTTAATTATGTACCTATAATAGGCAATGTCACACACTACACCATCCACTCAGGTCTATGTCATTCCTTCTCTCCACTATCTAAAACCAACCCTAAAGCTAGCTAGAATCATGGTAGGTAACCCCAATGGTCATATCACCATGATGTTATCATATGCCCAACAATGTAGTATATTGCCAACACACAAATTATATCACCGTTGTAGTCTCAAACCCCATAGATCTCTATATAATTTCACTAAAAATACTAGACCTCATGCAAAAATAGTCCACTACTCAACCATCTATACAAGCACACTTGTCAATGTAATCATAAATATACTACCATCTACATCTAGTAATGTATACACCATGATCCCAATCATCATCAGGATGCTAAGTCAATGTTGCTCCTCATCAGCCATATATAATGGCTCATAGGTGAAACTCATAGAATGATAAGTCACCTCACTAACATGATCACCATATAATGCCACCATGTGTATATCATGTGTCTCTCTTGATCATGTGAAGAACTCCTCAACCTAGAGTGGTAGCCATAAAATATTATATACATCCTCCTACGTCACTATCAACTCTTCAATTGGTAGATGGAAAGAGTTTGTAGTGTGATCCCACCTCTCAATAAATGCTATCATAAGGCTCACATCTTGGAAAAATTTATAATATCATCTCACTCTTCCTAACCCCATGACTCCATGTGCTCCCACTCATCTAGATGACATCTCTCCTCATATGCATCACAATCCTTAGTAGGTGATCTCGTAATGTTAGCTCCATCTTCACCTACATCCATACACACACAACTCAAGTCACATACTTTATAATATAACCTATCACCACCTTTTTCCCTTCTCTTTGGGATAACTACATTGGTCTAAGGCCCTAGACCAAGCTATGTAGGTAGCACTCAGTCAGCATAAGGTCTTCTAAGGTTAGCTAAGCCATATACCCACCTAACTAACTACCCTACTCTTTTCTCTCTACCTTAGACTATACTGCCTCTTCTCTCTCTCCACCCTAGGTCCATTTCTTATCATAACTCTAGGCTCCATGGCTTATATCCCTAACCCTTGACACTATGCCCTATTTTTTAATCCCTAGGCTTCTTGACCTATCTCAACCTAACTTTCTAGCCATTTCCCCTAACACACTTTTTAATCACACCTTAAATATTTTTCCTAGTCTCTAGGAGAAATACATTGGCTTGAAGCCCTAAACTAAACTATGTAGGTATTACTTAGTCAACATGGGGTCTTCTGAGGCTACCTTAGTCATTAGGCTAATCTTCTACTTCTACTAGGGATCCAAATTGGGCCTTTCTCATATTTTTCTAGTTCTTCACAGTCATTGTCATCAGATTTAATGCTGACATCAACACTTTGTAGGCATACATGTTGACTGATGTTGGTAGATACCTACTAACCTCAGTATCATGTCTCCTGATGTCAGTAGAACCAATCGATGTCAGTGACTAGTTTGGTCTTAGGGCTAAATGATCCAAACCCCAAACTATAATTTAACCTAAAAGCCTACCCCAAATTCCCCCCAAATTATCCTAAAACTACCCTACCCTATTTCCTACCCCTCTACTAACATTTTCTATACCCCAACCTCTAAAGTTGCCTAAAACTCTAAATAACCAAATCAAGTTTCAAAACAACTATTAAAGGATATTACCTCATCTCTCAATCTTCTCTAGGTTGGCACAACTAGATCTTATGGTGGTGTACCTCCCACTAGGTCCCCTCCTTGTTCTACCATATTAGTCACTCTCACAACTCTATTTTTTCTCTAATCACAAGTTGTAAATGAGTTTGGTTGACTGTCAAACCCCCTTTTATCAAGTTTGGTTGGCCATCAATATTGGCATTCTTGACCTAATCCACTAGTATCAATGTTTATGCCTACTAACATCAATAATCTTGCCCTAATGTGATGATGTCAGCAGCATTTATTACCAATATCAGCAATGTCACTGATGTCAAAATGATTGCAACAATGTTTTCCCCAAAAAAGCAACCTAAAATTTTCACACTTTACCCATACTTTGAGGTAATTTGAATATCACTTAAATCTTCACCCATGATGACTTTTCTTAGAGATCACAAATATCTCCTCACTCATTGACCCTTTTACACCAACCTTGCATTGCTTGTCTTGATCACTTATGCTATTATGCTATAGTTGGATATTATGCACATGTATGTATATTAGGTGTTTTAAATGGAAAAAAAGCTTTTCATGTCACCTTTAACCCTTTTGTGTTTCCCAGGGGCACTTCCTATGTCAGATACCTAGGACACATCAATCATTAGAACTACAACTTTGATTATTTTGACCTATCAGTTATCACTTACAAGCTGTGCTTTGGTTATTTATATTTGAGTCCTCATCAACCTTGCCTATTCTTGACTTTATAAACTATAACTTATACTATTATACACATATGAAGTGATACCCAATTCTCTATCACTCACCCAATTACCTTTTTATCAAACTGATACCTGATTCTGGTTTCTCCTCCATTGATTCCTATTTTGAGGGGGGATACTTCATCTAATACTTGGAGCATATAACTCTTATTATTATGTTGTAAAATTTTTAGTACAAATTATAAGACAAAAAAGGTCAAATGTAGATACCAATATTATGTCACACACACATGTGCAACTCCTTGTGTTGAAACCCCTTTTAGCTTATTTTTCAATAATAACAATTAGCCTCCCTAACCCATACTTTTACCCCTCACATATTTAATTAATTTAAAATACTTAATTAAGTTAATTAAAATCCCATTTTTTCCACCTTACCTAGCCACCTCATCCTATGACTAATTCTCATCTAATGAGTTACCTCAAGACCTAGTACCCTCATCTTAACTATCCATGACTTATTCTCACTTCAAAACTTAATTCCTAATAAACTACCTCCTTCTTAACCTCTTATTTTTACCATTTTTTAATGGGTGCCACACTTGGCACAAAGAGAAACAAAAAATAGGCCCAAAATAGTAAGCTTTACCTATTCTAGGGTCATCAACATCAGTCAACCCATGGTTGATGTCGGTGGGATCGCTGACATCAATGATATAAGCCAAACTCTAACCTAAAGTTCAAGTTGACAAAAATCAATAAAATTCATTCTTAATTACATTCAAGCTCTTGGTATTCAATTTTTTGACATCCTAACTTACTGTCATCTTGCCTAAGTCAATCATGATTAGGAATTAATCTCTTGAGGACCAACAACACCTATTTGTCCTCTTTATTTAGACCATCAGTTTAGACTACCTAATAGGGACCATCAATCTGGTACTTATCATCTAGTGACCACTATAGCTAAGTACATCACTTATTTTGTATGTATTTTAAGCATTTATTATACTATCACTTTATATCTACTGTGCATTATTTTACACACTCTTGACTGAACCCCCATGAGAGAGTTATAAAGCTTCCTTGCTTGTTTCCCCTTTAACTTAACACACCAAACCTCTAACCAAATATACCAAAACCATAATATCTTTCTCATAACTCTCCCCAACCTACTATAACTAATAAAAACCATTTATTAGACCCAAAAAATCCTTTTATTATCTCCTAGGTAATTATTGCCCCTATCAACCTCAACATCCTAACTAACATTGGTTACCATCACCACTGACCTCAGTAGAATAATTGATACTAGTCACTCCCCTACTGATGTTGGTGACTGTGGATTCCCTAAACTTTTCAAAATATACCCAAATAACTTTTAAAATACAAAAAAAATACACTACCTACAACCTGTCACTCTCTACTGCACTTAGGTTATGAATAACAGTAACATTATTTCTCTTTCTATCCCTCTTTATTTTACCTCTCTTCTAGTTATTTATTACTTTTTTATCTCTCAAAAGTGAGCTATCATCTCTAATGAAGTTTCACACTTCTTATAAAAATCACATAGCTTGGCATCCCACTAATTTATCTACTAACAAACATCTTGTGGTAGTGCTTTCTTACTTGTAGGTAGTCTTCCCTAGCCAAAGAGGAGTGCCCACAATGTTTGGATATGATGCATAAACCAATTTGGGTTCATTATAATAAATTATCCCTATCATTATTTTTTGTTTTCCTTTAGACATGAAATAGACAAAATTTAGCAAAACAATAATCAAGGAAGTCTGCAAAGATTTTCCACATTTGATATGTTAATTGCTAATATAGCTTTTCCCTCAATTGTTAGTTTTATGTCTTGAATTTGAATAGTTTCTTTGAATTTCGGGTTGCATTTTCTAATCATAGGGTTTCTAATTTATATGTATTCTAGATTAGTTGGAGGATCTTAGATTTTGATTTATTTCATTCTACTCTATATTCAGATGTGTAAATGCTATTTGATTATAGTGGTAAATCCTTAGAGTAGACCTAGTTCTTACTTGTGACTCTTTACATTATCCTTTGAAGTGTGCTTAGTATATAGTGAAATTTGAGATTAGGTTATGTTGCATTATATATTGGTTAAATGCATACTTAGTATTAATTTATAATTTATCATTATATTTGAAACTAATATTAACAATCACTAATTTATTTTTTACCCTACCCTTCTCTTTGATCCTTTTTTACATGAGATCACTTTATTTTTATATTCATTAAAAATATCCATCTAGATTAATTTTTATCTTAAGCTCAGGTCATAATTCATTAAGTATTAACATATATTCTATAAAATTCATAAAGTATAGACCATGATGGCTCCCAACCATCACTCATTATAAATTTGTGGAACACTAATACATATCTCTACCATTATTTCACCATAGGTGACATCAAGTTGCCACAACCTGCTACTCATGCTTTGAATTCCTATACTTATAAAATGAAAATTATTCTTTGAATGCTAAGAAACCCTATGGTACACTTAGAGGCATCAATAAGGCATTCTCCATTAGCACTAGAAGGAGGGCTTCTTTTGGTGAATTCTTTAAATCTTAGTTGAGTTTTGGTTTGTTTTGTCTTAAGATTAATGGTATCTTTGCACCTTTGAGTAATTACTTTCTTAGAAGTATAAAGATCATTGATCTTTGTATTTTTTAATGTATATTTTTGCTTCCTTAGACAAAATTCTAAGTTATTTGGGATTTGATGCTTGTTTTCAATAAATTTTTCTTAATCTTTGAAAATTCATAGTATCTAATATTAGGAAAACTTTTTTTAATTGAAGGTTTTTATATCTTTCATAGATATGAGTTTCTTTAGGCTTAGAATTATAAAAATAGATCATATTCATGTAATTAAATGCATTTTTGAGCTAGTTTAGTCAAAGATCAATGCCCTTTACTATTTTTTATACAATCTTTGAAAAATAAGCCTAATGTGTAGGTTTAACTCTTTTTATTTATAAAAGTTAGCTTGATAAATCATATTCCAAGTAGGATATTTAATTTTCAAGCTGGAATTGCCTAGGATTAGAACAAGATCACAATTAGAGACTAGGGAGCCTTTGCTTGAGCTTGAGGTTCACAAAAAATATAGACGTGACAAAGGTAGATGCAAGAGATCCAAATATTTTCCAACTTCACCTCTTCAAGCTACTTGTGCCATCAATATTTTTCCAAGTATGGCTTGGTTGGGAGAATCTTCAATCAATATACCAGGTGTAGTACATGATCTCCCATGTAACCTAGAGAAGTATTTTCCTACATTTATTCCAACTATTATTACAATTGTTGAAGAGAACATTAAGTCCTTTAAAGCTAACTTAAGATTAATAAATGTTTTACATGACTATATATCTTGAAATCTATTCCCATTTAAATTTAAATATACTACTTATAAATGGTTCTTGAACTTGCTTGATAATTACATCACTAGTTGGGATCATTTGATTGATGTTTTTATTGATTGTTATTCCTTTTGTTATTCATCATAGTTCACCACTATTAGAAGAGATGAAAGCAAGCCTATTAGGTCCTTCAATGTTAGATTTCAAAAAGTATACATCAAGACCATAGAACCATATAAGCATGATGATGTCTTAGCTTTATAAATCTATAAAGATGTAGTGGATACCATGACCTATGTATTTTTAAAGAGATCCATGCTAGCTATAATTTCATTAGCTAGGGCCTATTCTGAGCTAGTAACCATCAATGATCATATACAATCATAAGGTAAAATGGCATACTCTATGCCAAACATCAACCCAAATATGCATGTGATGAACTTATTCCCTAACAACAACCAAAATATCCCAACATTAAACTAACTCCCAAACTTAAATCAATTTCCATTGAGTCATGTTGCTCTTAATCAAAACATAAGATTCTTAAATCATCTTACTAAAGGATTTAATACAAATGATCAAATATCTTTGATACCAGCTACTAGTGTTAACAATAACCAGGTACATAATTCTAAAACTCCCAAAAATGAGAATGAATTTATCTTAAAAATGGTCCAAATTTTGAGCTCTAATTTTCTTCAGCTACAAAAAGAAGTTGGAAATAATAATGAAAGATCAAGTAGGAACTTCTCATTTCAAAGGTATAATAGGACAAATAATAGATTTTAGAATAATAGATTTCATAATAATAGGAATAATAAGCCATCTTCTAAAAATAAGACCATAGATATTAACCTCATTGATATTGCATTACCTAATTATTATAGATTATATTGCATAGCCAAGCATGGTGAAATTGATTGCATTGAATTTTGTAAAGCCTTTGAGGCTTTCTAGAGGACTTGGATACATTTGAAGTGGTCCCTAATAAGGAATATGGTTCAAGTGATTCTAGATTCAAGTCATCTGATCAAGCCTTCATGGTGGATACTTTTGATTTCCCCTTTGAAGAGGAAAATGAACCTAATAAGATCCCTGAGGAGATCTAAGCTTTTCAACAATTCTTGAAAAAGACCTATCCTTTGAGGAATAGAGATCATAGGTAGCCTTTTACACCTCAATGCCTCAAAATAACTTTGGAACTCTTCTAGACACTTCTTCAAGTAACAATCCTGAGCCACCTAAAGGGAGTACTTTTAAACTTAATGTTGATATTCCTAGTTATTCTAATAAAACTGGATATAACATAGTTAAGGATATGAAGAACATAAAGGCTAATATTATATTTTATGAACTAACATATATCATGGAGCAAAGGCACCTCCTACTGGAATCTCTATCAAAGAATTCTAATAATCCACCCAAGGTTGATCACGCCAATGTGACAGTACACAAAGCCAAAGCTGAATTTCCTCCTTTCTTGCTTATTATCAAGATGTTTGGTAAGAACTTAGAGATTTTTTTATTAGACTCAGGTGCATATACCAATATCATTATTTTAGGTATATGTAGACAACTTGGCCTAACTCTTATAAAGTCTTATAGGGTCATCACCTAATTAAACAAATCTAGAGTCAAGGTTGTGGGAAAACTATTAAATGTTCATATGTAGTTAGCTTATGAGCCTAGTGTGTAGCAATTCAATGATATTCAAGTTACTGATATACCTAATATTTATGGAATATTTATAAGCAAGGAATGGACCAAGGATTTGAATGGTTACATGTGCATATATTCCTCACATTTGTGGCTACCTTGGAAGGGAGTTTTTAATCAAATTAGGGTTGAGAGAGAACCAAGAATGAAACACATGATAATAGAATACAATGTTGTAAATGAGAGGGTAAAAATAATTAAATTATAATTAGGGGTTTTCACTCTAGAGATTGATAAGGTATGTGGTCTCAAAAGTGCCCATGTTGTTCTTAAACTATGGAAATTACATATTGATGGTGTTAGGTGTAATGTTAGATTCAGAGTAGGCATTGTCCTTACTAACCCTAAAGGTAAGAAGTATCATGCTTCATATAAAATCTAATTCCATTGAACTAAAAATATTACTAAATATAAATCCCTTATCCTAGGATTATAATTTAATATAAAGAATAAGATAAAAAAATTACTATTTTATGGGGATTCATAACTAGTGGTCAACAGGTAAAAAATTAATACCAATGCAACCTCTCATATCTGAAAAGGTATAAGTTCAAGGTTTGGGATTTTATTGATTCCTTTAAAGCTTTTAACATTACCTCCATCCCAAGAGAGGAAAACTAAGTTGTTAATGAGTTGGCATCTACTATAGCCAACCTCATGCCCAACCAAGATTCCCCTGATTTTAGTATTGAGTTAATCCCTTATCCTTCAATTCCCAATAATGTTAACCATTTTCAAGTTTTTAATGATGTTCAATAGATATTGGATTTCATGACCAATTATATAGTATTTGATGCTCATATTATTGATGAGATTAATGAAAATGTATCTAAAGAGGACAAGTTTGATGGTAAAGTCATTTAGTTGAATGACAACAAGATCCCCAAGGGGATGATTGCTTTAGAGAGACTGTTTGATCAAGACAAACTAGATATAGTATCTAAGGTTCCTAAAGTAACTAGGAAATATTATAATGTTATTTATCTTGGTCTCAAAGATCAACCCCAAATAGTAAATGTTGGAAAATCCTGTATAAACATTAAAAACCAGAAGGCCAAATAACACCTTACCCAATATAGGGATGTCATAACATGGTCCTATGATGACTTAAAGATATTTGATCCTAGGGTCATCTCTCAAACCATCCCCTTAAAATAAAAATGTAAACCATTCAGGTAGAAGCAGAGGCCTATAAACCCTATCTTAGAACCCATGATCTTTAAAGAGGCTAAAAGATTACTAGATGCTAGGACAATCTTCCCCATCAGGCATTATACCTAGATGGCTAACTTAGTGCCAGTTAGGAAGAAGAATGGTGAGATTATATTTTATATTGACTTCAAAAACTTAAACAAATCATCAAAAAATGATAAGTATCCCCTTACCTCTCTAGACCAAGTAATTTAAGTTGTTTTAGGTTCAACTATGATGTCTTTTCTTAATGGATTTTTAGGTTACAACTAGATGTTGGTTGATAAAGAGGATAGGATGAAAATAACCTTCACAAAAAAATGGGGAACCTTTGCTTACAAGAGGATTCCATTTGGGATAATCAATGTGGGAGTTACTTTCTAAGGAGATATAGACCATGCCTTCTAGGGATTGATAGGTAAGTGTATTATTATATATAGGGATTATCTAACAGTTTTTTTAAAAAACAAGGAAGATCATGTCATGTACTTTCAATAAGTCTTTGAGAGATGTATAAGGTATGAAATCTCCTTAAACCCTAAAAAAGTAACATCTATGTTATTGAAGGTAAATTATTGGGTCATGTTATAACCAAATATGGGATCTCTATAGATCCTGAAAGAGTGGAGGCCATATCTATAATAGAACCTCCAAATAGTAAAAAAGAGCTAAAGTCATTTTTTGGTAAGATAATTTTTTTAAGAAAGTTTATTTTTGGCTTTTTAGAGATTGTCAAGCCACTGAATGACATGATGAAGAAGGATGTCAAGGTCACATGGAATGAAAAATCCACAAAGGCATTAAATGACATCAAAGATCCCATTAGCCAAGCTTTAGTCCTTATAAGTCTTAACTTCTCAATAGACTTCTATCTCTATTCCTTTACATATAACCACACTATGGTTACAGTGTTAACTCAAAATATTGATGGGTGTGATCACCCAATAACTTTTATGAGTACTAATTTTAAGAATGTTGAGTTAAATTATTCATTGATTGATAATCAAACATATGCATTAGTTAAGGTAGTTAAGAAATTTAGGCATTATATCTTTAAAAATAAGGTGCATGCTATCTTACCTAACCCTGTCACTAAACTTATGTTATGTTAGAATGAGCTGGGAGAATGTAGAGGTAAGTAGATGTCTTTTTTTTAGGAGAATGACTTGGAGATGAAAACAAAAAAATTAGTAAGATGCCAAGGATTGATCCAGATGATTGTTAATGCTAACCCTAGGCTAAGTATTATGCAAGTAGATCAATAAACCTTTCAAACTAGTGAATGGTATGATTCAATCATACATTTAATAATTAATGGTACTTGTCTTGCAAGATTATTTGGGGAGAAAAAAGGGCCCTAAGTTTGAAGGTATCCCATTAACTAATCATATATGGGGTCTTGTATAGAATAAATTTTAAAGGAGTTTACTTGAGATGTGTCTCATAAGAATAAGCCACAAAAATACTAAGCACCTTCAATGAAAAGCTGGGCAGTAGACATCCATCTGGGAGGACCATAGGCCATAAAATTATCAAAGCTAGATACTATTGGCAAACTATTTTTAAGGATGCTCATAAGCATGTGAGAGAGTGTCACTCATGTCAAATCTTTAGCACCAAGGAACCAAAGGTAATAATGCCTCTACAACCAATCATGGTTGAAAAACTATTTACATAATGGGGGTTGGACTTTATTAGGGTAACCAATCCTAATTCATCTAATGGTCACAAATATATCTTGACTACCATATACTATTATACAAGGTTAACCGAATCTACAACCACTAAAAAATGTAGGACTGAAGAAGTGATGAAAAGTTTGGAAGAAAACATTTGTACTAGGTTTAGAACTCTAGTCTCTCTAGTATGTGATAATGGATTAGCATTTATATCTATAGAGATGACTAAATTGGATTATGATAATGAAATTACTCTCAAGTTTGAATCCAACCATTATCCCAAAGGAAATGGAGTCTCTAAATCTAAAAATAAAAACCTAATGAAGGTAATAAAAAAGTCTACTACATACAAGCCCAGGACTCAACATACGCTCCTTAAATTTTCACTTTGGGTTGATAGGATAGGAATTAAGTAAGCATTAAGAGCCTCACCATTTATATTTTTGTATGGATAATAACCTATCTTTCTTATCACTCTCAAGTTGCCTACATAAAAATTTATGTAGGAATACATGGAAGAGAGCTAAGAACTTGCCAACTCAAAATTGTTGGACATCATTTAGATGGAAGATGTAAGGGAGAAAGCCTTTGTTGAATTTAGTAGACATTAGACCACACTTAAGAGATGGTTTGATAAAAGATCAAAGATTAAGGTGTTTAGATAAGGGGACCTAGTTCTTCTTTAGGACAAAGCATATGAGCCTAAGGGCAAACATGACAAATTCACACCTTTATGGATTGGCCCATACCATATTTTAGAAACATTAGGAAATAAAACCTTAAATATCAAAGATATAAAAGGATTAGATTTTACATTGCCCACCAATGGGTAGTACCTCAAGAAATACTTTTCTACTACTCCTCCAGAGGTCTTCATGGAGTAAACTATAAGATGGTTAGATTTAATGTAGGCAGGTTAGCTAGTTTCCTTTCAGTTCTTTTCTTATTATCCCTTGTTTATATATAAGTATGTGTATATTTATTTGATTTATTTTGCTTTCTTGATTTATATTTTGTCTTTCCTTTGTGTTGCCTTATTCCTTGATTCTAATAATTCTTTTTGGATAATATTGAGATCAAAATATGAAGTTTTCTTGAAAATTCCCAAAATTTAGAAATATAGGTGTGTACCTCATACATATTATGGATATGGTTATAAAATGTAAGCATAATGTTGTAATTTTAAGAAATTGGTAAGGACCAATAGAAAAATTTAATTATTTCATGAGAACTTGACCATTGTCTTGACCCCAAATTGGTTTTAAGAAAATATACACTTGTAGGGTGAGGACTCAAACCATCATGGTATAGCCATAATATCACTTAATCAACATCCTTGCCTAGGATAATGGTTGTAGCCATAGGTTATTTTTCAAAGATAAAGCATTTGACCAAATCTTGAAACTTGGATATTATGGTTCCCAACCTTTTTGAAAGCATAAAGGTCTAAATAAAATACAAAAGAATAACTCAATGAAAAATCAAAAGCTTTTAGGCATAGGTGATTTTGGTAATCTCCACTGGGGCTATGGACACTTGGATGGCAGTGGAGCAAGACCTTGAGTGGAGCCAAAGGAATATCTATCAGGGCTATAAATGCCTAGCTAGAAATAGAACAATGCCTAATCCTTCCTTAAAGTAAAATCATGGTTCTTAATGAACATATTAACATGATATAAGTTAGTATTAGTGATTAAGGACATTAAACATGGAAGTTGTTTCTTGAACCCTAGTGCAGATAGTAAGTGGAATCAAAGAACACACATAGTATGGTTGTGTATTGATATTTACCCCAAGTATATAAGTACAAGGTTTGTTTCAACCTTAATCTAATCTAGATGATGGTATTGATCAAGTGGAGTGGATGACCTAATTATTCATCTAAGTTAGAGTCTCTAGGTTCTAACATATTTCTATGTCTCCCCCATGAGTCACCATTTGTTGAGGCTAATATACCCCCATTTTTTGAAAATTATGACCCTTGAGAAACCATAAAGAGTAAACATGAAAATATGATATGATAAGATCATTTGTAGAATTTGAAGATTATCCACTTTATCAAAAGTAAGATTACTTATTATGTTTTGCTTTAATTTTGACTAATATTGATAATAAATGGTCTTCATATCTTTTAGTTGTAGGTTCCATTGTGTTTGTTCCTAATAAATTCATGTTCCAAAACCTTGGTAAAACCCTCAATTGAAATTTGAATATTGGCAGGAACCAATTGGTAAGAATCTTTTTAAAAATCCATTTTTGGACCTAAGTATAAAACTCATATTTTAAGATTAGTCATGTTTTTTAACATGACTAAAACTTAGCCTAAAATGCTTGGTCCACTTTATTATTTTCCCCTTTAAATTTTCTTATATGCCTAACTAATATTCGTTCTATAGGGTCCTTTTAATAATTCCTAGTTTAGCCTAATGTTTTAACCCTAAGGCCCCATTATATTTATTAATATTAATAGGAACTTAGCCTTAATACCTTATATTAAGCATCAGCTCATCGAATCCAATTTTATGTTAATAATTCATTTATTAGCCTAAGGTTTTAATCCTAAGGCCTCAATGTATTTATTAATGTGAATGACACCTTAGCCTTAACATCTTAGCCTAGGTATTTTATTCTACCATGATCCTAACCTAACTTCCTTACATTTTATAGGATCTAATGACCCTTGATTTATCATAGTATTTGATCCAATGGAGTGAGGAAGGCCCATACTTTGACTTAAATAGCATGAAACTTAGATAACCTATTGGTTCACATTTCATTATGGCCTTTCAATTGAATGGCACAAGGAAATCTTGATAGAGTTTTACACATAGCCCCTTTGACCAATCACATTCAAGTTCTTTGATCATGATCAATGGTTTTTGCTTCATCTCAAAGACCTAATCAAATAGAGTGAGGCATGGTTGAGAAGTCAAAGGATTACAAAAAGCCTGTAGGATTAACATGTGACACCCTTACATTTGATGATAAAATTTAAATGGGTCCCACTTGATAAAGAAACTAATCATGAGCAAGCTCTCGAATAAAAATATTATGACTATCGCTTTATCACCAATTTTGATCTGATAGAGTGAATTAAGTCCAAGATCCTAAGAAGCCCTATAGAGGTGCCAAGTGGCATTCTTGTATTGGGTTATAATAATTTTATGAGATTAAAATTAACATTCATGTTACTATCATTTGATGTCCACAATGATGTATCTGACATCTATGTGATCATTAAATTTAATCCCATCAAATTAAAATTTTAGTAGCTTAAAATTGACATTCACATGACCATCATTTGATGCCCATGAGGACTTATTTGATGTATATGAGACCATAAAATTTAATCTAATGAATTAGTCTACATAGGATCAAAATACACTCCAAAATCTTGTTGAAAGGCCTGGAAATTACTTTACAAGCTAAGGGAAATGCTCAAAAGATGCTCAAACATTGGAAATATTCAATCTATAAAGACTAAAATGGTCTTATGGTCTAAGTATATGCAAAATGAATTTAGTCCAAGCCTATATCCTAAAGTTCCCATTGCATGTTGTTTAAATTACATGAACCTTAGGCTAAAGACTTATTCTAAATCTCGTTTTAAAAAGTCTTTGAAAATGTATAACTTAGGCTAAATGCATCTAACCAAAGGTTTTCATGTGTTTGTTACTACATTAAAAACCTATCTAATGTTATACCATTATATCATGTTAAACCCATTTTGAGCATGATTTATAAGGCTTGGCATAAATATTTTAGCCAAAAGTATACATTTTGTTTATTAAACATAATGCAAAATTTGGCCTAAAATATTTAAACCTTGGTCCCCTTTATATGAATTTGGAAAACTTAGGTATAAATTTCTAAGCCTAAGGTTTATTTTGTGTTTAATAAACATGAAATAAACCTTAGCATAAGGAATTTAAGCCTAAGTCCCACCTTAGTAAAGTTATAACTTAAAGCTTGATCATCTTTATAGATTAATGGATCAGACTTCATCACCAAAGGATGATCTAATGGCATGAAAGCCCTAAATAATTTTTAATAAATCCTCAAGAGCCTATGATCTTTATGTGTGGTGAAAGCCCATTCAAAGTAGAATTGATAGATGATCTAATAGTTCACACTTTGTCATTAGAGGATGATCCAATGGTGTGAAGTCACCCATGAATTTTCAAAGGCACATGAGCTCACCACATGGCCAATGCTAGTTTAACAAATGATTGAAATATGATACAAAGCATGGGGAGGCATGCAAAGATTCTAAGTGTCACAACTATGGGGCTTGGAATATAAAAAAATACAATCATAGACAAAGGATCAAATTACAATCAATGGCTCATGCTAATCTAAGATCTTAATCCAATGGTTCAAAATAAAAGGGGGGAATTTTAAATGCCAATAACTAGTGCTCAAAAGGAATTTATGAAAAATGTTATAAAAGGTCTATATTGATGCCACATAGGTGCCATATAGGTAGAAAAGGACAAAATAGGAGATCTTGAGGGCTCAAAAATGCAAATGTAAAAAGGTAAAGGTCAAAATCAAATCTAAGGCATGTATAAGCTAGAGTCTAGATATATCCTAGTATTAAAGCTCTAAACCCCTAAAACCTACATAAAATCAATCCAAATGAACTCAATTGGTTAAAATTTGATCCAAAGAGAGTTTGATTGTGTTTTTGAGTGAAAAAGAGCTTTCATAGAGACCATTTACTATCCAAGGTGAGTAATTTTTAGGAATAAAAATCATGGTAGCTCATAGGCAATAGCTAAAAGAGGAAACCAAGATCTACTTATCAATAGATAATAAGGGGTGAATATTCAAAGACAATAAATTAGATGTTGTGGATCTTAATTCTCTGGGCATTAGGAATTGGTCTTAACTCTTAGACCCTGGTTGCACCAAGGGTCCTAATTCTTCAAGGACTTTGAGGGTAAGATTCCAATAGTCCAATTCAAGGAAGGCATCAAAGTAATAATGACCTAGTTAGACTGAGCCTTTAGAGCCCCCTCAACCACGTATGTAAACAAAATTTAGGTCTCTTATGTGAAATTCATGGTGGAAGAAAATCTCATCCCTCTAATTGGAGATTGGATCAATGTCGTCTTCACCAAGTAGTTCACTGCCATAAAAAAGAAGACATCTAAGAAATTTTATGTGATGTCATACATAATAGATGCCCTAATTGACTATATAAAATTCCCATGTATTAGAAATTGGTATTCTAAGGGAAAAACTACCATTTCCTACCATTACTCCAAATTGCACATCTTTAAGTATAGGAACCATATGAAATTTATTTTTGACTATGTCTACCTATCCATAATAGGGGCTATTATAGGTATTCTCATGCTTGGAGTCCATCCACTGATAAGGAAGTATGTTAAAATTATGGGTGACATCTAGTTATACCTTTATTATACAGTCATTAACATTAAGGGGATCATATCTCAACCTTATAAACTACCAACATATGTTCCTATCAAGCTTGTTGAGCAAGAAATTACCTCGTAACTCATCCATAGCATTAATGGAACTTGCAAAGAGAAGAGGAAGGATCTCCTCCACCCATTCCATCTGATTATTGGAGGAATTATACTACAAAATTAGAAACAAGTTGAAACCATGTCCAAGCACTGAGACTCATTTGGGTTTTAATTAGACAAGCTTAAAATTTTGTGATCCATAGAGTATATTAAGCAATCATTTAAAGGAGAAAAAGTTACCCAAGCTTGAATACATGCATCACCTTGGTGTTCATGACACCATTTACATTAGGGCCAAGAATTATGAAGAAGTTTTATCTAGGATCAAAGGGCACACCATCAAACTTAAACACAAGTTGACCAAGGATGACAAGCCATCAATAGAGGCATAGAAAATGCATCCTTTATAGTACCACTTTTTACTTGGACCATTTGGGACATCCAATGAACATCCCCAAGTATAACATCCACAACCTCAAGGGTGGATTGTGTAAGGATAGGATGAACAAGGCCATGGTAAGGAAAAAATAGAAGAGGCAAAATTGGAAGAGAGACCTATAGAGGGGCTGTCATATTCAACACTACCCTAAAGGCCACCTTCCCTAGTTGAAAACATAGACATTATTGACTTATAACCATAAGAGACACTTGAGGGTGACCTTAAGGAACTTATAGAGATGTATAACATAGATAAGGAAGAGGAATTAATTAAATAGATTCAAATCCAAGCAGGGGAGCTTCAAGGAGAGAAAGGAAAAGAAATTGGTCTTGACATAGTCCCTATAACATCTCAAGAGAAGAGGAAGGTAGAGATAGAATTGGTTCCTATTGGACCAAATAAGAAACCAAGATTGACCTTCACTCACCCCACCAGTGAAGTCAATTTATTCAGTGGTGATTACCCATTCATGGACCAGTCATCCCTGATTGGTTTATTTATGGGAAATTGAAAAATAGTCCTTCTCTCTCTCACTCATGGGCACTCATAGAGGTGGCCAATATTGAATTAAATGATGACATGAAGCCATGGACTAGGGCTATGGTAAAGGAACAAGAAGAAATAAGGAAGTAGTCAATTCAAGACTGGAGAATAAGAAAATGGATGCTCTGGGAGCATCAAGAAGCACAGGTGTAGAGGTTCTAGAGTCTCTAAAATTACAAGGATCATCCACCACTATGTATTTTAATCCAAAAATAGTTGGATTATAAAGGGTCACCACTATGAAGTCTACGGTGGGCATTGAGGAATTCACCTTCCAAAATGTGGAGCTCTCTGTAAGCTTAACCCCAATGGGAGGACAACAACTTGGTGAGGCTACTATAGATGAAGAAGATGTTGAGAGCTTTATTGAGGATCAATCAGCTCAAGCAAATGTTGAGGTCCAATGGATTAAATAGAGGATCTAAAACTTAGAAAAAGATAAGGAAAATCTAGAAACATAGGCTATTTTGTTAGTCCCAATCACCATAGTGGATATGTTTGAGGCCTCATTATTTGATATGCTAAATTCTTTAAAATCAATAAATCTAAGGTAGGATGCCCTAATCTAGAAAGGTGAAGTAGCCAAGGAGTTAATAACATGATGACATTAAGTCATGGATTAGGGATATGGTAAAGAAGCAAGAAGAAATAAGGATTATGGTCACTCTAGGACCAGAGAACAAGAAAATGGATGCTTTAGGAACATCAAAAAACATAGGTGTAGAGGTCCTAGAGCCTCTAAAATTCACAAGATCATCCACCAACATATAATTTAATCTAGAAATAGATGGATTAGAAAGGGTCACCACTAGGAAGGCTATGGTGGGCAATGAGGAATTCACCTTCCAAAAGGTGGATCCCTTTGTAGGCTTAATCCTAGTGGGAGGACAAAAACTTGGTGAGGCTACTATACATGAAGAGGATGTTGAGAGCTTGATTGAGGCTCAATTATCTCAAGCAAAGACTAGGGTATAAAGGATGAAATAGAGGATCCAAAACTTGGAAAGAGAGAATGAAAATCTAGAAATTCTTTGAGTTCAATAAATCTAAGGTAGGATTCCCTAATCCAACAAGGTAAAGTAGCCAAGGAGTTAATAATAGAATGGTAGAAGGATGAGACCTAGGTTAGGGATCTCATTGACATTATGATTAGGAATAAGATTCCTAAGTAAAAAATATTAGCTTAGCATATTTGAACAACATACTAGGAGTAATAGTAGACAAGGTCTATGGTCTAGGTACTTGGACAAATAATTTGAATAGGGTTTTGGTAGATGATAAAGGATTGGTCATTAGAATTAAGCAGTTCCTAGGAATAATGTTGTTAAATCCCACCAATACCACTATAATTAGAATCATTGATGATGCTAAATTCAAACACAGGTTCACTTTCATCATGAAGTCAATTACAAGAAAGAGCTAGTGTTAGTTAGGAAGGGATAATAGAAGAATTTTGGACATGATTTTCACAACCGAAGAGAAAATTGTAGAGGCAAGGAGCATAAAGGAAGTTATGGCCTATGATGATGGAGACATAGATGACTTAGCTGATCAAGAAGAAGTCTGACTAATGAAGCCAGTTGTGGATATGGAGCTCATCAAGGACCAACACCATAAGGCAATGAAACTTCTAAAAAATCAATAAGGGACCCTTCAGCAATGGGCCCACCCAATAGCTAATATTACTTTTGTTAAAGAAAATGTAATATCTAGGATAAGAATATTATTTGTAAGTCATATGCTATTTTTATAGGATATTTCCCCTAGGTCAGTTTAATTGTGAAGAAAAAGTGTATTTTAGGACTTTTAAGGACAAATATCCTTATCTTTTGTACACCTGTATATTATGGTTGATTGATGCATTACCTTATCTTTCTATAAAATACATGTATCACCATCTTGTAAAAGGAGAGATAATTTTGAGTAAATTTTATATACTTGAAGCAATTAATATAATCAAGGATTTCTATAAATATTGTCCACATTTGATGTCAATTGCTAATATAAATTTTCTCTCAAGTGCTAGTTTTATGTTTTGAATTTGAATAGTTTCTTTGAATTGTGGGTTGTATTTTATAATCATAGGGTTTATAATTTGTGCATATGCTAGATTAGCTAAAGGATCTTATGTTTTTATTCATTTCATTTTGCTCTATATTCAGATGTGTAAATTCTATTTGACTATAGTAGTAAATCCTTAAAGTAGACCTAGTTCTTACTTGTGACTCTTTACATTGTCCTTTGAAGTTTTCCTGATATATAGTGAAATTTAAGCTTACGATATGTTGTGTTATATATTGGTTGAATGCATACTCAATTGTAATTGATGCTTTGTCATGATATTTGAAACTAAGATTAGCAATCACTCATTTATTTTCTACCCTACCTTTCTCTTTGTTCTTTTTTTACACAAGATCACTTTAGTTTTATCTTCATTATAAATATCCATCTAGATTAATTTTTAGCTTAAGCTTGGGTGATAATTTAATAAGTATTAGCATATATTATCTATAATTCACAAATAACTGACCATGATGGTTCTCAACCATCACTCATTATAAATTTGTGGAACATTAATACATATCTCGGTTGATATTTCACCATAGGTGACATCAAGTTGCCAAAACCTACTACTCATGATCCAAATTACTAGAATTATAAAATGACAAGTGTTCTTTGAACACTAAGAAACCCTATGGTACACGTAGAGGAATCAACAAGTCCCTTCTCCACTGGTGGTTCCTTCATGTCCCATAGATTCCACTTTTATTCCTTCTCTTGATTATCCTATGCATGATGGCCCTCATGAGAATGATCCTTTAGTCATGCCTAATGTTTTTGTCAAGTAGATTCAATGAGAGGTAGTTTCTTAGATTTAATTGAAGACCAATGAGACCCTCACTATATCTAGGGCCTAAATTCATAGATATCTAAAAAATGTTATGGATAAATTTACTAGTATTTATGAACACATCATGGTGTTCCTTAACTTTATTCTTCATTTTGTATTAGAAGTGTTTTCCAATTTCATATTTATCTACTTTATATATCATTTGACTCTGTGTCAAATTATTTTCTTCATTTATCTATCTTATATGGATGTTTATATTTTGCATTATATGTTATCTATGGTGTCATTTTATTTTCTAATGGCATCTTAAAGATTATTTTCATGATGACATGCTTCTCTTTATGATTTAATTTATTTCCATGGATGTATTTTTATTTTCTCATGATTGTTTGATACCATATCTCCATAACATGGATAATCATTATTGTGACTTAGTTATATAAACCTTGCTCCCTTTAGTAATCCTTATTTAGCATGTGATTAGTTAGAAAAAATAATCTCATTGCAATCCCATTTTAATGGTCCACCTTGGATCTCCCTTTATTCCCCTTATACTTTCTTTCATAAACTAATCATACGCATGGTTGAAACTTGACATAACATAATGGTTCATAGGTAAGCCTAAGTATTTTAGTCAGTCATGTCTTTAGATAATTATTTTCCTTGAGCCAAATTTCAATGCTTATTCATGTGTATAACTTTGATCCTCATTTTGGTTATTCCAAGTCTATATGGAGGAGGAATCTTAAAATCCATAAAAATTCAAAATCTGAATCATTTAAGCAAAAGAAAATTATATAAAAGGCAACATTCAAAATTTCAAAAGTCTAATCACAATAAAAGACATGGTCAAAGCACATATCATTTTTATAATAAAATATTACACTCCATATTTGGCCTCATGATATATTCTATGTCCATTGGGGTGAAATAGGTTAGTATATTGGTAAAGGAGAATAAAAAAATCTAATAGTGCTACCTAGTTTTTCACATAAGTACTTAATCTTCATAGTAAACTAACAAATTTGTAAGAGGTCCTAAGGAATGGGGAAAAAATTATGGGAAGGTAGGTCCATTTTTATTTTCTTGTTCAAAAAACAACATGAGTTGACTTATTATCTCACTTATTTGCATATACAACTTTGTGCTTATTGAGAATGGGTATCCTTTGTTATTGATGGTCACTAGCCACTTGGTGTCTTTTTTGTATCCTTAGTGTGCCTCATATATATTAAGGTCTTCTCATAGATGCCTAAATTGTGATTTTTACATTAACTCTTTAATTTAAAATAATCATAATATTCCCCTTGAGAAATATTGTTTTATTTACTGATCACTCCCCCCCTAGAAATTGGATATGACTAGGCCTTCCTCACAAAGAACCAAATTAACATTCCAAAAATTCCTTTTACCATATTTTCCTAGTTGTTTCTACCTTATTGGTGTTCACTTTATGATTTATAGTGTAATACCATAGATAGGACTAGGCTTTCCTCACAAAATTTTCCAATACCCAAGTCATAATTAAATTACAAGTGTCAAAATGGAGATAAGTAGTGATTGATTATGAGTTACACATCATTGACATGATTCCCATCTTGATATAATATGTTTTACACTTACTCTATTTATTTTTCACTTTTATCTTCTTATTTTCTAATTGCATGTAATAATACAACCATTTTATTAAATTTTTCATACTTCCTAGCTTGAATTAGTGTGATCAATTTAAGTTCATTTTTCCAATTTTGTTTCTCTTTTATACTTATAAATGTGATTTAGTATGATGGATTGACTTAATTATTTTGTTTTTATACCATTTTCCTTTCATATGCCTTCCATTTTATTATATTACTTTCATCTTAACAATGTGATATAGTGTGATTTTACTTGTTTTAATTTGGTGCAAATGTTTTACATGGTTTTAAAAAAAAATTATCCTTTTTACCATATTTTGGTTTATTATATTTATTCATATTTTGTTATTACACAATTACCATCATGACATAGTGTGTCGTACATTTATTTTTGATTACTTATAATATTTTAAGTCAGTTTTACCTTTTTATTTTTAACCATGCATGTGTATCACATAATGATAGAAAAGAAAACACTCCATATATATTTCCCATAGCATATACAATAAAATATAAATACATGTGCTAGAAAGAAATATATCCATGCATCAACATCCATAACCAAATTCAACTCCTAAGATAAAATCCCATTTTCAAAATTAATATCTATATATATCATGTGTTTTATATAATACAAGGTACAAAATACAAAATAGCTCCATCTCTAAAGCTAGGCTCCATCTTGCCTATCCTATGGCCTATCCACACTACCCATAGATTCCTAGGATTGTCTCCTCTAAATGGTACATTTTAATTAGGAAATAAAATATCTCAACCCTATTACATGTCCCTATAGATTGGTTACCTAGGCCTACACTTGTCTAGGCTGGATAGTGGTAGCCATATGTGTTTCTCTCTCCTAAGCCAAGGCCTGCCAAGCCTATGCCTCACCCTCTTCCACCCCTATAGATGGTTGAAATCCATCCCTACATGCCTAAAACTACCTCATAACCTCCCTCACCAGTCTAAACCAACCTACCTAGGATGGGGAAGATGGTACCACAAGAACATCCAGAGTGGTGGGGTTATACTGAGCCAACACTTGTCTAAAATGTCATAGTGTGTAGTCATAACTAGAGATCCCCATTTGATCTCCTCCATTAAAATATTTTCAAAACCAAAACTAGATATATATTATATCACATATATATCTCAAAATATCTCTCTCTACTATAACTACATGAAACTAGTATTCTATATCAAAGCTTAAATCGAAATCACAACATTTTTCACTAGTATAGTATCAACAACCACTGTCTCCCCATCTACTTGACCATAAATCATGGTCTCTCCATCTACTCATTCCCCAAGTGTATCCTCTATGGGTCATCTTTAAATTATTTCAAATCCAAGATTTTCCACTCATGCACATTGTGAACCTCTCCTAAAAGGTGTCTCTATAGACTAGCTATGTCCTGAATAGGTCCTAGATCATCCTACACTATCTCCATTTCTTGTGCTCACTAGATCATGCTAATATGGTAGTGCCTACTATAGTGCCTATTATGGTGCATGCTATGTACCTACATACACATCCATGTCATCCCCTCCACCATCCACCTACTTTCATATTGTTGATGTTTAGAATTGTTTTACTTCCAACACCAACAATGGGAAGTTTCAGGAATGTGGGACTTGTGACCTGAAATGACATCTAGATTTTTAAGAAGTTGGCTCTTCTTTATCTCAAAATCATTTGGGAAAAAGGATAGAACTTAAATAGAAAACACCAATGCAATGAAAAAAAATATAACTATGGCGATGCACCTAAGTTTAATTCAATCCTTAATACTCAACACAGTGAAGCTATCTTTTGGATTCAATTACATTAAAGAGCAAACAATGCATGATCAATGTAAAACATGAAAACAAATAGAATCAAAGGTTCATAATTTAGGAAATTTTGTAGTAACATAGAAAATATCAAAAAAGGCATATAATTCAATCTTCTCATTAATTTTCTAGTTACATAAAAGGCACAGATACATGCACAATTATACAAACTTTCTAACTCAAGAAAATAGAACAAAAGAAAATGATATTCTTGGCCACAACTAGAAAGTCTAAAACTTCTTGATAACAATCTATTACAAAAAATTCTCTCTATCTTATGATGATGATTCTAATGATCTCTGCACCCATATTTATAGCATTGAACTAGCTCTAGATTGCCCACATGTTCCCAACCCAACTGTCTAACTGAACTCTAACTGAACTAGAAGCATTTAACAAAAGATATCTTTTGGATTTCTAACATTGGCTCCTCTACAAGTTCAAATCCTAATGACCTAACTAAATTGGAACTAAATTAGAAGTGTTTAACAAAAGATATTTTTTGGATCTGAAACATTTGGTCTTCTTATAAGTTCATTGGTTGAATTAGACACACGTGACACTTTTCACTGTGAAACAAGTGAGGATTCTCAGTGTGCTCCACTTACTCTACTTGAGAACCATTTCATTATTCAAGAGGCACCAAAAAATGACACTTAACAATTTATATGGCACTTACAGGAGACACATGGCACTTTTCACTGCATTATACTCTTTACTATGTCTTTGTTCAAGAGTGCTCCATCTTTGACATCTATCATAGTCCACTGCTTTGAAACTTTAACAATTTACAAAAAATGGTACCCACAACACTTCTTGCCTGAGCAACTTCAAAAAGGGAATGGGGATAGGTGGCACTTTCCATGTATCTTTAACAAGGGACATGTGGTAGTCTCCGCTTTCTTTAGAAGCTTTTAGACACTTTTTGAAAATCTTGCAAAAGGTGACATGTGGCAGTCTCCGCTGAGCTTTAGCTATACTACAAAAACATTCAAGACTCATTTTAGATTCACATGGATGATGACACTTGGTGGCTTCCACTTACGTTAAAAAAAAACTTGGGGCCCACCTCATTCTTTACTCAATCAACAAAATAAAATGAAGAAACTACAGACATCGACACTTGGTAGCTTCCACTGCTTTTAGCTAGGGGCACGTGGTGGCTTCTACTATTTATAGAAAAACATAATGAAACCTTTTGTAGTTGCCACTTGGCACCTTTCACTTGACCCTGAGAGAATCTTATTAAAATAAGCTTTTGAAATGCATAAGAAACATGAAATGTAGATGCCGACATGTGTCATGCTCCACTAAATTACTATGAGACACGTGGCACATTTTGATGCTTTTTAGAAATAAAGTGTAATGTTTCCCTGATGATGGCACTTGGTAGCTTCCACACAACTTTGATACTTAGACAAATTCTTAGGCAAAAATGAAACTTGTGCCCATGCTCTGTGTCAAAAACTTCACTGCCTTGAAACTGAAACATGCAGGGAAAAAACTTGGATCACATAATTGAAACTTAAAAAATAAAATGTAGAGTATTTTACTCTACAGTTCTTGGTGACCTTGAGGACTTTTGAGATTGCTCAAAAGGAATCGAAATAATGTATAAAAAATGTGACAAAAATCACAACTTTAGTAAAGCTATCTGATAAATAGACCACTCAGTATTAGACAATCCCTACTTATTTAACAATTCATGGAAGGCTAAATCAAGGTTGATGATATCCTTGTGTGAAAAATTATGCAAAATATGAACTACAACCTTTAATTTAAACTCAAGTTGGGACATGGGAATCAAGATAGCTTCCACTTCTGGTATTGATGAATCACTTGTTAAACCTTGGAAAATTGATTGATCATTTTGCCTGGCCAATAACAAAGGTTTAATCTCATCAACCATAAATACAGTGTTGCTATCAAGAAAAGGGGAGGGAAGACCCAATTACACTAGATCTTCAATATGTTGCTTCATGTCTTTTATTCCCTCTTTCACCACATCTAGAAGCTCTTTGAAATTAATTACTATGGAGTTACAACTGAGAACTTCATTTACCTTTTTCAAAGTAATCATTCTATCACTAATCCCTACTGAAGATAAAGTCCCATCAGTTGCATCATATAGCTTTTACAGTAGCACTTGAGAATCAAACACTCTCAAAGAGACAGTGGACAGAGTGTCTTCAACTAAAGTCTCCACCTTTTTGCATAATTTTTGTGCATTTAGTAGAAAGGTTAGAGAGGGTCTGAGCTGAGTAATCTCCTCAGAGATTCTTTTCCATATTGATACATAAAACTCCTTAGCCAGATTCAAAACCCATACATTCTTTGGCCTATTAGCCAACTCAAGTGTCAATTTTTGTGTTATTTATTGCTCGGCTTGAAGTTGGGCCTATATGGCTGTGGTATTATTCTACTCATTCAACAACTTCTATTGAATTTGAGTGACTTGTTATAGGATTTCTTCACATTTTTCCCATAATATTACCTTTTCCCACCTTAAGGCTGTCACCACAGCTTTCTCCTATGTCAGCTCCTCTTTCAAAGAATTATTTTGGGCCTGAATAGCCTAGTGAGCCTAAAAAGAAACAGTATGTTTCAACTATTTGTTGAGAATCTCTATTTCATTATTCTTGGTTTTGATTTCTATAGTTAGACTGCTACAGTTTACCTTCTCTTGAGCTAAATCAACCTCCACCTTCTGTAGCTTCTTTGATACTTTCAAATAATCATTAGCTACTATAGAAGTGGATTCATTTAGCAGCTCAACCCTATCTTGTGATTTGAAAAGTGACATATCTATAGCCACTGCATTCATTGTATAATCTTTGGGCTACATCTACTCATTAGGTTTGACTACATTAGGTGACAAATGGTTCACCGTTAGTTTCTATTGAATTAGGTCAAATTGTGACCTCATATGTGGTGTAGCTAGGGCTTTATTATCTTTCATCTTCTTTTTCTCTATCCAGGATTCTCTAGCCTTCTTAATAGTATCTGAATGAGTTTGGAAGGTATAAGGAGAGGCAATGTACCCACCCAAAAAAGGATAACCTTGTGGTAAGCCATAGGGAATAGCCAAATGTTGGCTAGGGGAAATCTGAGGAGGTACTCTCTTTAGGATAGAGGGGGAAAAATGAGGAAATGATGTGGCTTGATTATGAATAGGTGGGGCAAAATGAGCAATGGGCACAATAGAGGTGGTAGGGGATATTATTTGGCCAGATGGAATTGTCACTCTTATAGAAAAAGAGAGAGACTGAGAAGAAGAAGGAAAAACAACACGTACCTGAGGAGCAACTAATGTATTCAATGGTTAGTGTTGTGAGGGTTCTTCTTCCTCCTTTGTATTAGGTTGAAGCTTTAACCTCTTACATTTCCTTGGCATTTCCTCTTCTGGCTGTGCTTCCTTCTCTTCAACATTTATTACTACTGCTAGTGGTGAATGTACAAAATTGGGAACCCCAAAGGCTGACACTAATGGAGAAGCTTTTGGTGGTGAAGATAACACACTCTTTTGTTTTTTAATGGCACTAAGAGATTGGGCCAAATAGTTATAATGACTGTAGCTATGGTTTGTCTTGGGGTCTGTAATGTATGACTAGATTCTACTCTAGCTTCTGACTCTCCACCCTGTGTCTGCAATTTGCTTGTATCAGGGCTAGAGATAGGAGATGGATGACATTCATCTCAGATTTCTTCCCATTTCTCATCTGAATCCAAATTACCAAAAGAGTGAGTAGTCTCACAAATCTCTTGCCTATACTTCCAATAGGCTTTTATTTTCTCAAGTTTTTAGTCTTTATTCTTCAATGCCCTTCTTAAACCAGAAGTCATTCTAATTTTAGGGTAAAAATCCCTTTTCTTATCATAAAATTTTTCCCATGGCCTAGCCTCCTCTAAGGGCAAATCTATCAATTCCACATATAAATCAGGAATATCTTCCTGAGGGTTTCTTCTATTTTCTTAAAAGGGATGGTCCTCATGCATAATTCTAGCAGTGACTTTATTATTCTTAACCCATGTGGTTATGAAACTACTTGGGTCATATCCCCATTTATCTTCAATTAGAAAGAAGCCCAGGAAAGCTAACTTTCTCAGCAATACGTGTTCATCATCTCTGACCTCTAGGGCCATGTTGTTTGTTACCCATGGAACATCATACATTTTCTTCTTTTTCTTCCCAGTGCCATATTCATTATCCACCACAAACACTTGCTAGGTGACCTCTAATAATGCTAACCTAAGGGTCAAAATCTTAGGTAGAAACACTGGTTCTCCACTAAAACCATGGACTCTAATAATAGTATGATGGGATCCAAAAAAGTAATCACAAGGAATAGTGCAATTTGTCATAAGGCCTAAGACACTTGGAACCAATCTATTTTCAACTGGCTCTGGGCTTAGATGACAAAAAGTAGGGGCAAAAAAAAGTTCCCAAAATTCATATGGGTCACTAGTTTTGGACAAGATATGTGTCCATGCAGACACAGGAATGGTTCTATGTAGACCGAAGCTTGGGTCATACGTATTTAGATGCTTGTATTGGGAAAAGATGCCAAAATTTTGATACAACATGAGGTGAAATAAATAAGAGGAATACTTGAAAATCCATTTAGATTTGAAATGGGTGAGCTGATCAACCATTGAATATGCAATCTACTTAAAGAAATCTAGCTAATACTCCTGAGAATTGTCAACAGTTTTCAATTTGAAGAGAATGGCCATTTGTTCTTCATAGATAGTTATATCATCTTTCATTTTGAAAATAAATGCCATCATAGATAGTGCCTCTTAACTGGCCTATGCAAATTGTGCTCTTGCTATTGGTAGTACTAACACAGTGGTATCATCTTCCCCTAATTGTAATTCTAATTTCAGAAACCTCAATTGACTATTGACATTTGACCATGTTTTCTGCATTTTGGCAATGGTGGGAAACATTGCTATCTTGTCATGATTTAGGGCCAACATGTCCCTAATAGCCTTTGGTGTAATTTTCACCATGAATGGACCCTATTTTATGGTATTTTAGGGTGCATGAAATAATTCAACACATATTTCAACCAAGTCAGGACACGGATGTCACCTGGGACAATGAATTGTGTCAGTTGGGAAGTCCATATCCTTATTGTGAATGTTTTACATTGTCCATCCTTGTCCCTCTAAATAAATCTTTGATGTTTCCATTCTCTTAGAGCTTTGATAGGATTTTTAAGGATTGGGTCCATGATTCTGTTGGAAAAATCTTTCACCTTTGCTGGGTCGTTTGCATAACCAACTTCATGGACTCTAGTCTGTGGATAAGTCTTTAAGGGTTGTGCAGGGGCTGAAGCATATAATTTTCTTATGAGAATATTATCAATGGATTTGTAAATTCTAGAACCTTATTTCAAAGACTGTGTTCCCTCCATATCTATATCTATACTTGGAAATAGTGAACTATGGTAACAGGTATGGAGCTTTGCAATAGGGAAGGCACTTTCACTAAGCAGGTTTGTTATGAACTAAAAATGTAGGTAACAGGGATTTTCTAGTAAATGTAGGAATGTTTGAGACACTATTAAGATTTAACTCTTGTTATGGGGTGTTTAATAACCCATCAAGTCTCAAAAATGGCATTAAAACTAGATAATCGTTAGTAAATCTTATGAAATCTTTGTGGGACAGTGAGTCAGACACAGCATGAAATGGTTGCATAAGGTACTTTGGGGAATGTTGGAGATTTGAGAGAGATTTAATGTGTCAAGAATTATGGAAATTTTGAAAAAGGATCTGAGCCATGGCCATTTGTTTAAAGAACACTTATTTAAAAGACAGAGTGGGAAAGAAAAAATGGAAAAATAAAACAATAAGGAAAGGGAAACTATCTAACTATAATACATTAGAGACACAACTTAAATGAAATGTTTCAAGTAGATCCCATTCATGATAATCTCTTCAAGTTCACTCTCCATCATTTCTAGTTTAAAATAATTTTTTTATTTACATGCACAAATTTTATATGGGCCAGTCCACAATGCTTCAAATTTAGTATGTTGACCCAGCTTGGCAGCTCTTGCATCCCATTTCAAAATAATTGAGCCTACTTAAAAATGGGGATTTTAATTCCTTTTATCAAAGTAGTCTTTAATTGTTTTCTAATGCTTTACTAATGAATCATGTGCTGCATCCCTCTTTTCTTGAACTTCCAAGAGTTTAGCAAGTCTGACCTGCATGGGGCCATTTTCCTCAATTTCAATCTATTTTAATAGCTGGAGAGTAGGAATCTCCAAGCTTAGGGGAATTATAGTAGGTTTATCATAGACCAATTCATATGGGGACATTTTTTTTACCTACTTAGGTGTAACTCTATCAACCCACAGTGCTATATTAAGCACTTTATGCCACTCTTTGTGATGATCAACCCCTATCCTCTTAATAAGCCTAATTAAGTTTTTATTGATTGATTCTGCCAAACTATTACCCTAAAGGTAATAATTCAAGAAAGTTTTTAGATAGATACCATGATTTAGTAAAAATTTAGATACTTTAAACTCTAAAAATGCTTTATCATTATCTGAAATTATGGTATGAGGAGGTCTAAAATGAGTAGTGATACTCCCTAGAAAGTCTAGGATCACATTTTCTATTGCTTCTTTGAGTGGCACTGCCTCACTCCATCTAGTGAAATAATATATGGTAGTTAGAATCCATTTGTGCCCATACTTGACACTATATTGATCATTCCAAAAAAATTAAGAACCCATTGAGCAAAGGGTTCATAAAAAATTATAGGACTAAGGTGCATTGCTGCATTCCTTCTCATCCCTACATAATATTGACAAGATTGGCAATTTTTTACCAGTTGATAATAGTCTAAAAATAAGGTGGGCCAGAAATAACCTACCTAAGTTATCTTTATAGCTATGGTCTTTGCAGAAAAATGTCCACCTGAGACTCCATGGTGCATCTCATGTAATATTTTCTTAGCCTCATCTTTCTCTATGCATATTAAAAGTATGCCATCAGTATTTCTTCTGAAAAGAACTTGGTCAATTAAAAAAAAATGGACTCCTTACTTCCTATAGTATCTTTTCTTGTCTTGAGAGAGATCTTTTGGGAAAATCCCATGTTTCATAAAATAGATCATGTTTGTGACCCAGGAGTTCTGATCAACTTCTTGTATCCTCAATATAGTTTCCTTTTCTATTTTTTCAGGCATCATCTTTTCTATATCTTGAACCATGTATTGGCACAACCCCCTACCTCTGACTAGCTTAGTGGGTCTGACTTCTACATCATATTCAAGGATCTTTGTTATCTAGTTTTCTCTTTTTTCAATAATTTCACCCTCCATAATGTATTCTCTGACACTAGGATGAGCCACAAGTATCAAAATTTTACTTCCTGCCACCATATGCCTAAATTTTTTGAGGGATTTTACCATAGCATATGCCTATTTATCCACAAATTTGTATCTAGTTTCATACTCCCTAAGAGTCCTTGAGAAAAATGCTATTGGGTGTTTTCCCTCTTGATCATCTTTCTATGTTAGGACAACAACAACACTAAAATCTCCTCCATAAACATACATTATAAAAGGCTTAGAAAATTTTGGGTTACTAAGTACTGGGGCTATTGAAATTACTTTCTTGACCTCCTCAAAGGCTTGTCTTCCTTCTGTAGTCCACTTGAACACCAGGTCTTTCTTCAATAAGAGTGTCACTGGTCTCACTAGGCCTATAAAGTCTGATATGAATCAACTAAAAAAATTAATCTTCCCCAAAAAATATTGAACTACTTTCTTATTTACTGGCAGGGGCAGGTTCATTATGGCTGCAACTCTTTCTGGATCTATAGAGACTCCCTCTTTAGATACTATATGTCCTAATAGTTTGCCTTGAGTTACTGTAAAGATACACTTCTTGGGATTTAGGAATATTCCAAATTCTTGGCACTTCTTAAAAATAGATTCTAGATGATCAAAATGATCAACAACATTCTTTGAAAAAATAGTGAGATCATTAAGATAAATTAGGATGATTTTATTTATGAGTTCTACAAATGCTACATCCATAGCTCTTTGAAAAGTGGTTCCAAAATTTGATATACCAAATGGAATCTTGGCATATGAAAATGTTCCCCATTTGGTAGTAAATGTAGTCTTGTGTTGGTCTTCATCAGCTAGCCAAATCTGATTGTATCCAAAGAAACCATCTAGTAAGGAAAATCTCTCTGATCCAGCCACAGTCTATAAAATTTGTTCCATAGAGGGCAGGGGATAGTGATCTTTTAGAGACGCTTTATTTATATCTCTAAAATCCACACAGAGCCTTATATCACCATTCTTTTTCCTGACTGGTACTAGATTTGATACCCAGGTTGAGTGTTTGATTAGAAAAATTATTTTAGAATATAAGAGTTTCTGCAACTCATCCACCATTAGAGGTTTAATCCTTGGATTCACTGGCCTCTATTTCTATCTAACTGGCTTAGATCCTTTAGTTAGTTCTATTATATGCTGAATGATGTCTCTATTATAATGATGAAGGTCTTCATAGGTCTAGGCTATTACTCTGTCATACCTTTTGCACAAGTCAATTACTCTTTCCCTTTCCTCTTGAGTTGTAGAATTTCCAATCTTTAATTTTCCCCCTTCACTCACTTCTATCTCAGAATAATCTACTTTATTTACTTGAAACCTTTTCTTCTCTAGGCTTACATCTTCTAGATCAAAAAGGTTTTCTAAAGTGATCAAGCCTTTGGGAAGCTTATTAGTCTTTAATTGAATAACTTGGTCTCCATATGCTTCTTTAATTTTGGGTTGCCAGTGATCAACAAATTCCCCTGATTGTTATAAGAATGAGAGTACCTGAGAATAATTTTCAAAGACTTGTCAATTTTCATCATTGTCTGGGATAGTTGGCCTTACTATAACTTTGACTGACTCATTGTTGATTAATAGACTAGTTTCTGGATCAAACTATGAGCCAATCTGTGCCATCCTATCAGCTTCAAAATTTTGGGTTTTAGGGACTACATCAATATTGAAAGCTTCAAATTATTCTATTAAGTCCCAAATTTTATGTCTATAGGATCTCATCCTTACATTTTTGGCTATTGCCTTTTCTCTAATCTATTTCACCACTAGTTCTGAATCTCCTTTTACTATTAGATTCTTTATTCCCTTTTTCTTGGCTAACATAAGCCCATGTACTAAAGATTTATATTCAACATCATTATTAGTATAGTCAAATTGGAAATGGATAACTCTTAAAATTTTCTCACCATTTAGAGCAACAAGACAAATTCCTGCTCCAGCACCATTTTTACTTCTAGCCCCATAAAAATTTAAGGTCTAGATTTCTGAATCTTTTTCAGATTCTTGAGTAGTTGGTGTTTCTTCCCTTAAAACATTTAGGATTTGATGATCTTCATCAAATATGACATAAGTGCCCAGACTAGTAGAGTCATAATTTCCATATGGGTCACTTTGCATCATAGCTAACAAATGGTTATTTTCCTCTTCTTGATCATGTTCAGTCTAGTCACCTAACTCTTCAACAAAAACCCTTTCTTCTTTATTCAACATAGCATGAGTTGAATCTAATTTTGGAGTTGGTTCATTGGTTATATGATCCTTAGATAGTGGTTCAGATAGTATTCTCATCTTTGAACCATTTTTGGTTTTTAGGATGAGGTGAGACCAATCAAGTGACACATATCCTCCTATCTTGGCTGTGAAGTCTCTAGATAAACATAAACCAAATACAGGGGGTATATCTATGACTACCACATCTTGATTGACAATTATAATAGGACAAGTATATAATTTCAATGGGAGTTGTTTAATTCTCCTTATTGTTACCACCGATTTGCCATCCAGTTGCATAACTCCTCTAGTAAGTGGCTCATACTTTATTTTTAAAGCATCTGCTATTTGCTTAGGCATTACTATCGTAATAGCCCCTGAGTTTATCATTGCATTATGTATAAATTTATTTCTAACTTTTAAAGTCAAATAGAAGGGCTCTGGTTTGGATTTACTTACCTCTGCTACATTGTTCAAATGGGCTATTGTCTGTAGATGAACTGTGTCTTTGAGATTTTCTTTATCAGCATGTCCTTTGGTGTCAGTATGTTTAGGCACTGCTTGGCCTTACAAATCTTCTTGTAACAGTGTATTTTGCTCAGGAATGGCTAATATGTCCCACATTGACACATGTGCTAGGGTCTTCTTTAGCTGATCCACCACATTCATTGGTCCTAGTAGTTGGGTTCTTGGAAAATAAGGGTACCTTACTTTTTCTTGAACTTGTCCAGAAATTAATTGGTTCTGCACTAGCTGAGGCATTTCTTATATAGAAACTATGTTTTGATGACCTTGAAATAGAGGATTCCCCATAAGTTCATTATTTGTGACTTCATGCTGTTCCACCATCCTTCTCTTTGATCTAGTGTAGTAATCTGATTGTACTACTAGCTTCTTGGAAGTGGAAGCTTCATTCAAGAATACTGACTCTTCATCTTCAACCCATGAAAACAAAACATGTTCAGGGGCTATTTCTTCTTGTTTTTATAAGGACATCCTTTGCATTTGAGCCATCAAGACTAAATTTTGCATACCAGGGGATTGGTAGGCTTGAGTTTCTGAAGTACTTGCAAATTGTCCATCCATTCTTCTTTGCTCTGCTACCTTTTGTTGTAGATTACCCATGGGACAATCTCTAGGCATATGAGCATTATTACAAGGGAAACACCAAGCATTGGTACCATCAACATAATTATTCTACCTTTGAACAATCTCCCTATTTGGATTAGGGGGAATAATTTATGAGGGTGTAAGGACTACAACTAATTGGTTTTCTGGCTGAGGGTTAGTTTGCCTTTGAGAACCCTAATACTAGTTTGGCTGTGGTGGAAATCTATTTCCTTGGTAGCCTTGATATTGGGGTTTGGGATAAGGATTTTTCTATCTTTTAAGGTTAATTAACTCATTAGAAAATGTCCTTAAGATGTTCTTGATATCATTCATCTCAGATGACTGGGCAGGGACAAGTTCTTTAGCAGGTTATTAAGGATATGTATACATAGACACAGGTGGGGCTATGGGATTAGGGGCTTCTTAAGGCAAAGGTAAGGTAATCTCTAAAAACATGGGCATGGGAGGCCTTGGGGCAACTTTATAGCATCTATTAAATTATTTTTAGCTCTGACTACATAGTCATAAGCTTTTGGCAGAGTCTGACCTCCAAGTGACTGAATCATTACTGATATATCTAATTTAAAGCTTTAAGATAAAATACTATAGCCATACCTAGTAATGGTCTTGCTGTAGTAGGAATTATTTCCCAACTATTTTAAAATCTTGAATTGAAATCAGTCATTTCTTCTTGTGGTGCCCTTTTGATAGTAATCAATTGTTGCAACAAAGAAGATTTATCACCCTTTTCTTCAAATCTTTCAAAGAAAATATCTCCAAGATGATCTCATGTAGATATTGTATTTGGGGTCAAAGATTAGTACCACTCTAGAGCCTTTCCTTTAAAATAAGTTGCTAACAATCTTATAGCCACATTTTGTTGTGTGACCACATGTATTGCATAGACATTAGACACATCCTGTAGATGTTCTTCAGGTGTTTTGAAATCTTTCCCACTAAATTTGGGTAGAGTTTTTAGGGCATTTACTAGAATAGGATCCCAAGTGGCTGGTGGTACTGAGAGAATTAGAGGACTACCAGTGTTCCAACTTGCATAATTCCTTGGGTTATAGGTGCTCCCATGTTTACTCTTGTTATTGCTATAAACTGAATTACCCTTCTTCTTGGACTAGTTATCAAAGGTGGAAAAAGAATACTTGGATTTACAACAGATTGAGATCTTGTTACTGGTCCATAGCTCTGACTCCTTGTAGCTCTCTAGTTCATACGGTCTTGAAAGAAACTTCAAGATTGTCCCACCAGGCATGCTAAAAACTGTTGATGTTTTGAATTTTTCTACTTCCAACACCAACAATGGGAAGTTTCAAGAATGTGGGACTTGTGACTTGAAACAACCTCCAAAGTTTAAAGAAGCTAGCTCTTCTTTATCTCAAAAGTATTTGGGAAAAATGATAGAAATTAAACAAAAAATACCAATGCAATGAAAGAAAATCTAACTATGGTGATGCGCCTGAGTTTAATTCAATCCTTAATACTCAGCACAGTGAAGCTATCTTTTGGATTCAATTACATTAAAGAGCAAACAATGCATGATCAATGTAAAAAATGAAAACAAATAGAATTAAAGTCTCACAACTTAGATGATTTTTGTAGTAACATAGAAAATATCAACAAAGGCATAGAATTTAGTCTTCTCATTAATTTTCCAATTACATAAAAGGCACAGATACATGCATAGTTATACAAAATTTCTAACTCAAGAAAATAGAACAAAGGCAAATGATATTCTTGGCCATAACTATAAAGTCTAAAACTTATTAATAACAATCTCTTGTAGAAAATTATTTCTATCTTCTGATGATGATTCTGATGATCTCTGCACCCATATTTATAGCATCAGACTAGCTCTAGATTGCCCGCATGTTCCCAACCCAACTGTCTAACTGAACTCTAACTAAACTGGAAGTGTTTAACAAAAGATATCTTTCATATTTCTAATGTTGGCTCCTCTGCAAGTTCAAATCCCAATGGCCTAACTGAACTGGAACTAAACTGGAAGTGTTTAACAAAAGAAAATTTTTTAGATCTGAAATGTTTGGTCTTCTTGTAAGTTCATTGGCTAAATTAGACACACGTGACACTTTTCACTGTGAAACAGGTGAGGATTCTTGATGTGTTCTACTTACTCTACTTGAGAACCATTTTATTATTTAGGAGGCACCAAAAAATGACACTTGGAAATTTTCATGGCACTTATAGGAGACACACGGCACTTTCCACTACATTATACTCTTTACTATGTCTTTGTTCAGGAGTTCTCCATTTTTGACATCTGTCATAGTCTGCTGCTTCAAAAATTTAATAATTTATAGAAAATAGGACCCACAACACTTCTTGCCTGAGTAACTTCAAAAAGGGAATGGGGACATGTGGCACTTTCTACGTATCTTTAATAAGGGACACATGGCAGTCTTTGCTTTCTTTAGAAGCTTTTAGACATTTTTTTAAAATATTGTGAAAGGTGACACATGGTAGTCTCCATTGAGCTTTAGCTATACTATAGAAACATTTGAGATTTATTTTAGATTCACATGGATGATGAGACTTGGTGGCTTCTGCTTACTTTAGAAATAAAACCTAGGGCCCACCACAGTCTTTACTCAATCAATGAAATAAAATGAAGAAACTGTAGACATCAACACTTGGTAGCTTCCATTGCTTTTAGCTAGGGGCACATGGTGGCTTCCACTATTTTTAGAAAAACATATTGAAACCTTTCATAGTTTCCACTTGGCACCTTCCGCTTGACCCTGAGAGAAGCTTATTGAAATAATCTTTTAAAACACATAAGAAACATGAAATGCAGATGCCAACATGTGTTGAGCTCTACTAAATTACTATGAGACACGTGGCATGTTTTGATGCTTTTTAGAAACAAAGTATAATGTGTCTTAGATGATGACACTCAACAGCTTCCACTCGACTTTGATACTTAGACAAATTCTTAGGCAAAAATGAAAATCATGCTTGTGCTCTATGTCAAAAACTTCACTGCCTTGAAACCAAAATGCGTAGGGACAAAAATTGGAGTGCACAATTGAAACCTAAATAAAATAAAATGTAGAGTATTTTACTATACACATACTCAACTAGTCTACAGTCTAATAGATTGTGGTCTAATTACAAGTATCTCCATTGGTAATCCTCTTCCTCCTCCTCTCCACCTCAGCTCTCTAGCATGTCATGCTTAATAATCAAGAAATATTAGAGGGGCCTCTAGGTGTGGGAGTCTAATATACCCTAGACCATATGTGCTCTACCCATGAGGTATAATTGTTAAGCATGGAATATACTAAGAGGGGGGGTGAATCAAGATATTATATATCTTATAAAACTTTCCCTTTATCAAATTCCACTTAATCAAACATTCAAGATATGCAATAAAGCTCAAACAATAAACATCACACAAGATAGAGAGAGACACCAGATATAACATGGAAACCTAATGTGGGAAAAACCATAGAGAACAATCTCAAGTATATTAGTGAGAACAAACCCACAGGAGCACCATACCCCTTTACCGAGTACCACCCCAGCTACAATTCATGAGCACCAACCCATAGGAGCTTCAAACCCCTTTGCCAAGCACCAACTAGTAACAATTCATGAGCACCAACCCACAGGAGCACCAACCCCTTTGTTGAGCACCAACCCAACAACAATTCATGAGCACCAACCCACAAGAGCACCAACCCCTTTGCTGAGCATCAACCCATCAACAATTCATGAACACCAACCCATAGGAGTACCAACCCCTTTGCTGAGCACCAACCCAAAAACAATTCATGAGCACCAACCCATAGGAGCACCAACCCCTTTGTGTATACCACACACCTATCTCTCAATGTTGCTATCTCAACAAATGATAGTTCAATACAACATCTCTTTCCTCTCTCTCACCTTTGCTCTTCTAAGCTAGATATAACAAATACAAATCATATTCATCTCTCACAATTGCTCTTCTAAGCTAGATATTACAATATCAAATCAACCTCTCTCTTCTACATTACAAATGGCTTCTCAAGCCTTTATTTATAGCTTTCCAAATGACCTTTGGCCTTCCCCCTTTGTGAACCTTCAATCCTCATGGAAAATGGCACCAATCTTGGATGACCCTTCATATTCAAGCCTTTGAAAAGTCATGTGGTGACCCTTCATGACCAAAAACGTCCTTCTCACTTTTGTCCTTATCTTTGGTGACTTTTCGTATTCCTCAAAGTGTTCCTTCATGAGAAATTGTGCCCTTACTCTTTTGTCTTCATTTGGTGACTCTTTGTATTCCCCAAGATGACTCTTCATGGGAAAATGTGTCCCATCCTTCTTTTGTCTTTACCCCGTGGCTCTTTGACTTCTCCATGGGCCCTTCTTTTGTCTCATATGCAACCAAAAATATATTCATTAATATTAAATAAATATTAACTCACATTAGCCAAGATAAACAACATTAAATGCAATGGGGCCTTTATCACCAATAATACTAGACCTTTGACATCAATGACAATATTTCCAACAATAATGGCCCATGATCTACACCCATTCTAGCCCTGTTGTAATGGTTGACTAACTAGGACATATAGTAATAATGTGCATGTAGGGATACCACATGATGTCCCCTCATGTGATAGTATATAATATTGTCACATGGGGAATGACCTGAGATACATGATCCTACCTCTATCTCATCACTTGAGGTAACCTATCATCAACCACATGGGGTAATCCAGATAGTCAATATATAAGAAGCCTCTCATATAACCAAGCACTAAGTAAAAAATAGGCACCATGATATTTTACCCTTTAGATAACATCCTATTCATAAAATTCATGAGATGGACCTATATGGTAGCCCCAAAGTCATAAAGTAATCCTTGATCTAAAATAGACTAACACAAGGCTATTGTATATAATGGTACCTTACCATTCGACTTGTGACATAACACTTGTGTTGTCATAAGTATGATCATGACCTTAGAGATGTCTAGAATATTTATAATATATACATTAAATATACTAACCCTCAATATTGGGTATACCCTATATGATCATGTTTCTCATTGGGATAGTGCTCAACTCTTTTCTAAATAATCTGATGTCCCAATGATCACCAATGTCCCTCCTATCAACATTCCTAATAATGCATAGACATCCTCTAGTGTGATACCTACCTCAATGGTATCCAAATTCACCACCCATAAAAAAATGTTGGTCAAATGTTACCATGCTCCAAAGAACATGCCAACAAGATCAAAAATAAATGGGATGCACCTCATCTCCATGATGCCTCTGAAACCTAGTGTGACCATTCCCTTTTTGTCTATGTTAGTCAATCACTCTAGTATATTTGGTAGCTAAGACACATATATGAGTCATCAATACCTCTGGCATCTCTATAAAATATCAAATAACAAAGGATGTGTCATACCTCCATGTCAAAAATTATCAAACTACATTCTTAAAAATTCAAAAATTATCCACTTTTGACTTAGTTTCTCAATTTTATACTGAATCAGCCCTTTAAAAACTAAATCAACCCTATATTTTATTGTGATAATAAATCATCTCATTCCTTTTTTGACTATATTAGCCACATCAATAATAGATTGACCATTTTCTTGATCTTAGATACTATATTTGCCATGTTCTACATAGTAGCCCTCTTTCATCAATACTACATCGACCCTCTTTAGAAAACTAAATTAACTTTGTCATACATAATCAATATTTACCCCTTACCAACTAAGTTGGCCTACTACTACATAGTTGGCCCCATTTTAGCATACTAAATCAACCCAATGCTATGCCATCAACATTACCATTTTGCTTTGCCTTATGGACTATGTTGATGAGGTTGATTCTATTTGTCCACAATAGTGACTTTTTACCCATTTACCATAAATGCCTTGGGTATTTATTAGTCAAACTTTTTCATACCAAATACCCCATTTTACCCCTAGTTTACCTAAAAATTTCCTAGGGTTCATTTTGGTGTCTAGATTTACCTACCAGTCAATTTTGTATTTTTATCTTATTTTCAAATAAAAATACTCAAAAATTTGAAATTTCCAATTGCTTACCTATGCTGCACTTATTATGGCCACTATGCATCTTCCTCATCTCAGCTATCATCTCCTCACCATGATGGCTCTTTGGTCTCAAACTAGGTCTCTTAGAGCTCTATTTTCTCATAATAATAAAATAATAAATGAATTATTTTTCACCCTATTTATATTTACTATTCAAAATTGTTTACCTTTCAAATATTTACCATCATTTGATCATATCTTTATTTCTACTAGTTAGTTTTCAAACCATAAAATGTTTTGGAATCCTAACATCGTAGAGAGTCTATTCAACTATTATATGTATATGTTTTTAAAAAAATGAGTTTTCACTCTTTTTTGGTTAATTTACACATGTTTGCCTAATTTTATCTACATTGGACACCTTCAAATTTATTACATCTCCTTATTTATCTAAAACACTAAGGTAAGTAAAGGTATTTATTTTTCAATTTTATCATTTCATTTATCTTATTTGCTCTTTACTATAATTTATTCAACTTCAACATTATGTGTTGCTTTCTTATTTTCATGAACCACCATCTTGTGTTACACCTAAATGACATGTGATGAGATTAAAATAGGGAATATTATACACAATATTTTTAAAATTTATCAATTATTGATGTTTTCTCTCTTATAAAAACTCATCGATTCTCAATCTCTCTAAGTGCATGTTTTAAGGTGTGCATTCAAAAAGGAGTGGGTAGACCATTAGTTCTTCATAGTATTTTTGTCCTTATACTACCAATTATTACCTACATAATCATCTCCTATAAATATTTTCTTAAGCTTTGCCTCCTATTTTATACCCTTTCTAGTCATTTTCTTCCTTTATTAGCCCTCCCCTAGCCCAAACTCTTATTTGATGGTTTACAATACACTATCAGCCCCATCGACCTTGTACTCTAATTAAAAAAATTCATTTAGGGTCTAGGTTGGCTAGGGGATGACCTAGACTATGTTCTAATTTGTTTTTGTCAATACTAATGTAGAGTTAATTGGGCTGAGCCTGTCGGTGAAACTTTCAAAAAGGATTAGTGTTAGATTCAGCTATATAAACATATTCATCTAATCATTTCTAATAAAAGATAAGAAAAAGATTATTATATTGCAAATTTTTTATCCACCATTCTAATTGAGGAGCATAGCTTAGGGTTTCAATAATTTTCTTTAGAGATATGAATCTTGTATTATGGAAAAGTCTTTTAGATGCATATATAGGTTGTGTATCCTAGAGCTGATTTATCATTATCATCCTTACATAACACAACAACCTATTTTGAAACACCTTGTCAAAGGAGAGATTGAGGATCGATGGGTTCATCTTCAAAGGTAAGTATTCCTAACTTTGTTCCTCCTTTGTAATAGTAGATATATTCACATTTGTAATTCTCTCCCATGTTTTAGGATTTTGTATACATTGATGTGAGTATATATCTCTTATGCATGTTTAATTTTTATGTTTATTACAACCAATTTTTGCCACAAGATTTGGTGAGCACTAGATTAGGCTTTTACTTTGATTTTATCATTTATACATTAGTGACCATGAAAACATCGGACCTAGTTATGGTTATTGCATAGTTTTGCTTGACTGAAGGCTTTGGAACCCTCCTTGGAGATATTATTATGGTAAGATATCCCTTGGCTAGGTCTAGTATATCTATATTGGTTATGACCTTAAATATCTAATGTATCAACAATCAATAGTGTAAGTAGGATTTATCTTCTCCGATCAAGGTTTGATTTATAGATTAGTTGCATTTACTTTTGCATACAAAAGAAACATCAACAATTCATGAAAATTCATATTGATGGTGCCAAAGGTTATGAACCATTATATTCCCAAAATAATTTATACCCCACCCATTGGAATATTAAACATAGGAGAGTATAACTTGTAGTCTCCCACAGCAAGTTTAATTCTATGGTGTTTTTCAAAACACTTGATTATGCCACCATTTATAATCATGACCTAACATTTTAGACATAGGTAAATTAAATAGTTAAAATGAGTTAATAAATTAATTTTGATGAAGTTATAATCACTCCATAGGTCAATCAACACTATTACCTTTTTTTATTAATGAAATACATAAACTTAAGGGTTTGACTAGTGATAATACTCAAAAGTGCATGATAAGAGATAGTAGGTTGGGAATATTCGATTCTTCATTTATATATTACTCACTCTCACCTGAGGCATCATCATATTATTCGTCTTAATTGGATACTTAAATGTATAATAACTTACTCTCAACATATTTATGTCCTTTTTTTCACTTTTTATCACAAGAAAAATATAACCCTTTTGCACACTTCTCTTCAATTTGTTGATAAGTTAATCTAGTAGGCTAAAGAAATGATTATGTTGGGGAGTTATGTTCTTGGACATTAGTGATATCCATTTGTTTGATAAGATCTCTTCCTTTAAATTTTTCATGAGACCTTTAATTTAGATACTAAACTTATATTAAACATGTGAACATGAATTTGGATCCTATCCTTGAGCCAATCCAAGAACATGTCATTCTTGTTGTCCTTGTTGATGTCATCCACACATAATGGTATATTTTGGAATTATTGAATATAATACTTGATGATATATATTTATCATAGCTTTTTTTATTGATTAAAATTATTTTACTATGATGTTATTATGATAGTGGATATTCATCTCATTAGTAAACACTGAGTAGGTAACATGAAGGCCATTTTTATTTTGAGCTTATAACCATATATAAAAAAATTAACCAATTGAGTTAAAGATATATATATTCCATGAACACATTATATGCATATAAGGTATGATGTATGCCAAATAATTTTTCCATTTGATTGATCCAAGTGATTGGATCCTTACCATCAAACTTCTGTACTTCAAATTTTTGTAGCATGTTCTTTGAACTAATATTTGAGTTTAATTATGTTGGTTTGGGGAACCATAATGGAATAATGGAGGATTATTTGGATATGTAATATGAGCTATAAGAGTGTTCAATGTACCATTGATAGCTATCAAGTGAGAATTCACATCACCCATGTCCCTTTTTACCACATCGATGTCCCCTTTTACCACATCAAGATCATATTTATTCACCATGATTTGCATATTTGGATAAATTTGGTTAACCAGCCAAAAATATTGAATCTAAATTTAAATACTCCATGTCTTCCTAGTGAGGCATTTTGCCTAGGGTGTTTTTCCATTTCCCATAGCTATAAGTGTTTGGACTAGCAATGCATGAACCCTAGTTATTAGGGGTTTGAACCTAAAAAAATATACCATAGGATTATACCATTATGATCATTCCATTGAGACAAAGGAAATCACTACTAATTTTCACAAGGTTCTAATTTTTTTTGACTTAAAACAAAAAAAACTCAAACAATACTATAGTGATGAAAAAAATAAATTATTCTTTGATAAAATGTTATGTTTTTTCAATCCTTTATCTCTTAAAAAAAAATGTATGCCATATATGAAAAATTACACCACAAAAAATTTCTCAAATTGAAGCTCTGATATAACTTGTAATGAAATTACTTGGATAATTCAGACCAAAAGAATACTATATCACAAAAATATGAGCATAATAAGTAAATTCACAATAATAATTGATGATAGAACATAATATTTGATAAATATGATTGATTCACTTTGAGGGTGAAACCTATACTAAAATTCAATAAAATTAATATTATATTAAAATAATAACCACTACCTCCTCTATACACTCTAATTAAGCCATGTTTATTCCATAGGCTGACCCTACTAATAATATAAGAACATAGATAAATATGACAAGATAATATTAGAGTTTATGTAATCCAAAAAACATCCACACATATACCTAAACACATTATAGGTTAAGGGTGTATAAACAAACCCTATAAGGTTGCACACAATATCTCCAACATATAGATGATCTATTATCTAGCAACACTCCATCATTCCACTTGTCATATCTTCACATTTGTCTATAGAGGATTCCATCCACCATAATACATTTCCAAAGGTGTAATAACTGTAATGTGATTATATTACCAATTATGTAACAATGTGGCCAAACCTAATCCTCCTAAAAAATCCTCTTGGGTGAACTTTTAAAAGTTTGTGTATAAGTGAGCCAACACAATACAAACCCAAGAATATATTGCATCATGATCTTAAATATCATAAAAAATCAATTAATCCAATATGAAATAGATACACCAACACTATGAACACAAAAAATTAATCTAATAGAGTGCAAATTATTTTTCACAAATGTGAAGCATTCACTAGCATAATCTTTGAAAATAATATAGTAGTATCACTAAGGGCATAACAAGTATCCTGTGCATATCCAATCATAAATAAATGAGGACAATAAATATAAGATGGCCCATAAGCACCTAGTAAGGTCACCCATCTACCAAAAATAAATCATTGCATAACCCTTTACACATACTTTAGGGTTACTATCATCTCCCCTATTGGGAGTTAGAAAGTACAAGTATATGAGTCCTATTACTTAAACAAGGTAGTCATTATATATATGTCATAAAAAATCAATGCCAACCACCAAACATTCATAAGACTAGTTGTATTTTATGTATCCCTCTCATCATTAGTTAATAATAGTGCACCTACCATCTCTATCATACAGCCTAGTTAGAACTCTCTATACCATATATCAACTTGTAATCAAAATTTCATATTTTTAATAATATCATACACATAATTGATTGAAAAACTTAAAAAATAATAACTCAAATATTAGATCTCCTTAGACAAGACTATAATTAGGTGGATAGATTTATAGATAGGTCTGACATGAATTAGATAGATTTTTAGATATGTCCACACTCAACCATGACAAATTAGACAAGGTCTGGATAAGACCGGTGCCAAGTGGACCCAATAAAATTAAAATAACTTAAAATACATAAAAATGAAAAAAAATTCAAATTTTACATAGGTTAAAGCTATTTTTTTTAGCTTACTAGGAGTGATACATTCTTCAACTACAAGTTGGCTTTGACTTGATCAAAGTGGATACGCACTAGTATTACCTATGTAGAATATTCTCTCAATCAAAGTTCTAAATTTAAAAAATATCAATTTGCAAATGAATTACAATTTATTTTCCAACTAACCAATTTGTATGGGTTGACTTTTTATTTTTTAAATATTCAAACCTTTATAGATAATTCCTCTCAAACTTGCACATAGAATATCTCAAGTAATACGTATAAAAATAACTTACCTTAGGTTAATTTAGAACACATAGAATATTTTCTTCCACATGGTAAGGTTTTTCTTGCATCATTCAACCTTTTTAAAAATGGTAAATTCAATACTTATCCACTTTTATGTGACATATCCCATATGTTCTTTATTATCTTGAATTTACTTCACAATAATTATTACTAGTAGAAATATTTATCACATAGTTGTCATCACAATATGTTGGGTGAAATTTTGTCACCAACTAACTAAAGACAAAATTGTTATATTGGCCATAGCATGATGAGATAAATCTCTCCTCTCAGCAAGGGGAGGCTCCTTATAAACTATTATAAACTAGACCTATACTAATACTAACTGAGGGGTAGAATCACACCATCCATTTCTTTTTTTTTAGAAATTATGTTCACAAAATAGAGGACGAAATTCTCAAGTAGTAACTGAATCCACAAGAAACCCACGAAATCATAAAGTCTTTCATTGATTCTCTTATTGATTAAGTACGTAGGACACCATAAAAATGAAGTGTAGCCCAAAGTATCCACTACAAAATACAATAGAATAAGAAAACAAAAGATATGGGTAGTTCAAAGCCTTTTCCAATATCCTTTCTTCTAAGGCACAGAAACATAGACTAAAGATAATTATATAGCACAAAGTCTCCACAATTAGCTTTGAAACATCTCCCAGATTATCTTCACTTGCTCTACTTATTTTCTTAGATAGATAAGATGATATATGTAAAAAGACATAAGACCAATTTCCTATATAACATAATCTATTTCAACAAAAAGTTTGAAAGGTCACTTGTTTTCTCATTCAACTGGTAAAATTTGATTAACAATCTGAGCTCAAAGTCTCAAAAATGCCTTTCAATTTTGGGTAGAGTTTTGTTTTTGATAACTCAGAGATCCTCTCTTTCCAAAAATGAAATATTACAATATATAGTGTTTTCTCAAATACTTTGGAACTCCTTTCCACAAGTAGCCCATGCTGCATTTAATGCATTATAAAGAGAAAGTTCTAAGAAGAGGCCATGATGGAGGCATTTAAATCATATTCAATGTCCCTTCATAGGCATGGGTTGTTTGGTCTTCTGAAAGGCAAGGTTGCTCCTCTTTATGATACTTACATGACTATCCACTTGCCTTTACTCAATTGAAGAAAAATGGGCCACGCCATTGAACGCTAATGCTCTTTGATATCCACTTGTTGGACTATTCTACCCTATAAAATAACTCTTCTACTAATGCTTTTGGATTCCTATCATGTTCCCTCTTCATTTGCTATATTTTGTCCCTTCCTCATGTTCTGAGCTCTCAGGGCCATCTTATCACCTTCTGTTGGCTTTTATAGCTCCTTTCTTGGTAGGGTGTTGAATTTGTCTTTGGTTCCATGCTATTTGAAAATTAATGGTTATTCCATCACTCTAAATTTGATGTCTATGGGGACATCACTGGTCGCTTGAACCTATTGAACCTTGAACCATTCTTTTGGAGTTCATCGGTTCAACGGTTCAATGGTTCAATGTTTAACACTTATGTTTTTCAAAGAGTCACATTCATTTAGTCTTATTATGAATTCAATGTGTCATTTGAACCAACCACTTTGAACTTCCTACTCGATCCTTCAGCTTGAATATTTTGGCTGAATTATTTGGTTAAACCTTGAACCATGAATCAGAGTTTAAAGATTCAAAAGGTTCAATGGTCAGTCCCTATAGTTTATTTCATCTCATTGAACCTCACTGATGAACCATGTATAATTAAACTCTAATGTTGAACCTTACTCAAAAATTCTTAAAAAATGCCTTCAAGTCTTTTGAATTATTCCTTGTTCATTTTCTCGACTGAAAACCCTTTAAATATGAGATATTTCCTTTGCTAAAAAGACTTGGGTAATTGAATAACTCAACTACTCAGAACATTTTTAAGAAGCAAGGAAACCATTTTTTGGCCTACAAGACCAAAATAGTTAACATGTTGACTACCAAAATGAGTGGCTAATTTTGGGGACAATAGCAGGCTCCCATTGGGGAAGTTCCATCAGTTGTATTGTGAAACAATTGAAGGGAGTAGAAACTAGAATCCAAGTGCCTTTTTATATGCCATTGGGCTACAGATTCATGTCACCAAAAAGAGAAATATGCTTAAAAATGAAACAAACAACACAAAACAAAATAAACAAAGATTATACAAATATACAAATGAACTTATTTGATACTTCAAGAATTGAAGTGCTTCAAATGCTACCCACTGCAAGGTAGTGAGAACAGTGTTCCATCTTCATATCTCAATAAGAAACTATTATCTCCATTAAATCAATGGATGGTGAATGGACCTCTCCACAAGGAATCAAAATTTTTGTGCATTCCCTTTGGTTCTCTCCTCTTGTCCCATAACAAGACTTGATCTCCAATCTGAAACTCATGAATCCTTGCTTTCTAGTAAAAAATTTTCTTCACCTAATTTTGATGTTCAAAAATATGGTCCACTACTATAGTTCATTTCTCTTTTGAATCAGTCATACACATGATTCTTTTGTCAATAGAATTATCAAAAGTTGAATCTTCTACTGCCTTTGCTAATTTCAATGCTGGTAATTCCAAGGTAATGGGTATTTCTACATTTAGACCATACAAAAGTTGGAATGGGGACATACCTATTGCCCTCTTAGGCATAATCTTGTCTAAACATAAAGCATCAAACAATGCTTTATGCCAAATCCTTTGATTGTCATCAACCTATTTCCTGATGATAATAACTAGATTTTTGTTACTTGATTTTGCCTGACCATTTCTTTGCAAATAATAGTCTGAAGAGTGGGAAAGAATAATTCTATGATCATAGAAAAAGTTAGTAATCTCTTGAGAAGAGAAACATGATGTATTGTCTACTATAATCTTGTTTGGAACTCCAAAATGGGAAACAATATTTTCCTTGAGGAAATTACACACCACTTTTGAAGTGGCATGCTTGACTGCAATGGCTTCCACCCACTTAGTAAAATAGTCTATTGCGGTGAGGATATAGTTATGTCTAGAACTTGAGGATGGGTTCATGGTGCCAATGAATTCAATTCCCCATTTCTTAAAATGCTCTTCAATCACCATAGGCTTGAGGGGTAATACGGCCAACTTGGGTTTCCCAATGAACTATTGACATAAATCACATCTACGTACCCAATTATATGCATCTTGAAATAGAGCAGGCCAATAGTATCTAGCTTGTAGAATTTTATGAGAAGTCACAGGTGTAGAAAAATGTCCTCCATAAGCCAAGTTATGGAAAGACTTTAAAATTTTGCTTTGTTGCACTTTATCCACGTAGCAAATAAATACCCCATCAAAGCTTCTTTTGTACAAATCATTGTCCCACAAGACATAGCATATTTCAACTTAACATTTCTTTTCTATTTATGAGACAGATGGGTAGGACACTCACTATAGGTAATAAAATGAGTGATATTGGAATACCACTCATCAGTAGTAGTAACAAATAGAACTGTTGGCATGTCATCAATCTCTACCTCTTCATGTCTTATTTCTTCTGATATGTTTTTACCAATCAATTGACATAGACCTCTTCCCTATATCAGATTAGTAGGATCGATATCAAGATCAAACTCTAGAAATTTGGAAATCCAATTACCCTTTTTTGTACTAAACTCTTGCTAAGTTAAAATAGCCTTCACTATGGCATCAGGCACTAGAATAACAGTGTATGAATTCAGGATATAGAAATGGAAATATTTTACTACCTTAACCACTACATAAGCATGCTTCTCCATAATTAAATACTTTAACTCATGATCTTTGAGAGAGAAGATAATAAATGATATGGGAAAATACACACCTTCTTTGTCCTGCTGAACCAAAATGGCTGAAAATGTGTGCTCAGAAGCATAACTATATACCATAAAGTCTTTGGTATAATCTGGACAAATCAAAATCGGGGCATGAGAAATAGCCTTCTTGATATCTTTGAATACTACTGTACCTTCTTCAGTCCATCAAAAATTAGCTTTACCCTTCATCATGTCAACAATGTGGTGAGTTTTCTCTAAAAATTATGGGATGAACCTTCATAGAAAATTCACGTTTCCAAAGAAAGAATGAACTGTAGACTTACTAGTAGGTAGAGTAAGATCTTAGATAGATCTGACTCTTTCTGAGTCAATTTTTATACCTTCTTAAGATACAATGTGGCTGATAAGTTTACCTTGTGTAACCCCAAAAAATGACTTCTTAGGATTAAGAGAAAGACCATTTTACTGACAGTGCTCCAACACTTGTTTCAAATGATGCATATGATCATGATGATGCTTGGATAAGATATTCAAGTCATCAAGATATACCATGATGAACTTCCCTAATTTATCTCTGAAGGCAAGGTCTATTGCTCTCTAGAATGTGGCACCAATGTTAATCAAACCAAAAGGCATTTTGTGATATGCAAACATGCCCCAAGGTGTAGTGAAAGTAGTTTTATGTTGATCCACTCCATCAACCTCTACTTGATTGTACCCAGAAAAACCATCTAACATTGATAACATCTCTGAGCCAGTTACTGTTTGCAACACTTGATCCATGATAGGTAGAGGGTAGTTGTCCTTTAGAGAAGACTGATTGAGATTCCTAAAATCCACACATATACAAATTTCTCCTTTCTTTTTCCTTACAAAAACTATGTTGGTGATCCAGGTGGAATATTGAATTGGAAAAATTATCCTAGCATTCAACATCTTCTAAATCTCTAAAAGGATAGTACCTGATATCTTGGGATTGTATTGCCTTTGCTTCTACTTGTGAGGTAGTGATCCAATCTTGAGAGGAATTTCATGCCAAATTTCTTTAGGCCTGAAGGATTTCAAGTCATCGTAGGAATATGCCAAAACATCAAAGTAACGGCAAAGAATAGTAACAAATTTGAGCTTTTTGTTAGTAGTGTAACATTTCCCAATGTTGACCATTTTGGGATTTTCTTCAGTACTCAGATGTACTTGATCAAATTCCTTGGATGAACTTGAATCCATTGGTTGCTACTTGATACACCTATCATGCTTATCAAATAGTTTCTCAAGAGAAACTAAACCCTTTGGGATTTTATTCCCTTTAATTTGAATTAACTCTTTGCCAATTCATGAACTTGTTTTGGTAACTGATTCCCATGCTGGAGAGGCACTAACTTCAAAATAGAGCTCCTCATAACCATCCATCTTTTCTAGAAAAGCAACAATTTGATTATCACCATTAAACACCTACCAATGGTTAGCATTGTCAGGTATGCTTGGTTGAAAGACCAACTCAATAGTGTACTTTTTTCCATTTGAAATATTTATGAGGAACCATGAGGGTTGCAGAGAAAACCAATGAGTTTGCATAATCATTAAATTCTCTGGGCACTGTAGAAATGTTAAAAGCATAAAAAATTTCAATGCAATCCCACACAAGATTGTGATAATGTCACAGTCTTTCATTCTTGGTTCGGTATAAGTTCTTGACTTGGTAGACCACTAATTCAACATCTCCCTAGGCATGAAGAACTTTAACACCTTTAGCATGAGTAGCTTGTAATCCAAGCAAAACTGATTCATACTCGATGGTGTTGTTGGTATTGCCAAATTGCAAATTGTATGAATAAGGGAAAATATCTCCCTGTGGGGATATCAACACAATTTTGGCTTCAGAACTAGTAGAAGAGTAGCTACCATTAAGTTCCAAGATCCAAATATCATTAGGATTAGATCTTCTTAAATATTTCTCTTCATTAGTGGGGAAAGATTCCTTTTCCCCTGAGCTTTCCTCCATAAGTTCTTTTGATTTCTTGTCCAAATTATCTAAGTTGTCACCTAGTGAGCTTTAGTTTGATGAAACAAGAACATCTTTAGTGGACAAAAAATAATTACCCATTCCTAAAGATTCAAACAAAATTTGAGCCTCAGGGTTTGATGTCTAAGTAACAATGTACTTTGACTCTCTCTCAGGAAGCAACTTTCACATGATCCCTTTAATAGGTATCCTTATTTCAAATAGGTCCATGATCAACTCTCCACCAACATCTTTGTATAAATTTCATCTGAACAGGATGTTATATGAAGCTAAAATATCAGCCACTAAGACCGTCATCTTAATTCTCTTATCTAGAAAGGCTGAAAATGCAAATTGGGCATCTTTGATCTAACTCAAAAGTGGTACTTATTTGTTTTCCATGGAGAAACATCTCCCAAAAGTCTTAGTTAAGGTAAGACTAAGAGAATCTACCACCTTGGTAGGCATAATGTTATCAAAAGCTCCAGAGTCTATTATATAATTGCTCAACTTATGACTATTTATCAATAAAGAGACATAGAAATGTTCTATTTTCCCAAGGGAAACTAGAGTAGTGACAATATTAATTTGGATGGATTTTTTCTTTGGTGGATCATGATTTTCTTTGGAAGAATCTTATCCTGTATGGATGGTTTTGTTTTTGATGCTTTCAACTAACCTATCCAACTGCTCAGGATTGGCTTGTAGGTATTCAAACTCAAACATTTGGATCTTGGTCTTCTTAGCATTATCAATTATGTAAAATGACTGGAATGAATTAGAAATAGAGGAAGGAAGTCCATCCTTTTTATTTTGATTTGATATGACACTGGGATAGGGGATAAAAGTAGAAGGGAGAAGATTATTTTAAGTACTTACTATCTTATTAGTCATCAAGTCCTTTGATTGGAAAGGTAGTGAAGTTCCTTATTTAGCAATTGAGATTACTAGTTGAGGATATTTTACTAATTTTCCCCTATCAGCTTATTGAGTTGACTGATTTTGGGACCTAGTAAAAATAACATATTCTCCATTAAACACTTCTCCCTTTTTTCTAGCTTCATCTTGTTAATCCAAAAAACCAATATTGGAGTCACTAGTTAACTCTTATTCTTCTTCCACAAAGAGATAAGCATCCTCTTCTTGGTCCATCTTAGGTTGGAAAGAAAAATCATGTTCAACTTCATAGTAATCGATTACTGAGTTGACCTACGCTGCTTCAATGGCAAGCTTCCCCTGTGTGGGAGGAAGTCAATTAAGTTGCCCTTGATTTTTGGTAGCATTGCCTGGATACGAATGGCTAGGAAATGTCTTCCTTGGTATATCTCGATAATAAAGAGTAGACATACCTTGGGCCATTTGCCTTTTTATATCTAGCAATTCATTTGCTAACTTTTGTACCATAGGATCCATAGTGCTTGTAGAAAAACTTTTAGCAGATAAGAAAAAAATATTTTTATTAAGATCTCTTTTTATCTTACCCACAAGGATAAGATCATCTTTGACCTCGATATCCAAAATATAATCTATAGAAAAATCTATATGGCTAGCCCACCTTAACAAAATACTCATTTTGGGAAGTTGAGAATTGATAAAGAAGCACTTGAGATTCTTAGATGTTGGTTAGGCAATTATAGGAATCTTGTTCCTCAGCTTATCAAATTTGGCAATGAAGTCTCGCATGGGATCATGAGGCTCCTTCTTCATTTGTCTAAGCTATGCTAACAAGGCATGCACATATTTTTCTAGTTTTAACCTCACCTCAAACTTGGTCTTGAGAGTGTCCCAATTGGTTACAGTCTGAGTTTGAAGATGATAAAACTAATCTATGATAGCACCTTGCAATGTTTCTATAAATAATCTTACTACTATATCTTCATATTCAAAACCTATCACACCATAGGGTATGCAAAAAGCTACATTATGCTCATCAAGATGAACTTTCCCATCACCATAGAACTTGGGAAAATTCTTTCTTAAAGTAAAAGGTAGTTCATGTAAAGGTGGGGTTAGATTTAGGGGACCAAAAGTATTACCCCAAAGGCCTTGGCCTTCCATGATATCATAATTAAAAGTATGGATAATAAGCCTTTATGGAGTATGTATAGACAAAGTTATACTATTAGAGAAAGGAGAAGCTTCATCTGGTATTAAAGATCTGACGTTGGTAGGAGAGAAACTCCTAGTTCACTAAAGATGAGGTCGAGGAGGAAATAGATTGAAACTATTTTGCTACACCAACTTGAATATAGGATCAACAATACCTTGAGCTCTCTAGCTTCATGTATAATGTGGATCTACTAGAGTGTAGAATGGAAAAGAATTGAAACTACCTCAACTTAAAGCGTGAGGCTTCAACTTGCATGTTCTTCCCTAGCAGAGTCACCAAAAAATTGTTGGGTGAATATTTTGTCACCAACTAAATGGAGACAAAATTGTTATATTGACCATATCATGATGAGATAAATCTCTCCTCTCAATAAGGGGAGGCTCCCTATAAACTATTATAAACTAGATCTATACTAATACTAACTAAGGGGTAGAATCACACCATCCATTTCTCTTTTTTCATAAATTATGTTCACAAAATAGAGGACAAACTTCCTAGGTAGTAACTAAATCCACAAGAAACCCATGAGAGTATAAAGTCTTTCATTGCTTCTCTTACTGATTAAGTACGTAAGATGCCATAAGAATGAAGTTTAGCCCAAAGTCTCCACCATAAACTACAACATAATAAGATAAAATAAGATATGGGTAGTTCAAAGCCTTTTCCAATATCCTCTATTCTAAGGCATGAAAACATAGACTAAAGATAATTATGTAGCATAAAGTCTCCACAATCAGCTTTGGAATATCTTCCAAATTATCTTCACTTGCTCTACTTATTTGATCAGACAGATAAGATGATATATGGAAAAATACATAAGAATAATTTCCTATTTAACACAAGCTATTTTAACACAAAGTTTGAAAGGTCACTTTCTTTCTCATTCAACTGGTAAAATTTGATTAACAATCTAAGCTCAAAGTCTCAAAAATGGATTTCAATTTTGGGTAGAGTTTTGTTTTTGATAATTTAGAGATCCTCTCTTTCCAAAAATGAAATATTACAATATATAGTGTTCTCTCAAATACTTGGGCACTCCTTTCCATAAGTAGCCCATGCTACATTTAATGCATTGGAAAGAGAAAGTCCTACAAAGAGGCCATGCTAGAGATATTTAAATCATATTCAATGTACCTTCATAGGCATGGGTTGTCTGGTCTTCTAAAAGGCAAGGACACTCCTCTTTATGATACTTACATGACTTTCCACTCGCCTTTACTCAATTGAAGAAAAATGGGCTGCACCATTGAATGTTAATGCTCTCTGATATATACTTGGTGGATGGTTCTACCCACCGAAATAACTCTTCCATTGATGATTCTAGATTCCTATCATGTTCCCTCTTCCTTTGCTATATTTTATCCCTTCTTCATGTTGTGAGCTCTCAAGGCCATCTTCTCACCTTCTGCTGGCTTTTCCAGCTTCTTTCTTGGCAGGGCACTAAATTTGTCTTTGGTTTCATGTTATTTAAAAATTAATGGTTATTCCATCACTCTAAATTTGATGTCTATGGGGATGTCACTAGTTTCTTGAACCTCTTGAACCTTGAACCATTCTTTTGGAGTTCATCGGTTCAACGGTTTAATGGTTCAACGACTCAACACTTATGCTTTTCAAAGAGTCACATTCATTTGGTCTTCTTATAAGTTTAATGTGTCATTTGAACCAACCACTTTGAACTTCCTACTCAATCCCTCAGCTTGAATCTTTTGGTTGAACTATTTGGTTGAACCTTGAATCATGAAGCAGAGTTCAACGGTTCAAAAGGTTCAATGGTCGGTCCCTATACTTTATTTCATCTCATTGAACCTTGCCAATGAACCATGTATAATTGAACTCTGATGTTGAACCTTACTCAAAAACTCTTAGGAAATGCCTTCAAATCTTTTGAATTGTTCCTTGTTTATTTTCCTAACTGAAAACCCTTTGAAAATGAGATATTTCCTTTGTCAAAAAGACTTGGGTAATTGAATAACTCGACTGCTCAAAAGATTTTTAAGAAGGAAGGAAACCATTTTTTGGCTGCAAGACCAAAATAGTTAACATGTTGACTACCAAAATTAGTGGCCAATTTTGGGGACAACACAATATAATGGTTAAAATACTAAATATATCAAAACAATAAAATGTCAACCAAAATTTAATCAAATAAATGCTAACTTGCTAAAGCACATTGCCAAAAATATAGTTCATTATTTCAAAATTATGCGCTTGATCATCTCATACCTCACATTGAAATGGGGTCATATATTGACCCTATAAAAAATAAATCTCAACACACTATGTAGGATTCATTAAGGTTTAAAATAATCACTCACTACATATTTGTGGTAGATTTCTCATAAAATCATAGATAATAATATGAATACTAGGGACACATGACATATAGGTGAAATAAAAATCAAATCAAAGACATAATATAAAGATGTACATGTTTATTAAATGATTAAAATTAATTTATAAATAGAACACATGACAAATATTGTAAAATTGATATAGATTCTAGTGGCATATGACATACATATATGCTCACTTCTTAAAGATAAAATGAAAAATGTATAAACACTTGAATGCATATGCATGGACATATGAAAAAATATTTTAGAAAACCAAAGTTATTAGTTGAAAATAAAGTTAAAAGTGAACATATAGATGCATACCATTCTATATCATTTTGAAAAATTTCAAAATTTAAAAGGCATGATGTTTGTTCATGCACAATTTCAAAGGTCAAAGTTCAAATTTCAAAGTTTAAAGGAAAATAATACATTTCAATTAAAATTTACAAGTAATTCAATCATGATCAAGGCATGAATAATCTTCATTCTCTTATGATCATGCATAAATAGAATGTATATCCATCTATAGTGACATGATTAAATATATTATGAGTTATGTACATTTGAGTCTATTAACACTCAATAACCTTGGCATCACTTATATAAAACTCATTTTGATCTTATATTTTTTGTATTAGTACATCAGGGGATACTTTTTATTCATAGGAATCAAATAATGCCAATTTACAACTCATGGGATTGATTGTTTAAATTAAAAAATAGGACTTTATCACTCTTAATTAAAAAAAATCAATACAAGTAATTAATTTATCTAAAGTGATTCAACAAGGGGGAATGTTTTCTCAAATTTATTATCTTTGGATATAGTATTAGAGATAGCTTAGTTACTCCAATAAATATGGTCATAGTTATGGTGATACTTGACAACACATTTACTCTCCTTTTAATTCTTGAAGGACTATTAATTTCCCTAGATAGGAGATTAATAGGACCAAAAGCATCTTATTTCCATTTGGAAAATCATGATCATTCTATATAGATGGCATAATACCAAATTCATATAGGTGTAAATTTTCCTCATTATTTACGTTTACAAATTCTAAATTCAAGATTTCAAATTTCACATATGGACATTAACTACTTTATTTCATATTGAAAAGTCTACCACAATGATCTTGAAAAATCAAAATTTTGTGCCAAATGAATTTTTTTGTATAGAAGCTCATGTTTATTAATTAATTTACTTTGTAGACACATAAAATTAATTGTTAAGTGCTTGAAAATGTTTAATCTTGAAATCCTTATCCTACTTGATTAACATTCTACTAACTTGAAATATATAAGAGAAAATTCAATGTCTTGTAAACACTAAAAATTCATACAAACATCCTTATTTCATCCAATTTTATCCCTATTCAAGATATAAAATATTTCTAGACCTATCCATGTATTCTCTAGTCTTATGGGAGAAGCGTGCACTAGGTTGGATAGGGTCGTATTGCAGACCTATCCCCTAGTGTGGCCTTATCCCCCATAATCCCATGGTTAATTTCTCAAATTATCATTATACTATTATCCTAATTTTACATAGTAGTGTTATCACTTAGGGTTTTACATAAATCTCAAATTTGATAATACATATTAGTGAAGCTATTTATTGTTCTAAAGTTTATAAACCCTCATCATTTTTTTTCTAGGGTTTATATCCTTATTTTTATATTTCCATCTATTATGTTAGGATTTTAATATCATATATGTTATATTATAATAATAATTTCATAATTTTTAGTGTCATATTATATGGATATTAAATAATATCCTCCTCCTCCTCCTAACCCTAAAGGTTTTGATAGCTACTTTCTCTCTAAATAGGTCCATGCTATCGCTATCTAAAGAGGTAAGGTATCCCATACTATAGTTCCAAATGAATCTATTAACCTATCCTTCCTCAAACCCCTCTAACTCCCACATATCCTCTTTAGGGTGTATGTATGCATTTTCAATCCAAATATCCTAGGGCTTGTGCTTGTGAGGATATAAAAGATCAAATCATCTATATGGGAAAGTTAATAGTAGAGTTACAAAATAAAAATTAGTTTTTTAGTGAAAATATCACATTATTATAACATCAAATTACATTTTAAAACAATCCAAAATATGATAATATTAATCATGTATGTACATATCCATGTAACAATGTTGTACCTAACAAGATTTCATATCAAAATGAAAAACTAAAATAGAATAAATATATACTAGGTGATTTAAAAAATATAAAAATTTATAATAAGAGTGGAAGTGAGATTCTAAGGTCAACGATTAGAAAAAAATGATCAAACTATCTCTTATACATTCTCTAAGGAGATCAAAATACTATTGTGCATATCACATAATACATGGGCATCATACAGATCATTGTTTGGATCTGAATCATAAAATACATAAGATAATTAAGAATGGTGATCATATCACTGATACATCACTTAAGCAACCCACTCACCTTATAAGTGCATCTCATAAAGCACAAGTTAAAAAATTAGAATTATTACAAAAGTAGTTACCCAAGGACAAATTAGAGTGATAAAAAGTTGATAAGGCCTAATTACCAAAAGAAAATGTTAAACAAGAAAAAATATATCATGAAAGGTTTAAAAATATAATTTAGAGCAAGCAATAACATAAAAGGAATAATATTAAAAATATCAAATAGAAAGGAAACACTTTGAAAATCATAGGTTATAATAAAAAAATGTGAAATTATTGTTTTCACTTGTATTTTCACCCTTAAGGAGATGTCAAAGCTCTCCTCATCCAAGTGTCACAATGGAAACACCTCTAGGCTTGTTATCCTAAAGATGAGGTAAATCTATGATAGGGCTAGCTCCCTTGATGTACCACTTTGGATCACAACTACACTTAAATTTTGGGGTGAAAAGGGAGAGAGATAACTAAAATTAACTAACCTAAAGGAGGTGATACACCAAATAACATGATGACTTCAAACTAGATTCATGTTACACATGAAATCAAGGGACAAACTAAACATACACTTCTCCAACCTTCATCTTCTCACATCAATGTTACATTGTGGGGTTATGAATGAAGAAAAGCTAGGAGGAATAGATATGAGACCTTGAATATCACTAATGAAAGTACTAACTCACTCAATCTTTTACATTTCCTAGAACATTTCACATGCCCTACAAGAAGAATCTTTCCAATTGCAAATAGGATGCAAGAATGAAACAACATGCAAAGGAATCCATAGTCTTCACTAAGTAAAATGCATTGTTAAATTAAAACACACTAAGGAAATTCATGAAGAGGTAAAACATCAGTAGTATTATTGATCAAATGGTATTCATTTGAGTAGGGCATCATCATACTCAGGTGGATCATATATTACAATGCTAAAATGGCTAGTTCTTATAGAACTTGAGAGAGAGAGAAGAAGAGAGAATACCAAGGGTCACAAGGAAACTTGTTAGTCTGAGAGAATTAGTTACTCATGCATGAGAAGAGGATATGGTATGAACCATGTAAGGCTAAGGAGTCCAAGTGTCCATGTAAGTCATCAAACTCTTGTAAAGTGGTATGAAAACTCCTTGACTAACTCAAAAAAAATACCTTCATATTTAACCCTATTTTAATGCCTCATAAATAACTAGGAATAGTTAAAATTATTGGAGTGAATGGTAAGGGTTTTATACATGACTCTTCATGCATTGGTTTTATTCTTTGTCCTTTGTAATCATCTAGAAAGGAGATATCATCATCTGTAGTCTAGAAAACTCTTCCTCCATGCACCTTGCATACTTGTCCTCAATATTAACATCAATTTCTAATTTAAATCAATGAGAGGGAGTGGATTAAACTTTTTAAATACCATACATGGCATTATAATAATTAATAACACCTTAAATAAGTGCACATGAAGTTTTCCACCCTTCTCACTAGCTTATCCAATATGCTAGTTTTGACGAGCTAAAATGAAGCACCTGGTTTGGATACTTAGGATTTTTTAATAGGAATAAAATGGCCATATTGAGTTATAAAAATTATAAATATTCCATTCAAACTTGGTTTTATTTTTAAACTCCTCCTGTATCCTATAAAAAACAAAAAATGGTAAAAAATACCTCATTTTTTAATCCATCTATATAAGTCCATACAACCAAAAGATATGGGAGGGAGCCTAAGTGATTATTATTTAAATATAAATAGTATTAATGGTAAAATTATGTCATTAAAATACATCTCTATATTCATTTATCCTGACTGGTCACTAACAAGGGTTTGCAAGGATTTAAGCTTATTTCACTCTTAAGGTTCGTTGATAAATATCTAACATCTAACCTACCAAAAAATTCCATAATTTCATAATTCAAGACATTAATAAACATAATTTAATTCATTTATCCTCAATGTAAACCCTCCAAAAATATGTGAGCATTTGACCTTGACATATTGAGCTTGTTTTCTTGTTTCCTACATGCTTGAGTTGTTTTGAGGTCTAAAAATGGATTTATTTGGTTTTATTTGCACTATAAAAGATTTAAATCATCTTATTTAATCCCATGAAATTGTTTCAATAGGTTGGAATGAATACTTCATGCTATAATGTAAATGGCCTCTTATTTGGAATCTAGGCTTCACCATGCCTAGTATGCTTGTTTACACTTTAGAGCTCAAAATTACCTTTTAATGTTTTCCTTGCCTTAAAATAGCTTGGGAACTTCTAACATGATCTCATAAACATGTTCCAATAGGCTATAAGTCATATCAAAGACTATAAGTGAAAATGACTCCCTCATCTAACACTAGGCCTCAACCTTACCTTTAGGCCTAACTGTAACTCCAAGGGTTTAGAGAATTCTAATGAGTTACATACTCTTTTAAGGTGTTATCAAATTTTTTTTAGATGTATTTAAACATTTAAAACCTTCCAAAAAGGTCCCCCAAACTTTTGGTCTCATCTTTTGTCATTTGCTCTCAAATCTACTAGTTTTGACCCTAAGAAAGTACCTATTGACTAAATTTGACCCCAAGTCAAATTTGGGTCAACCCTTACTATTTTTAACTTTTAATAAGGTTCTAATTTGTATTATAGGGTGTAATTTTAGTCTATTATCTTACTCATCCTCTCCTTGGTCCTTGTTGAGGTCCACCCCTTATGCACTAGGCTAGTCAACTTGAGTTAAAGGTTTGTCAACCATAGTCAAAAGTAGTCAAAGGGTAAAAATGTGTTTAAAATATCTTAATATTGTCCTTGACATGTTTTAATATGTTTAGAAGTCATAAATTAATCATTTTCTAGGTCTCATGTGCAAAAATGGTCATTTGACCACATTTCTAGCTCATTAATTGACTTGTACAGATGATGGGAGTTAAAAAATATGTAATCAAGGTGGATAAGAATATGGATAAGTAAAATAATGTTAGAATCAATTAGGAGATAGCTAGAAATCAGTTATGATCAAGAAATGATAGTTTTCCCTAAAAAATAGGAGCTTTTGGGAACTTGTATGGACTTCCCAAGTCCATCATCAACCAAAAATGTGGGAAGAGTAACTCTTCACCTCCCATAATCCATTTAAATTCTTGGTTTTCAAAAAGTTTCATCTATAGCTTGTTTTCCTCCATTTTCACTTGGCAAGAAAAGAAGGAGCAACTTCATGTACTTGTTATGGGCCGTACAGATAGAATTGGGAGGAATGCTTTAAGGGGTGGACAATAATCTAAGTGAAATTAATTTTCATAATAATAACTTGAGATTTGGTTCATCTTCCTTTATGAACCATCAATTTGATCCTAGGCAACCTTTTATGCATGTTTAACCATGAGGGGGTCATTATTTGATCTTGTCACAAATTTTATTGTTTTGGATTGATGGATTTGGGTATTTTAGGTGTATAAAAATTATTTTAAATATTTTTTCATGCTTATTATTATTTTATAGAGTTTAATTTTGTGAAAAAACCTCTTCTAGGCTTGTAAAATGGCTAGTTTGCATTCACAATCATCCCAATTACTTTGAAAATATTTCATTCACATTGGGAAAAGGTGTTTTGATGTTGTTTTGAAAATAATCTTGGTTTATGATGAGAATAAAGTGTTGAAATTTTTCCTTGAGGTGTTTTGAGAGCATTCCTTTCACGATTCTTATCATTTCATGACTCCCTTGCATATCATAGTCAAAAACTCCACCTACAAGAGTATGCTGACATCACAAGTGAAATTAAGAGGATTTGACATGGTCCTTAACCTATTAGGACTATTGATGTTAATTTAAATGTTGGATTTTAGCATGTAAGTTCTAAAAACTTGTAAACATGGAGAATGATCTGTCTTGCTTGTATGGGAGGAGATGACCATCTACAACTGATGCTATAGACAAGCTTTTTGGAGGTGTTCTAATATTTGATCAATTAATTTTGAGTTTAATTTCCATGTAAAATGCCTAGATAGACCTATTGATAATTATAGTTGACTAAGGGAAGTGTCAAAGCATCAATTGGAACCTTGGACTATATATAGGCCTCTTTACTCTAAAAATGCCAAGCAGAGGTCTTGAAGGTTTTTGAGGACCTCAAAAAATACACTTGATAGGTGATCCAATCCTTCAAATTAGACAAATTGGTAACCATATCGACACCTAAAATTTTTACCAAATTTGAGAAGCAAAATATAAGGGGAGTTTGTATTTTTCAAGGTCTAAAGATGGCTAGAAAACCACTAAATCAAAGCAGTGCTATCTACAGGATGTTGATCACAATGTTAACTTTGCATTCCATTATGATATTATTGGACTATAATACAAATTTAGATGATTATACTGGTTAAAATGATGATTTTAAGGTAATATATCATGAGAAAAGGAAAAATCCAATGTCTTGAACCCCTAATGCATACTCTTCTATCTATACATAGGACTGTGAAACTCACATATAGGCAGAAAGGCCAAAGTTGGTGAAACAGGTATAGTATGAAGTAAAGGTGAAGAAATTTGATAGTTTTTGAATAAAAAACTACCTCAAAAACATAATCAAGCACCATGATCAATTACATCTTACCCTATAAGACACTTATAGGTCCAAAATGAATGAATAAATAACCACCTACAACTGAGCAATAATGAAGTGAGAATGATTGACTTTGGGGTAGTCTTAAGGCACTCCTAAGGTTGAGAAGGTTGCAATGTCAAATATAATGACTCAAGGAATCTAAGGGAGGTTTTTTAAGCATCAATAAAGACAAAATTAATGTCATTATCACCCTAAATCACCTATAGTTAGGGTCTTGGGACTATCTCAGTCCAAAAGGACAGTGAGCAATTGGAAGGCCAAAAAGGCCAATATGAAAGGTTTAAAAAATGGGATCACATTTTAATAATGAGATGGGTCAAAAAGGACTATGGAATGTGTTGAAACCTTGTTTAAAACCTCAAAATAAAGGCACCTAAAAGGAGATACCTTGTTTACTATCCTAGTTAGATAGGGTCATAAATAAGAAAGGGACATGATGATAATTTGGTGCCTAAGGAAGATACAAGGTGGTTTGGTGATTATAATACCTTCATGGAGAGATAAGTCATCATAAAAAAATTTAAGACACTACCATGACATCTACAGGTAGACCTAAGATCCATAAAACATAGTCATGTAAGAAATATAGTTAGTAAGATAGAAGTAAGGATTCCTTCATAAGGTAAGAGACTATGTTGGTAAATTTTGGATTATAAAATTGAAAAGTGATCCCAAGGATCTCATGGAAAAAAAATTACATATAATATAATGGTGAAAAATTCCAAATGATCATCTACAAATAGGACAAGTTGTCTCAGTCAGGGTTTTTATAGGTAAATTTGTGTTTGCAAAAGCATAGTGATGACTCAAGGAGTCAAATTGTTGGAGAAAGATTTTTAAGAAATATTATGTGGTATTTAATATTTTATAAGTCTTTTAAATGATCATAGGATAGGGAAAGATTCCAAATTTTTCATAAAACTTAGTCCATTCCCATAAATACCCTGTATAGACTATCTAAGAAGGTCCGCCTAGGAATTTCAAGAAGTTTAAGGGTCTAGAATCATCATCATGGGTTGAATTTTTATGTAGATAATAATTTATACATATATTAGCCTCTAAAAATTTTGGTTTTAAGGGTAATATAGAGGAGATGTCCCCTATTCTATCTCAAATAGAGGGCACTTTTTTCATGTTTGAAGAGACAACCTTAAGATAAGTATGATGGAACATGAACCAGAAGCATTAGAGACACCCAAAGATGATTTTAATATCTGAAACACACAAAAATATAAATTTTAAAACAATTAGGAAGGTTTTAATACAAATAGGTTGGTCTAAACAAGAGGACCTATAGGCAGGACAACTAGGCAACATACAAGTATAGCTCCAAATGGAAGTTTACTTAAATTTCCAACCTTTGCCAAGCACTCCAATGATTTATTTAGTGTATGTAAAGGTATATTGGAGAGGTTAAAACCATGTAATGTATGGGTAATCATCATATCAATGTCTTTTTAACCTAAGGTTGTAGGCAAACCTATTGGCAAGCTCTAGGCCTAATTCCAAATGGGTGGTCATCTTCACTTCTAGCTCTTGATGAGCTCTTTTGATGATTATAGGATATTTTTAGGGAATATATTAAAGTTTTAAAACCATTTTTTTAAAAATAAAGTCTCCAATAAACCATTTTTGGCTTAAGAAGCATTCAGACCCCACCAGGAGGTAAATAATTAGCTTAAATGTCAACTTCAAGTGCTTAGAACTTCCACCAAGATTTTCATTGGTGTTGGAGGTGTTTGGATAAGTTGAGGAGGGTATCATGCAATAAATTTTTGAGATTATTTTTTAGGTTAAATTTTCACAACTTCATGAACCATCATTAAGAGGGATAGAAACCTTCAAACCCTCCTAAGAAGCCTATAGTGACCTATTTGGACAAATTGAGTAAGGCACCAAGATGAAAGAATGAAGATAGGGGTATAAAATGAAATTTTTATAATACATTATAAATTTTATAAAAATGTGATTTGCTTATATGTATTTAATATGGGTAGGGTATAGAGGTAGTTTTAGCATAAAATTAGTGTTTCTTATAGGTTATTGAAGGAGTTAAGTGATGAAAATAAATTTGATATAAATATTGAGACATGAATCAACTCCTATAGTTATTTTAAAAACTCATAAATTATCCCAAGTTCCTCTAATATCTCTCTCTTTTAGCCTATCTAAATTGGCATCTAGAATGACATAGTGGAAAAAGTGGAAAACTCAAGTTTGGTGGCTTTTTATGATGTTTCTTATGAATACAAGCATATTAGGTATCCCAAAATGTGTCACAAAACCCTTGGTATGGATTATTTAGGAAGGATGCAAAGATTCTTGTGCCAAGTGTCAAGAATGCCTATTGGAGAGTGATTTTGATGATAGGTGATGATAGAGTTTGTGTAAGATAATCTCATGATAAAGAAAAGTCCAAATTTAGGTGGAATCATCTTTCTAACTCCCTCTCCTCATCATACATGTTACACTTATCCCTAATATTCCTTTTAATTCTCAAGAGGATCCCATGATGAAGGCAATTTTCCAAAGGAGAATGATTGAGGAGTTGCTACACCACACTTGGAGAAAAGGCTAATTTGGGATAGAATGATGTGTGAATTAGTTTCGTAACTCCTTTTCCACCTCATTTATATAATTTTAACTAATTCTCACATTTGGACACTTGTATTTATGCCTCTTCAACTTCTCTTATCTCTCTCTTCTTCCAAATTCTATAAATGTAAGCCATTTTGACTTTTCAAATGGATTCCAAATCTTGGTATGGTCATGCCCTGACAAAATTATGCATTGATTTGTTCTTAATCTAATGAGAATTAAGTTGGTTATAATCTAAGTCCATTTTCACTATGTGTCAAAGTGATATATCTTGAAAGTCAAGTATAGATTGAGTTCATCTTGTTTCATGCAATCCTTGAATGTGTTGTAACTAAGTTCTCTCCTAACAGATTTCATTAAGTGTATGTTTCTAAAATAGAATCTTGAAGTGTGTATGAGTTTGGTAGTGTCATATATAACCTTCCCTTCACTTTCCTTCATTTGTTGAGTTGTTATTTTCCTTGATGAGAAACACTAATTCTATGGAGATCCATTAATGGTGTTGAGGCTATTTTGGTTGTCTTAGTTCATTATGCAAATCATAGGTGTATGAATGGAAACAAATCTTGGCATATCACCTCCTAGTTTAGGTTTTATTTATGTCTCTTTCTCTCCTTTTTCACCCATAATAGGTAGTTTTAGTAGCATAAGCACATCAAATCATATTTAGGGAGCTAGCCCTCATAATATAGAGATTCATCTTTCCTATAAGTTCACCCATAACTTGAGAGATGATTCCATGTTACATCATATTATAGGAGTTTCATAGAGTGTCCTGAGGTGTAAAATTTGATGACAATAATACCCTTTGTTTGATATAAAATAGAGAGTACTTCCCCTATTTCACATTGAAAAATAAGTTTTATATAATCTTATCTAAGTGTAAAATATGATTTTTACCAAAATATATCCCTCGGTGACCTCATTTTCCCTTTCAAAAAATAAAATACCCAATATATATTCTTCTTAGGCAAACTATGTGTAGGTTATTAATGTATGAGCTAAGTTTTACATGATAAGAACTCTTTGTTTTATTTCATCCTATGTTAATAGGGTTATATATAATTTCATGGTCTTTATGGAGGTGTCCCATTCTATATTTCCTATTCCAACCCTCCATTTTACCTTATTCTACTCAATACTCCATCTCACTATTTTAGGCTCCATACTATAATTTTTGTTATGAAGATGCCTGTAGGTGAGTGTATATGAATTAAGCATGATAAAAGGGTCTAAAAACCTTCCCTAAGTCTATATGAATCATTTAGTACCATTTTTTCATTAATACTAATGACATGAATGTATTCAAACATTAATTTCTATCCCACTACCTGTCATAGTCATTTAAGGTTGGTTGTAGGTGTACCTAGGTTATTAGGGGTCTACATAGGTTTTCTCCATCATGTTAAGGGATTATTAAGCTTACCCTAGTCTCAAATAATTTTGTCACCTACTTTATTTAACATTAAAACCTCTCTTATCCCTTCACATACACTATAAGCTCGCAAGCCAAGCTCCTTCTCCCTTGACTGAGACACCTGAATGTAGGTTATGTCTACTCATTTAAACTTGGATATACTATGAAAAGACATCCTTGAATAATTTTAAGGTACAAATATATTTGTTTGAATTATTATTCTTCCTTTGATCCTTAAGAACTAATAATAACTTAAAATCATCAAATTACTCACTGTCTGCCTGTAGTGAGTGTCTAGGCAACTTGTCTAGACTGCTGGAGTGTATGGGAGGTAGAACACTATTCATAACTTCCCTTTAATGGTATTTTGGGTCATGGATATTATTTATATGAATATAAATAAACAAAAACTTCCAACCATGAAGTAATTATCCACTTAAAACTTTGTATTAAACTTGAAAAAGGGCAATATGGTTGTAGGTGGGTATTTCCATGAGAAGAGACACCTACAGGTGTTTATGGGAAGGTAAAACATTATATGACATTATTTTAGGTGATATATCAACTCATGGATGTTACCATCACCCTTTAAAAATACTCACACTATGGTATCAAAATTAATTTAAAACTTTTGGATGGAAAAGGCCTTATTTGGATCATTGTCTTATAGATTTAACTATTTTTGGTTTTAGTGGCTTTGTAGGCAACTTTAGGCCTTCTAAAAACTACCCTCCATCCATCTTATTGACTCTATCTTTGGAATATATACTCTTCATGATATAGGATGAAATATTTACACATATATATTCTTTATAAATATTTTTAGACATGTTTGAAGACATACATAAAAAACCTTTGGACCTTTGTTTTCCCTTTTTAGGGACTATGTGCCTAAAAACCTAGTCAACATCATTTGAAGGTGATTACTATCTCAAAATACCAACTTGGCCCCTCATTTTTTTTTTCATATTCTCCCAAAAACATAAATACCTCAAGGAGGGTTCCATATTATGATAAAATATTTAAAAAGGCTTAAAAAATCCTTTGTTAAGGCCATCTATATGTGCACATTCTAATGTGTAGGTGGCAAGTATGAAGATGTGATGGGTAGGGAGATCATGAATTGTCCGTATGACCAAAATTCATGATTTTTCAAAGATTAAAACAATATATAATGGTATAAAAAACTTGAGTAAGGCTTCTATATTTTTTTTTAAATTTTGAAAACTCATGTAGGCACATATCAATGGTAGACTGAATGAAAAAGTAGTACATGATTGAATGACACTCAAAACTACATTTTTGTGGAGATTGATTTGGAGAGAAAAATTGAGACAAAATGAGACAAAAAGTACATTGGAAAAACTATATTGACCTTATCACAACCCCCTAGAGCCATTTTCAAATCCTGAACTCTTGAACATGATGAAAAATTGCATGTCATCCCATATAAGACCAGTTTGCAAACCTAAGATGATTTTCTCATCAAATCAATTTTAAACTTAAAAATAATCATGGAGGGTATTTTATAAGATATTAAAAATCCTATGGAGTCCACCTTAGTAATTAGTTCATATGGAATTTCCAAAAATGAATCAAAACCCATAGGTTACATGAGATAGCTAGTAAAAAAGTACAGTCCACTTCATGAGGGTGGTTCATGAAGCATGGGCCACTATTATTCAAAATACTTATATGTAAATGAAGGTATTTGAGTTTAATAAAACCTCCCCAAGGTGTTTGAGCTGAAACCACTTGAGATATTCATACTAAGCACAAACTTGAAGGTCACTTTTGCTTGCCAAGTAGACTAAAAAAGGAGTAGAATGGTTTTCAGATAAAAATAGAAATTCCAAAACAAAAAATGTGTAACTAAGCTTAGAGAAATTTAATGGGAATTCCATGATCCTTTCCCATATGTCAAACTTCTCAAGGAGCTATACAAGTGCCACTTCTTCTAATAAACCTACCACTTTTTAGTTATGTTAGTTAATTAATACCTCAAGGACACATGATAAATGACATCACTTTTTGGAACCTTCAAACTTCCCAATAAATCTATACAAATCATGAAATGCACATTTTTTGACCTTGAAATTACCCAAAAATGATAAAAGGACTAAAATAACTAATGACCAAGTCTAGTACAATATTAAGTGACATCAATTAGCCTATAAAAAACCTTGTGGCCTCTATATTATGCCCATAAAATGCCTAAAAGTTATATATTTACCTAGGGGTTCCCTAATTTGACCTAAAATTCAAATTTGGTCAATAAATTGGTGACTCATAGGGGTAGTATGCCTATTATACTAACTAGATAGTAGGCTTATCAGTTTATTGGGATTAGGAGTCTTATAAAGTATAAGGCAAACAAGGAAACCTTTTACCATTGACCATTAAGATAAGACCGCTAATTACCTCAACCACACAAAGTAAGGACACACACAAAATAAGATAACAAACTAACAGACACACACCACACATGTGCTCAAGGCACTTAGGGAAATCAAAAAACAAATACTATGCACAACTAGGAACTAAGCATACCTCCTTACCAGGATCAAAAGGAAAAATTCTTGAATCACCTTCATGATGGGATGAATCATAGTGGCAAGCATGTTTCTCCTTAGATTGGATGCTTTGTAGATTAAACATATTCCTTAGCACTTCACTTGATTTTCCCTCAAGTAGATCATCTTCAAATAGGTCTTTGATGTATAAATATTCCTCTTGAACATGTTCACATACTTCATAGTCCTTCCCACTCTTCATCTCATGGTCAATTTGTATCTCCTTAGTAGGCATGGATGCAAGAGGGTAGTTTCATGTTTCTTAAAAGATTGAGGCCAATAAGAGCTTGTTCCATCCTTCAAGAGCTGATGTGTTTCTCCCAAATAACTAAGAGGATGATAGCCCATATTTATGAATTCAAACATATCATCATGGAAAGTATATGCTTCTTGAAAGGATAAATTTGAAAGATTGTTTTTCCTTTGCATACTTACTTGAGTGCCAAAGCTACCTTCTCCATATTTTACCAAATCATACCCTCCTTAAAGAGGAGTATATAATATTTTAATTATTTTAAACAAGTAATCCAAAATATACTTAAGAACTTGTCCTTTCCCATATGTGATATCTTACAAAGTGATAGAATAATCAATGACTATTTCTTCCTCTTTCGCAAAAGGAGAACATTCTTCCTCATCAACCTAATCATAAATTTCAACACCATAGACCACCTATTATTCATAATTTAAGACCTATTTATGGGTTTAAATTTACATATCAACTACCACATCATGACTTTGGTTCTCAAGGTATACAAGATCTTCCATTTCCTTCTTTGTGATTCCAAGACTAGGCATCTTGAAGTCTTGTGACTTAGTCCAATAAGGTTTCCAAGGAGTTATAATTTATTCAAGAAAGAGTTATAAGTTTTTGTAAACTAATTAGTCCTATTTATTTTACCATACCATATGTCCATAAAGGAAAATGGTGATGGGGTAAGGTCTACATGAACTAGTTGGTGGAGGTGGCACATAAAACTCAAAATCAGATTGGGAATGGAATGTAGGGGATTCTTTTGGAAGCTCTTGAGGAAGGGGAGGCAAACCTTGGGCTAAAACAACTTTATTTTATTACTTACACTTGAAAACCACTTCATTCACATATTATTTATCTTTAATAATATCTAAAGTGTGTATGGGGTGTGTTTAGGATCTTCTTTTGGGTATAAACCTTGCATCTCACCTTGACTTAATAATTTCATCTTTGCCTCTAACTCTTCAATTTTCTTCGCTAGGTTCTCTTGGAAAAGTTTTTATTGGAGCTCATAAACATAATAATGAGGATAAGGATTACATGAGGGTTGACATGGAATTAAATAATACTCTTGAGTAAGGATGAGAGAGACTTTCAAAATATCAACTTCACACTCCTTAACAATGATTATATCTTTTTTCTTTCCCCATGTCTCCACTATCTTGTTCCAAATTAGGGCATTGGGATTATGAGTCTCTATTTTAGGTGGTGGGGATTAAATGGGAGAGGTAAATTAATTATTTATCTCCAATTCCTTTTCTACTAACATGGACTAATGCATATGAATATTAGCCAACTCAATTTGCCTATTAAGATTATATTCAATAATAAGGTTTCTCTTTTCAACTCTCTCCTCCAACTGATTGAGAAAAGGATGAATTTGATATCCTTGGTTAGGATAATGAGTGGGGATCAAATATTGATGATAGGTAACTTTGGAAATTTGATATGAAGGTGGATAGGTTTGGTAAGGTTGCCTTTCATGAACTCCTAGCCTATCCTCTAAGGAAGAAACTAGGCCACTCATATCAAGCACCTTAGTTGTTAGCCTTTACCAATTAGATCTCTCAATAGGTACCCACTCTCTTTTGACCAAATATAATGCTTCTCTCACCTTGTGAATGACATGACTAGGAAAATATATACCATATCCTCTTTGTGTGTCAATATCTAACATACACCTCTCATAGCCTAAAAGTGTTTATTTGAAAGAGGAAATAGATGGACTTGAGAAGTGACTTGGTTGACTACAAGAAACATGACATTGATAAGGCTGGATATAAGACAAGTAAACTTCATGAAAAGGCTGATAATGATCATATTGGGCCTAAAAATAACCATATTAAGGCTGGTACACTTCATATAATGGCTAATTAAGAACTTGCTCTTGTTGATAGGGAATGATACAAACTTGCAATGTCTCACCAAATTGTAAATAACAATACTCAACACCAAAACTAGCAATGAAACTTGATTGAAAGAAAGAACACAAATGAAAAAGTTACCAACAATATTTAAAGGATAACCTAAGCTACTTGACTAGTTGATATATCTTCAAAGTCACCATTAATGCTTGAATAGATGCCTCCAAATGCTAATTATTAATAGACATCACCAAAAATATCTCAACATCTTGGATGAAGAGTCCCATCAAGCATGACAAAAACTATTTTCACTTGGATTTACACACTTGAGAAGATGGAAAATCTCTCCTTATCCAAGTGGCACAATGGAAACACCTATAGGCTTGTGGGTAGCCCAAGGTGAGGTGAATCTCTAGATAGGGCTAGCTCCCTTGATGTATCACTTTGGATCACAAATAAAATTAAAATTTGGGGTGAAAATGGAGAGAGATAACTGAAAAAAAAAAAAAAACTAATGGAGATAATACACCAATTAACATGATAACTTCAAACTAGTTGCATGTTACACATGAAATCAAGGGACAAATTGAAACATACACTTCTCCAACCTTCATCTTCTCATATCAATGTTACATTTTTGGGGTTATGAATGAATATGGAAATCTATGAGGACTAGACAAGAGACCTTGAATGACACTGATGAAAATACTAACTCACTTAATCTTTGACATTTCCTAGAACACTTCACATGCCCTGCATGAATAAGCTTTCTAACTACAAATAAGATGCAAGAATGAAACAAAATGTTAAGTAATGCATAGCCTTCACTAAGAAAAATACAACATTTAAGTAAAAAACACTAATTAAAAATCATGAAGAGGTAAAAAATTAAATAATAATTGTTTATCAAATGGTATGCATTTGATCAGGGCCTCACCAATACTCAAGTGGAGCATAGATTATAATGCTAAAATGGATAGTTCTTATAGAACTTGAGAGAGAGAGAGAGAGAGAGAGAGAAGAGAGAGAGAGATAGAGAGAGAGAGAGAAGAGAGAGAGAGAGGAGGTGAGAGAGAGGAGAGAGAGATAGAGAAGATGAGAGAGAGAGAGAAGAGAAGAGAGAGTAGAGAGATGATAGAGAGAGCGATCGAGAGAGAGAGAGATGGACGAGAGAAATCCCAAGGGTCATAAGGACACACATGTATAGATAAGATAATTATATAATAATGCATGATAAGAGGATATGGGATGAACCATGCAATGATAAGGAGTCCAAGTGTCCATTCAAGTTATCAAACTCTTGTAAAAGTGGCATGAAAACTCCTTGACTAGCTTAGAAAAACTACCCTCATAATTGACCCTATTTTAATGCCTCATAATTTAATAGGACTAGTTCCAATGATTATAATTAATGGTAATGGGTTTAGGCATGTCCTCTCCATCATTTTTTTAGGCTTGGTCCTCTAGAATCATTTGGAAAGGAGCTATCATCATCATCATCATCTACAGTTTAAAAAACTCTTCCTCCATGCACCTTACACACTTGTCCTCAAAATTTGAATTATTTTCTCATGAAAATACATGGGATGGAGTTTATTACACCTTTCAATAAATTACATGTACTTTTAATCATCAAGGACACCTTAAAATTAGCTCACATGAAGTTTTCTACCCTTCTCACTAGCTTGTCCAATATGCTAGTTTTGATTGGTTGAAATGAATCACCTAGTTTGGACACTTATGAGTTTTTAATTTTATTAAAATGGCCATATGTAGTTATAAATTTTTTTAATATTTCCTTAAAAGTTTGTTTCATCTTTAGAATCCTCTTGTAGCCTACACAACACAAAAAATGGTCAAACATAACTTATTTCTGACTCCATCCATAAATGTTAGTAAAACCAAAAGGTATGGGAGGGATCTTGAGTGAGTATTATACAACTTCAAATATGTTTCATGGTAATATTATGTCACTATAATTAATCTATAGCTTCATTTCTCTAGACTAGTCACTAAGAAGGGTTTGCAAGGGTTTTAGCTTGTTTTCACTCTTAAAGTTCATTCATAAATATTTGGCATCCAACCTACCAAAAAATTCCACAATTTAATATTTAAAGACATTAATAAACATAATTTAATTCCTTTTTCCTCCATTAAAACCCTCCAAAAATATGTGAGCATTTGAACTTCACATATCAAGTTTGTTTTCTTATTTCCTAAATTCTTGAGTTGTTTTGAGGTCTAAAAATGGATTTTTTTGGTTTTATTTACACTCTAAAAGATTTAAAAAATATTATTTAACCCCAAGAACATGTTTCAATAGGTTTTAGTGCATACTTAATTCTATAAATGCAAATTTCCTCTCATTTGGAATCTAGGCTTCACCATGCCTAGTATGCTTGTTTACACTTTAGAGCTCAAAATGACCTTTTAAGGTTTTCCTTACCTCTAAATAGCTTTGGAAATAATACCATGATATAATAATCATGTTAAAATATTATATAAATAATATCAAATACTATAAGTGAAAAAGTCTCCCTCATCTAGCATTAGGCCTCAACCTTGCCTTTAGACCTGACTACAAATCTAAGGGTTTAGAGCATCTTGATGAGTTACATAATACTATGAGTTTTTATCCACATTTTTTTATATGTATTTTAAACTATAACACTTTACAACAAGGTTTTTATAACTTTTAGTCTCATCTTTTGTCATTTCCTCTCAAATCTACTAGTTTTGACCCTAGGGAAGTACCCTCTATTTGAGACAAAATAGAGGGTACTTCCCCTATATCATCATGAAAATTAAGTGTTAGATAATATTATATAAGTTTAAAAAATGTTTTTTACTAAAATATATCCCTTTTTGACCTCATTTTCCATTTCAAATAATAAAATACCCAATACAGACTCTTCATAGGTAGATTGTGTGCAGGGTCTTAAGGTGTGAGCTGAGTTTTGCATTATGAGAACTCTTTGTTTTCTTTCATCCCATGTCCATAAGGATATATATAATTTCATGGTATTTATGTATGTTTCCAATCCTATATTTCTTATTTTAACCCTCCATTTTACCTTATACTACTCAACATCCCATCTCATTATTTTAGGTTGCTTACTGTACTTTTAGTTTTGAAGATGTATGTAGGTGAGTGTATATAAATTAAGATTGAGAATAGGGTATAAAAACATTAAATTAGTCTCTATAAATAATTTATTACCATTTTTTAATTTATACTCATGAAATTCAAGTATTTAAACATTAATTTCTATCTCACTACCTGTCACAATCATTTAAGGTTGGTTATAGGTGTACATAGGGTTATTAGGGGTCTACATAGGTTTGATCCATCATGATAAAGGATTATGAAGATTAAAATGGTATAAAATGAGGTGGTCACATACTTTATTTAAAATTAAAACCTATCTTATCCCTTTAAATTCACTCTAATATCACACGCTAAGCTCTTTTTCCCTTGATTGAGACACCTACCTATAGGTTATGTCTACTCATTTAAACTTGGATAGCTATGAAAAGACCTCATTTAATAATTTTAAGGTCATAATGTATGTTTTTAAATTTTTAGTATTAATTTTATCCTTAATCAATACCAATACCTTAAAATAATCAAATTTCTCACTATCTGCCTATAGGTGAGTGTATAGGTAACCTGTACAAACTGCTAGAGTGTATGGGAGGAAAAACATTGTTCATAACTTCCATCTAATGGTATTTTTGGTCATGTATGTTATTTATATGCCTATAAATACATAAAACCTTCCAAACTTGATGGAAATATCCACTTACAACTTTTTATTAAACTTGAAAAAGGGTAGTATGGTTGTAGCTGAGTATTTCCATGAGAAGAGACACCTACAAGTGTCTATGGGAAGGTAAAACATTGTATGACATTCCTTTAGGTGATATCTCAACTAATTAATGTTACCATAACAATTTATAAACACTCAAGCTATGTTATCAAAATTAATTTTCCACTTTTTGATGGCAAAGGACTTATTTGGATCATAATCTTGTAGATTTCACTGTTTGGTTTAAGTAGCTTTGTAGGAAACTTTAGGCATTCTAACAACTGCCCTCCATCCATATTTTTGAATAAATATTTGAAATATCTACTCTTCATGATACAAGTTAATATATTTAAATATATATATATATATATATATATATATATATATATATATATATGCTTTATAACTCCTTGTATACATTTTGTAATACATCCATAAAAACCTTTGGACCTATGTTTTCCCTTTTTAGGGACTGTGTGCCTAAAACCTAGTCAACATCATTTGAAGGTGATTACTATCTCAAATTGCCAACTTATCCCCTAAAAATGTTTATCATGTTATCCCAAACATGTCAAGACCTCAATTATGGATATTTATTATGATCAAATCTTAAAAAATTCTAAAAAAAATCCTCTATTAAGGCCACCTATATGTGCACATTCTAATGTGCAGGTAACAAGTATGAAGATGTGATGGGCAATGAGATCATGGATTGTCCTTATGACCAAAATTCATGATTTTTAAATTATTAAAAAAATATTTCATGGTATAAAAAACTTTAGGAATTATTATATATCTTGTTTTAATGCTTGAAATTTCCTATAGGCACATATCAATGGTAAACTGAATGCAAAAGTAACACATGATTGCATGAAACTCAAAACTAAATTTTTGTGGAGATTGATTTTGAGAGATAAATTTAGATGAAATGAGATAAATATCACATTTTAAACATGATATTATCCTTATCACAACCCCATGGATCCATTTTCAAATCATGATTTCCTAAACATGATGAAAAACTGCCTATCATCCCACATAAGACTAGTTTGCAAACCCAAGATGATTTGCTCATAAAATCAACTTAAAACTTTAAAATAAGTATGGAGGGTATATCATAAGAGATAAAAAATCATATATATTTAAACTTAGTAATTGGTTCATATGAACATTCCAAAAATGAAGCAAAACCCATAGGGTGCATGAAACAACTAGCAAAAAAGTATAGTCCAGTTCATGAGGATGGTTCATGAAGCACATAAAAAAATTATTCAAATTAATTATATTTAAATTAAGGTATATATGTTTAATACAAACTCCCCATGGTGTTTGAGCTGAAACTTCCTAAGTTGTCTATACTAAGCATAAACCCGAAGGTCAAATATGCTTGCCAAGAGGACTAAAAAAGGAATAAAATGTTTCTAGGCCAAATATGGAACTTATATAATAAACCAAATGTGTAACTGATATTTTATAAGTTTAATAGATATTCCATGATCCTTTCCCATGTGGCACACTTCTCAAGGAGCTATACAAGTGCCATTTTCTTCTTTCTCAAGAAAATTCCCTTTTCTTCTGATGAGACTACCACTTTTTAGTTATTCCAGTTACTTAAGACCTCTAAGGACACATGGGACATGAAATAATGTTTTTTAACCTTCACACTTCCCATAAAATCTGTACAAGTCACTAAATACACCTTTTTTGACCTCAAAATAACCCAAAAATGATAAATGGACTAAAATAACTAATGACCAAGGCTAGTACAACATTAAGTGACATAAATTAGCTTATAAAACACCTTTTGACCTCTATATTATACCTAAAAAATGCTTAAAATTTAATTTTTTACTTAGGGGTGCCCTATTTTGACCTAAAAGTCAAATTTGGTTAACAATTACTACAAGAGAAGTTACAAAATCAAATTCAAGATAAACAAAAAAACATTCTTAAAAGAGTGTTTATAAAAAAATAAATTCATAATCAAGAAATACATACAAAATATATAGTTTCAAATGTGGTTAAAAAGGGGGAAATTCCAAGCCTTTCCTCATATCAAGACCCTTTCACTATCACTGCTCACATAGATGGCAAGCAATTTATAGATATTAAGGAATATCAAGAAATCAATTTTTATTCTATGTCATTTCTTAGATATCTTGTAAATGATCATCAACACTTGTATCAAAATCATTATTATACAACATGTATGTGATCAATTAATTTAAAATTTTATTTTTCTTAAAAAGATTATTATCCTTTTTTTCATGTTATTTCAAATTCAAGTACCTATAATGTTGTGCTTGGAGGATTATGGTTAAATTAAATAGGATAAATGATTGATAACAAAAATGGTTAAATATAATTTGATCATGAAGGCAAGGTCACATACTTTTCCAAAGATAGGATGTATTTAGATCCAAAACAATAGTAAATAAGCATACTTTTAGCTAACATACAAATAGATATAAGTAACGATATATCACAAGACAGTACACATTACAAAGGAGAATTTAGAAAGGTTGATACCACAATATGGGATAGTTCCTTATTCATATCAAGATACAATAAAATATGAGAGTATAATTTCATAAGTTTGAAATCCATTTGATGATTATAACAATCTAGATTGGTATGATCCTTATGATACTAATTATACATAATATAAATATGGAAGTAATAAAGAACCTACACAACTTCATGATACTCTTCATTTGCAATAAATCACCATTATTTTTTTCAACACAAGATCTATTGATGGTAATATTGTTAAGGGAGTTAATGATTAATATCCTTCTCTCTATTTCTTAGTTCATATATATGTAAAAAAATGTAAAATATTTTAGAAAATAATAAATCCAAGATATATGCATACTTACACACACACACATTAGTTTAGTTGTGCATAATGTTATGTACATGTTTTACCCAATTTTATATCATACATGTTTCACTAGTGTTCATGATTGATTGTATATCACACAGAACATCATATCTAGTTTTAGTTGTAGGCACTTTCACTGTCACACACTTAGGAATTTCATTTAGATAGGATCATTATGGAGGACATGAGCAAATTTCTCTAGTGTCCCTCAAACAACTATTGTCCTAGTGAGATTAGACTATCACCACTCAGTTCTAGACTACACATAAGACTTATAAAACATGTACATTAATCATTTAGCTCACTAAAGGTATGGTACACATAGGTTTTATCCCTCTTTACCCACATCATCTTAGTCAAAACTTAGATATTTACATAAACATTACATATTTTGATAGTTCTCACTCACCAACATTTTGATATACTATTTTTTATCTTAGTTATTGAATATAATTAGGTTACAAATTAACTTTTATTGATAAAATTACATAACCATGCATGATTTTATATTATTTTTCCTATATTTGTCTATCATGTGCATTCTCTATTTGATTTGAATATGTCATTACCAAGTGGCTCTAAGCCTTCATATTTATGATTATATGCATGTGAGGATATTTAAACATGTCCTTATGTGTGTACTATATTTTTGAGTTTTGAAATTTGAACATGTCCTTCCTTATATGCATCTCTAAGCCTCTTTTGTTTTCTTCTATGTGTGTGATGTAATTTTAACATGTCTTTGTATGTGATTTCTATGTGATTGAGTGGAATTTGAGCATGTAACTTGTATTGTCACCTTGACCTTATATTGTGTTTTTTTCTTGTTTTGCATGTACTCTTTTATTATGTGCATCATGGACATGACATCTTGATTCCTTATTTAATTATTATTTTGATACCATGATGGACATCATGCATCTAACCAAACCTTCCAATTCCATGATGGATATCATGCATCCATCCCTAAGTAGTTTTATTCAACATTATATAATTATTTAATCACTTATCTATGTGTTTCATTATCACATCTATCTTGACTCACTTACTATGAATGATTATTTGTAAATGCATCTTACATTATTACTATACTCAATTTACATACATAATTATACGTTGATTTTCTATGTTGTCAATATTATTTAGATTTCTATTTTTTACATCACAACAACCTACTACATAACTTTATATTTTGAGTTAATATCTTGCACATGCTCAACTCACCTCAAAATAAAGGGCATTCACAAAGGTTTATCTTAGAGAGTAGACTTCCTAGATCAGTACATATACAATATTCAATAGTGATTACATAGTTGACATAGTTTTAGGCTCAAAAAATACACAAAAAGTCATGTTGGATAGGAGCACCACATTGGACAAGAGAGAACTACTCTAGTGTACTTCTCAGTGTTGTTGTCTAAATGCTTAAAAAATATGCATTTATAGAATTTATTAGAGCCTTGGTTTACTTAGAATAGTAATCAAATAGGTTCATCATCTTATTTTTTTGAATTACTTAGAATTACATAATTTTATCTCATAATTACTCAATTTAGGGGAAATCAAGTGCAACATTATTCTAATCCATATCATTGTGATTACCCAATTCCCTTATAATTCACAAAATATTAACACATGATAATCATATTTCATTATAAATTTTAGATCTATACCTATTTACTAGCCTTCTAAACACTACTAGACACAAAGGGACACTACCACTCATGATAGTATCTAGATCCTTATCTAGTGTCTAGTTTCCAAAATTCATCCAAATTAAAAATTATTTGAAACCTATGGGTTAACCTATTTGTCTTATTGAACCCTACTATGAGATATTTTCAAAAAGTGTAGTATAAATAAAAGTCTAAGGCTTCTCATTCCTTATCTATAAAATGCCAAGAAAATAACTACTACAACTAAATCAATAAATTATAAAAGCAAGATATTATGTCCTATTCATTTGTATTTTTACATTAAGGATAGGATCAGTCATATTACAAGTTTGAAGAATTCAAAGAGTAGCCCATGAGTGATATTTTTCAAGTTATAAACTAGATTACTACATGCATCTTCATATAATATAATAAACCCTTATGCACACACTTTACCACACATAAGGTAAAATTAAAAACATATAATTCCCTCATTAGAGTATTGGTTATGTAGGAAATGCCCATTTATAGAGAGGTATTTTGAATCAATTCAACACCATGATCATTCAAAAAATTCATTCCAAGGATGAAGAAAGGTGATGAGTTAGGTTTTGATCAATCAACTAAGAGTAGAAACCTACATCCCAAATTTGAATACATCAACCTAAAGGTGATAAATTTTTTTTTAAAAAATGTAGTTGGTCACATCTAGATCCAATCTTTATTTTGAATTGGATACCTATATCATAGTCAGATGCCAATATTGATGGTAGTGTTGAGATATGATGGTAGTGTCTATGACTACAAAATTATAATTCTCAAAATTGGGTGACTGATCTAAAATACTAATACTACATACTTTACACTTGTTTTTACTCTGGATCTACGTGCACACTATAAAACCTATCTAAGTATCATTTCTCTTTAGAATTATAAATCAGTTAAACATATTTCAAATCCCATAATCTATATATTTAGCATATCTAAATATTAAATTTAGAATATTCATTTATTTGAGTTTGTAATTAATTAGCCCACTATAAATTAGTTTATCACCTTATACTTGAAAAATTTATACATTGTAGACCCTATACCTCACAATATAAATTTAGGGTTAAACATTTTTTGAACTTGACCTTTGGTCTCCAAACCTTAGATTGGCCTAAAGTTTTTTATTTTTTGTTTTGTGATTATTGTAAATTATTGTTTCAAATTTTGCATTTTTCACTTATAAACAATGGAAAATGTTAAACACAAAGATTTTTCTCAAATGGAAGATAAATAAACATTAGTCAATCATCTCAATAACAACTAAACATTAATGGATGAATTTTTGTATGTTACAAGAGATGATATCAATAAACATATTAAGGGTAAGGCATCTTAACCTAGTGATGGTGAATTCTTGGTTGGTATTATGATTGATTTTAGACAAATAAATAACCCTTTACCACATCATCAATTCCTATATCTAGTGGGGGCACAAGTTATGTGTTTACACAATTTTCCCTAAAATAAATCCTACTATTGATACATCCTCTATGGGAACCACTAACACTTTAACCCAATTATTTACTTCAATGACTATATCAACTGAAACCATGGGTACACCCCCTTTGGTGATTATAGCTCAAAGAATATAAAAAAGCCACTAGGGTTTAAATTAAGGGGTTAAATTAATCACTAAATAGGATGAAAGACACATGAATCTATTAGAGGTCTAAGTTAGTATAGTTTTTCAATTTATAATAGACTAAATATGGACTTAAAAACAAGGTTAGGGTTAACATGATCAAGCAAACAAAGGACATAGGTATCTCTAACTTGTGTAAAATCAAAAATGCAAGTAGTTAATAGGGGAAATGCATTTTAAGTAATAAGTATATGTTATTAAAATAATTAAGAACTACCAAGCAAGGAAAATGATTAATAAGTATGAAAATGTAATGAATGGAGAATTATTTTGATTTGAAACATGTTTTTAAGGAGAGATAATACATGTCAGGGAAACCCCAGAACAATAAACATGCTCCAATCCCTACTGAGTCAGGATCTTGCTCTACCAATTAGAACACATGTGATTACTTCTTGTATTAGCAACTAAACACAGAATTATACCAGAATCAATAAGTAACTAGAAATATGAAACAACACAGGAATTAAGAGACAATACATAATTGTATTATATACATGGAAGAATATACAATAAGGAAGATGCCACTTCTTCCTCCACCTCAAAGGTTCGCCACACCTCAAGACCTTCTTCCCTCTCTCTCTCGGTCCCAAAAATCAACTCCAATATAGAATTGATGTTCACCTCTCCAACCAGTCAGTAACACGCTGCCAGTTCACCAAGTACACAACCGTACTCCAAGTAGATCCCCTGCTCTCTACTACCTGCAAATCACTAGACCTTACTCACCATGTAGACATCTCTACACCCCTGAAGAACCCTTGTCCTTGCCTCACCAAGTCCTTATGATTCTTTAACCAGTACTCCAGTGGATCAGCTCCTTGACCTTGCAGACCTTGCAACTCTCCCTGATCATACACACTCAGCACCCCTTTGGAACTAGGAGGAGCTACACTAGCTCTCTCTAAAAGCTCTATGGCTTTCTAGCACACACATACAATAAAACCCATGAGTCCATATATATATCTCATGCTTACAATAATTAGACTAACCTAATTACAATAATTAGACTCGCAACTCAAGACTACGACTAGCCTTCAACATGCAAACTAACAGTCTCAAAATAGACTCTCCTAGATTCGTCATGCAAACTGCCTGTTCTTACACAGGATGCCGACGTCGGCACCTCCATGACTGATGTTGGCCGACTGGTAACTGACGCCGGTTGCTTCCTCTTGCTATCTGACTGATGTCGGCTGATCAGACTGATGCCATTTCTCCTGCAACTAATTCTGCAACACTGCATCTTCCGTAACTTCTCCTGTTTGCATCTTGGTGAAGCTTTTAGCTCCACAACCTAACAATATCCCACTTGGAGATAAATAGCTGCACCTATACTTGTACCTGTACACTATCTAAATTATTCCCTGGCTTGTATCCCTCTTCAAAATCCATCCTGAAGACCAACCACCACGCAACTGTGATGCTATACCTGTCATTCAAGTAACCTGCCATATCCGAACCTACATATCCATGTAGTGAAGAACTTGACCCTACAAAACAAGAACCCCTATTGATAGTCCCACTGAACTGCCCTCCAGTACTCCTTCCTCAAATTGGCTCCATACTTTCTGACAACCCCCACTGATTGGGAAAATTTAGGCCTACACTAGACCTCATGTGATTTCAAACCCTGTTTCAAGCTAACCTTGAACTGTCCAGCCCTTGGTGTGCTTACCGATTCTGCATCCTGCGTAATGAACCTCACCAACACCGTCTTCACATTAGCTCCCACTGAAGATAGAATCTCCATGTCTCTTATGCCAAAGAATTTTGTTGCTCCAAATTCTTCATGACACACCTCTGAACTTACCTTACCCTTAGCTCAGCAAATACCTGTATGTATAAACCTACTAGTAAATCACCTACATATAGTAACAAGATGATGTCATGACTCATCATCCACCTGGTAAGATAAACAAAATAGTCACACTGACATTAACTGAAGCCATGCTTAGTCATCCACCTGTCAAAACCTGTACCACTGTCCTGCAACTTCCTCAAGACCATATGCCTTGGCCTTCCATCTCTTGTGTCCATCCACTCTCTTCTCTAAAATGGGAATCCATCTCTCTCAGTGCTTACTTCCAGCTGACAACTCTACCAACAAGTACCTATTTGGTTTTTCTCCAAGGATTCACACTCCTCATCCATGCCAAGCTCCCACTGTATCTGGACTCTACCTGCATTGCTTCTTCACATCCTCCTAGTTCTTGACCATCAGTAAGCAATATAAAGAAGGTGAACAATGAATATGAGGTTCACTTACCCTTTCTGACCTCCACATGAGCGTTTGAGACTTGCTGTCCACCCAATATCTGTTCCAGTGACCGATCTCGGCCATCTCCCAGTCTGCTCCCGACTGATGTCGGTTCCCTGCACTGACCTTGACTGCTGACGTCATTTATCTAGCCGACGCCGGTATCCTTTCTGCCGACATCAGTTCCCTCATGGCCGACATCAGTCTTCCTATTGCCAATGTCAGTTACTATGTGACTGACGCTGGTACCTGTGTTCGCCTGTGAGTGATAACTTTTTACCCGCGAGCTCTCCATGGATCAAAATCCTAATCAAATCAACCCTGCTCTGCTCAGAATAATTTAGTTCTCTCACCTGATCTCTATCCATCATCTCCTCCATGAACACCAAGGCTTTCTAGTTCTTTAGCTTGTCAAAAACATCTATCTTCTGCTTCAGAACCTGCATTCTCCTTCTACATATGTGACTAAACCTATGAAGCCACATCTCTGCAACAGAAGGTGAATCAGCAATATAAGTAGATAGATAAAGGATACCTACTTTCTTACCACCATCTAATTCAAGTGTGTCCAATGTGAGAGTTACAGTAAATCTCCCATCACCCAAATTTCCTAAAGAAATTAGACTCATCTCCAAGACTGGTACCTGCATGACTTCCTTCAACCACTGTGTGTCGTCCATCTGTAATTTTAGCTTCACTTCCCCTTTGCCAATTCTTTGGCAAGGCTCACCAGCTCCTCTCCCTGGGGCTACATGGAAAGATGCAACATAATCTGTTATCCAAGACTCAACTTTATCCAAGAAACCTTCCAAAGCATCCTGTGAAACAACACCTGCAACATCTGCATCTTTAGTTCCTTCATGCTGAGCTGCTACCAACCAACAATATCTTTTTCTCTGCTCTTTCTTTCCATCGATCAGACCATTCGTGCTATTCAGTTTCTCCATTCGTAGCTTACTTCCTTATATCATTACTATACTCCCACTCAATCAAAAACCCCTGTGAGCAACCTGTAATCAACAAACACTACCAGATTTGAAACCACCTGTTAGTAACCCAACCTGATGCTCTGATACCCCATGTCAGGGAAACCCCAGAACAATAAACATGCTCCAATCCCTACTGAGTCAGGATCTTGCTCTACCAATTAGAACACATGCGATTACTTCTTGTATTAGCAACTAAACACGGAATTATACCAGAATCAATAAGTAACTAGAAATATGAAACAACACAGGAATTAAGAGACAATACACAATTGTATTATATACATGGAAGAATATACAATAAGGAAGATGCCACTTCTTCCTCCACCTCAAAGGTTCGCCACACCTCAAGACCTTCTTCCCTCTCTCTCTCGGTCCCAACAATCAACTCCAATACAGAATTGATGTTCACCTCTCCAACCAGTCAGTAACACACTACCAATTCACCAAGTACACAACCGTACTCCAAGTAGATCCCCTGCTCTCTGCTACCTGCAAATCACTAGACCTTACTCACCATGTAGACATCTCTACACCCCTGAAGAACCCTTGTCCTTGCCTCACCAAGTCCTTATGATTCTTCAACCAGTACTCCAGTGGATCAGCTCCTTGACCTTGCAGACCTTGCAACTCTCCCTGATCATACACACTCAGTACCCCTTTGGAACTAGGAGGAGCTACACTAGCTCTCTCTAAAAGCTCTATGGCTTTCTAGCACACACATACAATACAACCCATGAGTCCATATATAGATCTCATGCTTACAATAATTAGACTAACCTAATTACAATAATTAGACTCGCAACTCAAGACTATGACTAGCCTTCAACATGCAAACTAACAGTCTCAAAATAGACTCTCCCAGATTCGTCATGCAAACTGCCTGTTCTCGCACAGGTTGCCGACATCAGCACCTCCATGACCGATGTCAGCCGACTGGTAACTGATGCTGATTGCTTCCTCTTGCTATCTGACTGACGTCGGCTGATCAGACTGATGCCATTCCTCCTGCAACTGATTTTGCAACACTGCATCTTCTGTAACTTCTCCTGTTTGCATCCTGGTGAAGATTTTAGCTCCACAACCTAACAATCTCCCACTTTGAGATAAATAGCTACACCTGTACCTATACCTGTACACCATCTAAATTATTCCCTGGCTTGTATCCCTCTTCAAAATCCATCCTGAAGACCAACCACCATGCAACTATGATGCTATACCTGTCATTCAAGTAACCTACCATATCTGAACCTACATATCCATGTAGTGAAGAACGTGACCTTGCAAAACAAGAACCCCTGCTGCTAGTCCCACTGAACTACCCTCCAGTACTCCTTCCTCGAATTGGCTCCATACTTTCTGACAACCCCCACTGATTGGGAAAATTTAGGCCTACACTAGACCTCATGTGATTTCGAACCCTGTTTCAAGCTAAGCTTGAACTGTCCATCCCTTGGTGTGCTTACCAAGTCTGCATCTTGTGTAATGAACCTCACCAACACCGTCTTCACATCAGCTCCCACTGAAGATAGAATCTCCATGTCTCTTATGCCAAAGAATTTTGCTACTCCAAATTCTTCATGACACACCTCTGAACTAACCTTACCCTTAGCTCAGCAAATACCTATATGTACAAACTTACTAGTAAATCACCCACATACAGTAACAAGATGATGTCATGACTCATCATCCACCTGGTAAGATAAACACAATAGTCACACTGACATTAACTGAAGCCATGCTTAGTCATCCACCTGTCAAACCCTGTACCACTGTCCTGCAGCTTCCTCAAGACTATATGCCTTGGCCTTCCATCTCTTGTGTCCATCCACTCTCTTCTCTAAAATGGGAATCCATCTCTCTCAGTGCTTACTTCCAGTTGACAACTCTACCAACAAGTACCTATTTGGTTTTTCTCCAAGGATTCACACTCCTCATCCATGCCAAGCTCCCACTGTATCTGGACTCTACCTGCATTGCTTCTTCACATCCTCCTGGTTCTTGACCATCAGTAAGCAATATAAATAAGGTGAACAATGAATATGAGGTTCACTTACCCTTTTTGACCTCCACATGAGCGTTTGAGACTTGCTGTCCGCCCAATATCCATTCTAGTGACCGATCTCAGCCATCTCCCAGTCTACCCCCAACCGATGTCGGTTCCCTACACTGACCCTGACTGCCAACATCATTTCTCTGGCTGATGCCGGTATCCTTTCTATCGACGTCGGTTCCCTCATGGCCAACATCAGTCTTCCTATTGCTGATGTCAGTTACTGTGTGACCGACGCCAGTACCTGTGTTCGCCTGTGAGTGATAACTTTTTACCCGCGAGCTCTCCATTGATCAAAATCCTAATCAAATCAACCCTACTCTGCTCAGAATAATTTAGTTCTCTCACCTGATATCTGTCCATCATCTCCTCCATGAACACCAAGGCTTTCCAGTTCTTTAGCTTGTCAAAAACATCTGTCTTCCGCTTCAGAACCGGTATTCTCCTTCTACATATGTGACTAAACCTATGAAGCCACATCTCTGCAACAGAAGGTGAATCAACAATATAAGTAGATAGATAAAGGATACCTACTTTCTTACCACCATCTAATTCAAGTGTGTCCACTGTGAGAGTTACAGTAAATCTCCCATCACCTAAATTTCTTGAAGAAATTAGACTCATCTCCAAGACTGGTACCTGCATGACTTCCTTCAACCACTGTGTGTCATCCATCTGCAATTTCAGCTTCACTTCCCCTTTGCCAATTCTTTGTCAAGGCTCACCAGCTCCTCTCCCTGGGGCTGCATGGAAAGAGGCAACATAATCTGTTATCCAAGACTCAACTTTATCCAAGAAACCTTCCAAAGCATCCTTTGTAACAACACCTGCAACATCTGCATCTTCAGTTCCTTCATGCTGATCTGCTACCAACCAACAATATCTTTTTCTCTGCTCTTTCTTTCCATCGATCAGACCATTCGTGCTATTCAGTTTCTCCATTCATAGCTTACTTCCTTCTATCATTGCTATACTCCCACTCAATCAAAAACCCCTGTGAGCAACCTGTAATCAACAAACACTACCAGATCTAAAACCACCTATTAGTAACCCAACTTGATGCTCTGATACCACGTGTCAGGGAAACCCCAGAACAATAAACATGCTCCAATCCCTACTGAGTCAGGATCTTGCTCTACCAATTATAACACATGTGATTACTTCTTGTATTAGCAACTAAACATGGAATTATACCAGAATCAATAAGTAACTAGAAATATGAAACAACACAGGAATTAAGAGACAATACACAATTGTATTATATACATGGAAGAATATACAATAAGGAAGATGCCACTTCTTCCTCCACCTCAAAGGTTTGCCACACCTCAAGACCTTCTTCCCTCTCTCTCTCAGTCCCAACAATCAACTCTAATATAGAATTGATGTTCACCTCTCCAACCAGTCAGTAACACGCTGCCAGTTCACCAAGTACACAACCGTACTCCAAGTAGATCCCCTGCTCTCTGCTACCTACAAATCACTAGACCTTACTCACCATGTAGACATCTCTACACCCCTGAAGAACCCTTGTCCTTGCCTCACCAAGTCCTTATGATTCTTCAACCAATACTCTAGTGGATCAGCTCCTTGACCTTGCAGACCTTGCAACTCTCCCTGATCATACACACTTAGCACCCCTTTGGAACTAGGAGGAGCTACACTAGCTCTCTCTAAAAGCTCTATGGCTTTCTAGCACACACATACAATACATCCCATGAGTCCATATATAGATCTCATGCTTACAATAATTAGAATAACCTAATTACAATAATTAGACTCGCAACTCAAGACTACGACTAGCCTTCAACATGCAAACTAACAGTCTCAAAATAGACTCTCTCAAATTCATCATGCAAACTGCCTGTTCTCGCATAGGCTGCCGACGTCGGCACCTCCATGATCGATGTCGGCCGACTGGTAACCGACGCTGGTTGCTTCCTCTTGCTATCTGACTGACGTTGGCTGATCAGACCGATGCCATTTCTCTTGCAACTGATTCTGCAACACTGCATCTTCCGTAACTTCTCCTATTTGCATCCTGGTGAAGCTTTTAGCTCCACAACCTAACAATACATAAACCTTAAAAAACATATGTTAATTATTATTTAAATGAATTTAACCTAGCATGTAGTCACTAACCCTAAAAAATACAATACACTACACTAACTAAATGGTTTCAACTTGAAAGTAAGGTTCCCTCAGATCATGCTCAAACAAAATGCAAGTAATCTACCAATCACTAGTCTAAGTTTGATTTAGTATAAAGGAATACTAAGATACAATGTAAATCCTTGTCAAATACAATGTCAAAAATCCAAGAGAGAAGGTAAGGTAACAACAAGTAATAGGTCTAAATACAAATCTAAGTGCATAAATTAGGTGCAATTCCAACTAAGGGAACATAAGAGTAAGCAATAGTGAAGGTAAGAACAAAAAAGAGAAATAATGGTGATATTTAGTTCAACAAGAAAATGTGTATGTGAATCTCTATCAAAAGGGAGAAGAAATACAAATGGGAGCTGAAAGATCAAGAATGAATCAAGAGAGAGACAATAATATCGAGATAGAAGGTTGAAATGAGTGTTTTAAAGTTAAATAGGGTATAATAAGCATCATATTAAAAAAGGTTCCCATTTATGACCATTTGGGAATACACATAATGTAAAGGGAATAATATAAAAGAGTTTCATCCCAAGCTACTAGTTATGTAGGCAAATAGGTTGCATAGGCCACTGGTTTTATCCTAAAACTAGTAGCCCATACCACCTAGCTTCCCAAAGGGTCTTTAGGGTGTACAAAGTGGGTCCTATAGTGTGTAGGAGACCTGATAGAGTGTAGTGAAGGTTCATAATGGCGGACAATGTAATGGGGATCTCTCTATGTGATTGAGTAGGATCAAATATAACACATAGTGACTAGTAATATGCAAAATGAGAAAATATTAAATTATTAGGAGGAATATGGTCAGAGGAATCATGATTATAGTCATAATATACATTAGAATCATATCATTTAGGTATATTTCAACTCATATCAACCTCTATGGGAGGAGGGAGAGATATGAGGTGACATTCCACAAGCTTCTAAATTAAAGAAGCTAGAGACTCAGGTAAGCATGTAAATTATCTCTTAGGTGAATTGGATAAAATGAGTCAATTAGGTTACTATGACATTATGTCAACCATTATGGTTATTTATTTTTTAGGTTTTATATGTTTCACCTTGTATCTTAGTTTTATATGAAACTTAGTGTTAGATTTAGTCAATGTGTTTTCTACATACTTTAGTTTTTTAAAATAAATGAGCTTCATTTCATGATCTCACACAATATGGAAAAAATCATCAAACGAATTGAAAATTTTGAAAATAATGGATTCATGTAATGGGGAAAACAATATTTTCTTGAATATGTATTTCAATTATTTATTTTCTATTAGATTTGTCATTTTGGCCAACATTATTTTATATCTCAAAACATATTCATTGGTTCCTTGTTTGATCTTTTCAATTTGATCATATGCCATATTATTAATGAAGTTGATAGATAAATTTGTTAAGAAATGATCAAATATAGTTTGGATACTCTCACTGATTAGAGTGGTAAATCATAGAACCTTCATAAAACACAATCCTTTATGCTCTTTTGAAAAAAATTGGTCAAAATTTTATCGTTAAAGGAATCATCAAGACATGATGCATATAAAGATCATATATATTATTCAAAATCACCCTTTCCATCATAAAATGTGAAATTGGGTGCAATAAAACTAGTTTTCAAAGGGTGAAAATATATTTTAGATGCAATATGAATATGTAACAAATCTTGTGAATCAATAAAATAAGGTGAATTTATATAATTTTCTCAATGCTAGAAACCTTATATTTAATTTTTTTTATATTTTATACAATATAATACACATTTTTATTACTCTAGTAGAGTGTAGGGAAGGTCTAGAAGGGTGAAAGGGAATGGTTGTCTCTCCAAGTTACTGAGCAGGATAAAATAAGACTAATAGTGATCGATAGTATTCATGACACGTAGATATGTAATAATTGGGAGGAATAGGGTCAGATGAATAATGATTAAAGTGAATATCACCATGGCCTTAGAAATTATACGAACATATGTTATACCTTGAATAAAAGATCCAAGACTTTATTGATGACCAAAATATTACCTTTGATGATTTTTCAAAGGATTTAGGTTCACAACTTGGTGATCACCAAAATTATAAAATATTTATAAAATAATTTTTAAGATCATTCTAAGAAAGATCCAAAAGTGCAAATGAAATACAATGCACATATTCATCCATCACATTACGGTCACCCATTAGATGAGAATATTAGAACTTATACATGCATAATATCTCCTATGGTTTAGATAAATTATATTATATTTTATGACTATGAAATAATGGATGATGACTCAAATCTTCATTCATTATTTATTCAAGCATACCTTTACCAACATCCTATACATAGTGTTATGATAAACAATGGTGATAATGATAACATATATACCATGACACTACTTACACGTTTGGGATATACAAATGATGATTTATACCCTTCTACCAAAATAATTAAATAATTTGATGAGACATCAAAACATGTTATTAAAGAGATTGATTTACCTCTAAAGGTTGGTATAACACATTTGATACCATATACATAAACTCCATGCATTACCTTCCATAATGCATGGGTGTACTAAATATATTCATACCAATACGGTAGTCATATTTCCCATAATTCCATATGAATATCCACTTGAACAAGAGAATTTTTTTCTAATACAACTAATTATCAAACAACCCACAAAGGTTAATCCTTTACAAAATGGTAATCAATAGGAAATTCCTTCCTAGGTGGCCCATACTTTAAAGGCATTTTCACATAATATATAGAGTGAATTCCATAGAATTTACATCTAATAATACATAACATATTTAATTACATAGAGAAACTAAAAATGTTCAATTATTTATAATCCAAAGAAACCACAAAGCACTACATGATGGGTTCCATCAATCCCTATTCCTTCTATTTCTTATTCACAACCACAAAGTCCTGTTATACATATGCAAAATACCATATATTCTACATATCAAGATATAACACCTATACATGATCCTTGGTAGTACCACTAGTTTCATATACCATGTTGGATAATTAAACTTATTTGTCTCCTTAATATAGTCCTTTAGTATTATATTGAGTCTTATTTATGTTTGAATTTATTATATTTATAAGTACAATTTATTCTAGCCTTTTGAGGTGTCACTCACCTTTCTAATCCACTTATTGGATTTGGATTTACTCTCATAAGTAACTTATCATCCCACATATCACACACATCCTCCCCACTTGTAAGAGGATTAGGTAAAATTGGCACACATGCTGAAGTTTACACATGTAACTCTTTATTCTCTCTAGTTCTATTTATTGAGTTATTCTCTCTTGTTATTCAAGTAATACAATTTTGATCTTACTCTTACTCTTTCATCCTTATGATGGTATTTTATATTAAGGCCATTCTATCTATCTTCTACATTTTTATTTATATGTACTTGTATATTCATTTTTATATGAAATTTAATAGATTGTGGGGTTTTTATATATTCGATAGTTTCCCCATTTGTCAAATCTCTTACCTCAGATTTATGGTTTGTTCACTTCGCTAAGGTAAAATTATTTTATTTAATAAATTACATAATTTAGTTTCAATATTCTATTTTTTTATTTGGAAATATTATTTCATGGTATCAGATCCATGGTTGTCTCACATTGATTTGTGAGTGTGTAGGCTTCCTTTGGAGAAAATCCAAATTTTTTAAGGGCTCTCACCCTTAAAATATTTCTTCAAATTCATTATCTATTTATATTACCTTTATTTAAGATTTTTTTCACTAACCAACTATTGCAGGTTACTCCTAAAGAGCCTTTCCTCTTTTTTCAATAGTTTTGGTGAGATTATCCAAGAAGGTATTCTCATTCATTTGCATATTTCTCTCTAATTCAAATTCTAAAACCATAAACTCTCATCTCCTTTTTGCCTAATTTTGAGCTCTTATTCATTATTTTTCAAAGATTTTTTTTATTAATTTTTGCTATATTTAGCCCCTTTGTAATTTATTTACCTTTGCTCAATCTATTTTAGTCCCTTTATGCTCTCTATTGAAGCCTTCATTGTTTATATGTTTTGATATGAGTCTAGCCATTATTATTTTCTTACTGCCCATGAGTAACTCTTGTTGGCTTTGTATTGGGTCTTGTAATCCTTTATTATTATTATTATTTTACTCAGTATTTTTTTTAGGTAGTTATCACTGTGTTTTGTTATCTCTTAATTGTTGAGTTAAGCATTGTTATCTATGTCTATAGGTTTAAGAATCTCTCATCTTTCCTTTTATTTTGTGAAGTCTTTATTTACCTTCACCTTGTATAGTCCTTAACTTTATCTATGTTGCATATTATTTATTCCTATTTTTTCATAGTGTTAATACTTTGTTTGAACTTTGATTCTCCTTATATAGACATTTCTTATTTTCATATTTCTCTGGATGTCATAATTTTCATCATTTACTCTATGTGTTTCTCTTTCCTTTTTTTTTATGTAGTTTAGCATTTTATTTATGTAATCTAATCTCGATATAAGGATACAATTTATTTGAGAGGTAATTAATGCCCTTTTTATACTGGTAACACCCATTGTCAACACTATTTTTTTTTTTGCCTCTTATCTCTTTCCAGGCATAAAAATATGTGGAAAAAGAAACATGGAAATAGACTGAGGATATATAGAGAAAGGCATTCAGTTTCTCTTCTTTTTTTTGAAAATATTCTCTTTATAATAGCTCATTCCATCCATTTGAAGGAAATTAAATTTAACATGTTTGTCTCAGATTTCTCCTTGGCACATTATGCTTTCATTAGGTTGTTTAAAATACATTTTGATTTTTTCCTTAAGGGAGAGTTTAATTCTTTGCTGAAATAAAAAAACATTACCAATATTTGCTTTGATTTATCTCATGCATTAAAGTTAAAATATTTATAACATGTGATTTTTTCAGTATCATTTAATCCTTTTTAAGCCTGGTAATGTGTTTTCAATAAATTGTACTTGATATGAAATGTATTATATGCTATTATTAGATATTCATAATTCTTGGAGTAATTTGTAATGTTTTACTTTTTTTATTGTATCACATTTTTTTTATTATAATTTATCCTTATGCATTTAAAACTTATCATATTTAATTTTCACTCCCTAAATTGTGGCATAATTAAAAAAATTAAAGTTATAACTTGGAAGCATTTTGAAATGATAAACTAAGCCTTGTGGCCCATTTCATTGATAGTTTTGGGGAATGATTCAAAATTATTGTCATTAGCTTTTTTTAAATGTTTTTAAATTAAAAAAAACAAAAAGTTTTTTATTTAACCTTTTTCAAACCATGTCCTTACCTTTTTTCACGTGGAATTAGCTTTTTAAAAATATTTGGTATGGATTTACTCTTTTTCATAAAATAAGTGCCTTTTTTAATATTCAAATTGAAAATTAAAGTTGTTCTCATTTAAAAAAAAAAATTTAATGATTTAATATAAAGTTTTTCTATTTAACATTTTCTTAAAGTTTTAAATTTAGAGTCTTTTATTGTTATTAATAATTATCACTTAAGTATTTTGTTCCATTTTGGATCATAAAAAGGTTTTAATCAATGATCTCAAGGAAAAACTTGCAAAAAAAATAAAAAAAATTGTTGCTTAAATCATGAACTTGAATGCAAAACTTAAACCATTTTTTTATTGGAAAATTTGCAAAATGAAACATTAAGCAAAATAAAAACACTTGTTGACCCTTTAACCACTCAATTTACATTTTTTTGAACATACACAAACATCCAATGTTGTTTTTACATAACCTAAAGAGCGTATTACTCCACCACACGATGTTTCAAACCCTAGATTAAAAATTATGTAATCCATGGGGTATGTTGGTGGTGATCTTGGTAAGTATAATTATAATATTCTTTCAACTCTTTTACTTACAGCTAATGTAAATTTTTAAGGTCTTGGTTTTAATGATTCACCTATAAATTTCTAATATGAAATCAAAATCATATTTTCCTCCTCATAAAGAATTATAATGCAACCTCTTTTGATCACAATGATTGGAATGCTCACACTTCAATTAAAAATGCTAAACCTTGTGTGTATTCTAGAAAACAAGGGCATCATATCTCTAAATGTTGAAAATTGCATCCATGCAAATATTATGGTAAATCCACTCATGACACTTTACATTGTTGTAAAATGACTAAATCACATGCTTCAAAGGATACATATATTTGAATTCCTATAAATGATGAATCTTCTAAAGATATTGATATATCTTTATGTGATTTTTATTTGATTTCTTATTGATGCATATATTTTTATAGTGACACATCTTATTTGTCTCCATTTTTATTAACTAGATCTCTTTTATTAAAATTCTTGATTTTTATTGCACATGATATATGATTTGATTATGTGGATAACTTATTTTCATACAAGATATTTCTCTTTGTAACAAAAGTTATCTTTCCTCTATTTTCCTTATTGTACATCTAATTTTATTACATTATGTATGTCGATCATATTTTTAACATAATGGTTGATTAACTTAAAAGATTGATGCTAGCTTGTATGTCATGTAAGTTTTATGGATTATTAATAGTTGTTGGTATTTATTCCATTATGGATCCACCACATTGTCTAAAGATGATTCTTGGAGATTATTAGTGATCACACTTTCATCCTTGAAACTTTTGTGTCACTTTCTCTTCTCTTATCTTTCTAAATCTACTGTAATTCCTCTTGAAAAAATTTTATATCAAGAGGGATTTATATGTAATTTCAAGTTCATTAATTGTTTGTAAGATTTTTTCTCCACTTGTGTAACCCCAAATTAATCTTAAAGAGGAGTGTTAGAGAATTAACCTTATTTAGGTTCTTCATATAGTCCTTTAGGATTTTCATAAGTATTATTTGTATATAAATTTATTATATTTATAAATGCATTTTATTCTAACCTTTTGAGGTGTCACTCACCTCTCTAGCCCACTTGTTGAATTTGGAGTTACTCTCACAAGTAACTCTTCCACATATATATCACACTCACCCTCATCACTTTTAGGAGGATTAAGGACACTTGGCACACATGTTGAATATTTAAAATATAACTCCTTATTAATATTATCTCTATTGATTGATCTCTTGTATTTAATTTTTCAAGTAGCATAATTTTGATCTTGATCTTGATCTTACTCTTGCATCTTTGTGATGTTATCTTGGCTTAATGTCATTATCTCTCTCTTATAGATTTTTATTGATATGTAATTGGAGATTAATTATTGCAAGAATTTTAATAGATTGTGGGGGTTTTATCCATTTGAAAATTTCTCCACTTTTCAAATGTCTTGTCTAAAATTTATGATTTGTTCACTTTGTCAAGGTAACATTATTTTATTTAAGCACTTGCATTATTTGTTTTTGACATTCTATTTAAACATTTGGATATATTATTTCATACCATATTATGATCTTGAAGATACCTATGGTTATCCCTTGGATGGGATCATATTATATCTTTTTCCTTTCAAATGTTTTGAAAATACAAAAAAGACAAATATGCAAGAAGATACAAAAACATTAAAATAATTCAAAAATTCAAAAATATTTAACATTCCTATATTTTATTAGCTCATTGAAATTTATGTTGTTTGATTTGTGTTAGTAAATAGCATATCATTTATTTCCTATATAAAATATGTTTCACACTTTTTTGAGTGTGATACAAGCATACCCAGACACGTGATTTATACACTTGTAGATGTTGGACATCTCCTCTACTTGAATCATATAGTATGTTGGGGGCATATGCTTATTTGATCATTATTGATATAAGTTACATATAGTTTATTATTATTTATACATTATCATGTTTTATACTATATAATTAAAATTACACATGTCTATATCCATGCTTATATATTTCACAATGTACTTGATATATTATACTACATAATATTTTTTGCTAACACACATATGAAGGGATTAGTATAATATGCTTATGTTGGTTATTTATGATTAATATATTGTTCACTACCTTGAGTGTATTCCATTACTTGCTATTGTATTTCTTGTGGAAAATTTTAATGTGTTCCTTGTTTGTTGGCCCCTATGCCATTATATGTTGTTTGGGAATTTGAATATGTCATTCTATGTTGATTATAAATTTAAATATGTCATCCCCTTCAATTATGAAATATTTTAACATACCCCTTGTATGAGGTCTCATTAGACCATTAATTTGCATTACATTAAGTACTTTTATGTGTGTTCTTGATTACTTATTGATATTTTAATGTTACTCTCTAGACATTACCATTATTTATATCATGTATCTTCATGACTTGATGTGATCATATATTGTGAGCCTAATTGATATAAATACTTGAACATGTTGTCCATATATGCTACATGACTCATACATAAATTATACATCTAAATTATCATTTTTAGGTAAGGTACTTACCAATTTATATCTTACTCACCTCAAAATTAGGGAACATTAGTGGGGCATGTCATAGAAGCATGACCTCCACATTTTTAACAATTTATAGATTTTAGTGGGGTAATGTCATTAAAACTTGACCTGCACATCTACATATTTACTAAATATCTCTAGATCTTAGTGGGGAAATATAATAATAACATGAATTCCAAACTTATACACCTTCTCAATTTCCATATTTTAGTGGGGTCATGTCATAATAACATGACATCCACACTTGCACAAAATATAGGTTTGTTCCATGATTGAAATATACACTTGGGTTAGAATCTTATAACATTACATCAATTTAGCATATATCATAAACACATTTTTTTTTACATTTATGACAAATATAATCCATCTCATACATATTAGAGGTACACATATCATAATATTGCACTAATTTTTAAAAATCTAATAATTATACTACTTACCAGGATGTATCAATTACACTAGGATGTACTATTATCAATTTATTTCTATTATAATAGTTGGTTATTTATTATTTTGAAGTGATTAAATCATCCAATATCACTATATTTATAGGATGAGTTTATTAAATCACTCACCCTTACCATATTCTATATATATATATATATATACTTGAGTTGTGTGATTAAGATATAATGATCTTAATGTCCATGTTAAAAATAATACATGCACCATATTGGGAGCATAATACCTTCCAATATCCCTCTTCAAATATATAAGGTTTAGGTATGAACCTATTCCAACTCTAATGCTTTATAAGGAAATACCTTTACCAAGTCAAAGCATCATTAGGCAACATTGTTTCATCGACACACAAGTGTACTCCTTCCTTGCTCTCTTTATTTTCAAGCATTTCAATTATTTGAAATTTTAGATTATATGCATTGATTTAAAATGTAACATATTATTGGTTATATTTCATACACTAGTAAATCACTCAAAGTGGGATTAAGTAAAGGAAACATGTGTTTTACACACCCAAGTACAAATTTCTTTATATTAACCGAGTAATTTCACCCTTATGCATTACTAGATAAAATGGGGGAAATATAGATACTAAAAATAAATATTTATAGTATATTATTCTTTTACATTTAAAAAATATTAATAAGGGATATACCCTTCAATTATAGACCTTTGTGTTATTGAAAGGCTTGTATTTTCCATCTCATTATGCCTAAATGATTATCTTTTAATCCAATATATATCATTCTAATGACCCAAGTACCATGAAATTCAAAAATATATTAAAACCTAATAAACATCCTTCAATATCAATTTTACATCCATACATATTTGCTATCCTTTTTGGACACTACTAGCCACAAAAGGACACTACCACCAATGGTAGTGTCCAAAGCCTTATATAGTGTCTAGTTTCTAAAAGTCATCAAAATTTTAAATGATTCAAAACCTATCTATTGGAATATTTATCTTATTGAACCATATTGTGAGATATTTTCAAAGGTGTGGTATAAATAAAAGTTTAAGCCTTATCATTTGTCATATAGTAAATACCAAGAAAACATCTAACAAAACTAAATCAATCAACTACAAAACCAAGATATTATTCCCTATTCATTGCTATTTTCATAGTAAGCATATGATTTTTTAGATTTCAAGTCTAAAGTATTAAAATAAAAACCCATTATAGATATTTGTCAATTTACAAGTTAGCTCATTGCATGCATCATCATATAGTATATTTCACCCTTGTACACACACTTTTCCACACATATGGATAAATAGATAAGCCTAAGGCCCTCATTATATTATTTGATATGTAGGTAATGTCCATTAATATAAGGGTCTTTAGGGTCAAATCAAGACTATGAGCCCACTAATTAATTTTTATCAAATTCATTCAAAGGGTGAAGAAGCATGAAGAGCTATGGTTTTGATCAATCAATGAAGATTAATTATATCTATAAAATTAAAATCATGTTTTATAAATTTAGAAAATAAATAAAAAGAAATACCAAATACATATCTAACACCTAAAATCCTAAGGCTTATATGATCAAAGGCAAAGAGAAACATAATTGAATCAATAAAGTAAATGAACAATTATTATACCTTCCATCATGGATCATTCAACTTGTCATAAGTGGATGTGGCTCTTGATATGTAGCTCCAAAGGGGGTTGTATCAATGTTGTCTAAGTTGGAAACATCTCCTATTGAAAGATTTGAAGAATGAATGATAATAAAGGGGTTGACACACAAGAGGGTTCTAAAAAATTATAAGGATTTGGTATAATTTTGAGCATGGAAATGAAGGAGGTCTAATGTCTTATTTATAATATTATTAAATAAAATTGAACCATCCATATTGAATATGATATGGATGGTGGAGAATGCACCATTTTCATCTCACATTAATCAAGTAATTTAACCCTTGATCTTCCAAGGAGGATTAAGATTCCATTTGATGGGGAATGAGATTGATTAGATTTTTTCCAAAGTGGAATGGTAATCTCAAAAGTACAGGGATAATGGGGGACAAGTGGAGGAATATTAGATTAAAAAATGAAGGAAAAGGGATAATGGGGAACAAGTGGATAAAGAGGTGAATATGAAATTCATTCATAGAATAATTTGAGGATAATAGGAAATATTTAATTTTATAAATTATAAATATTCCAAAGTACATGTAATTTCTGATTAAGGGAGGATTTATTATTTAATTTAGATTAATTAAACAATGAATAGTGAACAATAAATAGTGAATAGTGAAGGAAATAATTGAATATGCAATGGTAATAGTGAATGGATGAATTAAAATTAAACATTGACCTAATTAAGGATTCCCCAAGGTGAATTTGAACTTGTATGTTGGATGTGCAAATGAATTTGAGATTAACATACGAGTTGGATTAGTTTGTGAGAAAATGTAGGAAGGTATTCCATTTTGTAACTTTGACATGTAAGGTGGTAAAAAAGAAGTGTACATTATTCCAATGTTTTAGGAGGCATTGAGAGACACCGAATAAGTAAAATATTATTAAACACTGAGGAAGAACATTAAAATGAGTGAAAAAGGTGCTTAAAATAATTTGAAGAAAATTGATAGACGTTTAATTGATGATTCATTAAATTCATTAGCAAATAGGTCTAAATCAATGCCCCAAAACTACTTGGTAAGCCCGAAATCCCCCCTCAATGGGATGTATGTAAAATGTCATGAACATGCAAACCCTCGTATGGTTGAAAATTTGGCAAAGATGCCTAAGGGTTAAAAGAGGAAAATTTGACAAGAGAACTTAGAAACTAAGGAAAATTTGACCACAATTCATATGATCAAAAATCAAATAACATAATCTTGACAATATTGATAGGAAAAAAATGAATTGATTGGTAGGAATAGATTGCTTAGAATTAATGGGAATTAATTGACCATATTGGAGAGGAAAAAATTGACTAGAATGAGAAAGGATAAAAAATGTGATATGATAGTGAAAAGATGAGGAAATAATCATAATAATTGAAATGGCATTGCTTGTAGATATACCTTTGGATCTTGATTTTGGATATTTCAAATGATTGTATGCATCATAATCTATAAATGAATCATTTTAACATTAGTTTTCAAGTTATATAAAATAAAGTTCAAATACAAATGTATACAATGATAAATCATGATATGGAAAATCAAGACTTAACTATAAAAGATAATACACTTAAATGAGTTTAAATAAAAATGTTAACAACCTACGTCTTGATATAAATAAGTAGGAGTCAAGTGTAAAAAAAATGTACTAAACTAAGGCACATGAGTAATGATAATCAAAGAAACAAGAAACTAGAAAGAACACAAACACATAATGAAAAAGCAAATAAACCCTTAGTTATTAAACTAGTGGGTGTGTAAACAAGGCATTACTCTTGAATCTAAAGGTGGGAAAACCAAACCTTAACAAAAAATAGGGGAATAAAAGAAAATGAAAGGGGTGCATGGGATATTTCCAATTTCCCCGTATAAATGGATGTTGCCTACAGAATTTATGGTGGAATTCAAGCCAAATGGAGTTCTCCCAAGAATTGGGAAAGAAGAAAAGGGATGATAAGTAAATAAAATTATTATAGAGGAAAAATAGAAATCGATGACAAAATGGTGAGAGCATGATAAATATAGGATCATAAAATGGTGAGAGTGTAAGGTAAGGAGGATAAAGATAATAAGGACATGTGAAAATAAAATATGAGTGTTCACTCATGTGATGGTCTAAATTACTTCTATATAAAGATAATGAAAGATGAATGATAAGGATTTCAATGGCAGACGAGTTATCCTAAGATAACCCATGTATCTAAGTGATTCCTACATAGTTTTTGTGGATCTCAAATAGATTTAGTTCTCTCATAAATGGGAGTGTAATGAATAAATTATGATGATTAGAAATGACTATGACTAGAAAATAAGTTTCTACGCATGATATGTTCAAACATAAAAGGGAGGTTCACCTATGACATATTTAAAGAGTACCACCTAAAATAGAGCCTAGATAAAAACTATTGGTGAACATGGTGATAAAGAATACATATATTTTGTGTCTTAATATCTCTATTGGATATTTGAGCCATTTTCTAGATTTTGTATTGCTTTTGTGTTTTTTTGGATTTTGGAGGTTTGTAAGTGTTTTTAGAATTTTGGGAAAGATTGTGAATGTTTTTGGGTTTTTAGAATAAAATATATTTAGGATTATTTTAAAAATAGGATTTTATAAGATACTATCTCTCAAAACTATGAGAGTGTAAAATTGGAATAAGTAGCTCATAAAAAATGGCTAGAGTGTAGCAAAAACTAGTCAAGAAATTGACTAGGGAATAAATGTGAGCTCAAAAAATAGAAAGAACATGAAATTATAATAAGTAGATCATTAAAGTGTCTAAAAGCGAGAAAATTAGAATAAGTATCTCACAAAAGTGGCTAAAGGGGAGAAATAAATAACCTTAAAAGTAACTAAGGGATAATAATTAATCTTGAAAAATGGCAAGATCATGGAAAAAGGGTGTAAAGAGGGGGAAAAGATGAGTGTTCACTTGTGTAATTATTTTAAATTCATAATTCCCACATATTATAATGGAAGCAAAGAACAAATTATCTCACAAAATGTAGAAAGGGGTGAGTACTACTGTATGGAAAAATTAGCTTGTAAAATTGGTTATAGTGTAGAAAGAAATAATGTACAAAGTGACTAAGGGATAGGCATTTATCTCATAAAATGGTGAGAGAATGATTGAGGGAAAATAAGTGAGAGGATTATTCACATGATAGAAAGGATAAGAGTGGGTAAAAAATATGGTGAAAAATAAAAGTAGTCTAATGGACCTTAGAAACCCCATGTCTCCAAGTGCTACCTACATAGTCCAGATAGACCTCAAGATGATGTAGTTATCCTAGAATGGGAGGGTAATATGATAGTAAATTATATGAATAAATGAAGATTAATATTTATTAAGGATGTAGGATGAATAAATATAATGAATGAAAGGATAATATTATCCCATAGATGAAACTATTACAAATAATGGGTACACCATTAATAGAGGATGAAACATTGTTAACCATTAGATGATATTAGCTCAAAAAGATAAAACAAGATGGTTTGTGTTTATAAAGTAAAATATAATTAATGTATTATTAAATCCTATCTCGAATAAGATAAATTATACTTACACTTTCGGTTGTTGATATATTATATATTTGGGGTCATGACCAAGATAAATCCACTAGACCTAACCAAGGAATATCTTACTACATTAACATCACTAGATAGGGTTCCAAAGCCTCTATTCAAGAAACACCATGAAATAACCCTAGATAGGTCCTATGTTTTCATATTTAGTAAGTAAATGCAAAGTAAATTAAAATATAATCTAGTTTACACCAAATCTTAGGTGCAAAGTGGGGGTAATAAACATAAAAATTAAACATGCATAGAAGATCTATACTCAAGTCAATGTTTAGGTAATCCTAATGCATGGGAGAGAATTAAAAATGAAAATATATCTAATCTTACAAATGAGGAACAAATTTATGAATACTTACCTTTGAATACAAACCAATTGATTATCAATCTTTCCCTTGGCTAATGTGATTCATAATAGGTTATTATGGTATGTAAGGATAAAAAGGATAAGTCAACTCTAGGCTACAAAAATTATTTGTGAATCCAAAAGACTTATCCAAAATACAAGATTCATATTCCCAAATAAAGTATTGAAACCCTAATCAATTATACTCAAGTAGAATGGTGGATAAACATATGCACAATATAAAATTCTTCTTCTTCTCTTCTCTTTAAATGACAAAACTAGAGGTGTATATATAGTTGAATCTAACCCTAAACCTTTTTTAAAGTTTAGCTAATAGGGTTGGTCCAATTTTAATTTGTATCATTATTTAATAAAAACAAGTTAGGTCTTATTATAGGTTGGCCATAACTCATCTAGATGTAACATGCTTTTAATAAATTGAATACAGGGTTGGCCTAGGCTGAAAGTGTATTATAAACTATCAAAAAGGGGTTTTAGGATAAGAAAATGGCTAAGGTAGTGAATTGATTTGAGGAGTGTGAAAAATAGGAGGTAAGGATTAGGTATCTATAAAGGAGAAGGTTGTGTAGATAGAAAGTAGTAGTATAGGGGAAAACAATCCTATAAAAAACCAATGGTCTGCCCATCCCTTCATTCATGCACCCTTTAATGCATGCACTCAAAGAGATTGAGACTCAATGGGCTACTACAAGAGAGAAATAATTAATAATTGATAAAGTTTGAAAATATTATGTATACATATATGCCCTATTCAAAGATCATCATGTGTCACGAAGGTGTTACAAGGGATGATGCTTCAGGAAAAGAACATAGTAACACACAATGCTAAACTTGAATAAATTATAATAAGTAAATAAGATAATTGAAAGGATACAATTAAAATAAAAAACACACATACCTTTACTTACCTTAGTGCTCTAGATAAGGAATTAAATGAAATAAATGTGAAAGTGTCCAATGTAGGGAACATTAGATGAACCTGTAGAAATTAGAAAAAGACCAAAAAATTGATTTTTTTACAAAATATACATGTAATATGTGAAAAGATTCTCTACGATGTCAAAGTTCCATAACATCTTATAGTTTATAAAAATATCTAATAGAAACAAAGATATGATTGAAAAATGGAATCTAGGTGTAAATATTTGACAAGAAAATAATTTTTAATATTAAAAAATATTGGGTGAAAAATAATTCATTTGTTATTTTTACTATTTTGAGAAGATAGTGCTTTAAGAGACCTATTTTGAGCCTAGAGAGTGACCATGGTGAGGAGATAACAATTACAGTGGGGAGTATACCTAGCATCCATAGTGAGTGCAACATAAGAAAACATTAATTACAATTTTTTTGAGTAATTTATATAAAATGGAGCTAAATATAAAAAAATGATTGGTAGACAAAAGATAGACATCAAAACTAATGTTAGGAAAATTTTAAGTACATTAGGAGTAGAATAGAGTAATGGATAGGAAGAGATTGGATGAATAAATGCCTAAGGCATTTATGGTAATTAGTCAAAAAGTCATCATAGATAAATAATAGAGTTGACCTTGTTAACTCAATTTATAAGGTGAAAATAAAAGAGGGGCTGACTGCATAACAATGGGCTAACATAATATTACTAAATGTGGTTGACTATGTAACAGTAGGCTAACAAAGTCTAAAATTGGAAGATGGCCAACATAGTACCCTCTAACTGATGCATTTACTACTATGTAGTTGATACATTTTGCTAAAGAGGGAGGACTATGTACTATAGGGCTGATGTAGTATGTTAACATTGGGAAAGGGTTGAACTAGTATCAAATAGGTTGATAAAGTCTAAAAATGAAAGGGCCAATTATGTATTAAAGGGCTGATGGTGTATAATAGGATTGTAATGGGGCCAATTTAGTATCAAATGGGTTAATGGTGTAGAAAAATAGGAAAACTATAAAATAAAATCAAACAAGCTAATGAATTAGTTAATTTGATATTTAAAAAAAAATGTATTTAAATTATTATGACATCAAGATTTGATACATCCTTTGTTGTTTGATATTTTTTTAGAGACACTAGAGATATTGGTACTTGGTAGATGCATCATGGCTACCATATCTATTGGAGCATTTGGATGATGTGGATAGAACTCAATTGGTCACCTTGGGATTCATTGACATCATGGAGATGAGATGGATCCCTTTGATTGTTGGTCTCATTATCATGTTCTTAGGAGCATGGGAATGATTTACCAACACTTTCTGATGAGAGGTGAAGGTGGACACCATTAAGGTATGGATTACTCTGGAGGATGTCCATGCATTACTTGGACTTCTAATAGGTGGGACATCGATGATCACTGATACTCTAGACTTATAAGATAAGAAATAAACCTTAGCTTAGTGGGTTATAAGATTAGATAGGATACACCACAAGTTAAGGATTAGCTTGTTTGTTATATATATATATATATATATATATATATATATATATATATATATATATATATATATATATATATATATATATATATATATATATATATATATTGTGGCCATTCTAGACATATGAAAGGTAGTGATAGGACTTGTGACAATAGGAGTGTTGTGTCACAAGTTAGACTACAAGGTATTACTTATGTGATAGCCTTATGTCATTTTATATTTGATTAGGGATCACTTTATGATTTTGTGTCTATAATTTAGGTCTAGATCATGCATGATATGTATGGGATGTTTTCCAGAGGTCAAAAGATGATGTGACTACTAATTTTTATTAATGTGTGGATATATGAAAGGATATTTATGTATCATTCAACTAGGTTTCCCCATGAGGTTGATAATATATTGCCTTGAGTCTTGAAATAGAGATAATACTATGTAGTTATGATTTTTCCATATGTGCTAGTTTTGTGGACTATCACATGAGGGAAGATAGTGTGGTAGCACTACACTCACATAACTACCATATGGCTTAATTGGTCTACCATTTTTATAGGGTTTATATGTGTACAAATCATGTGATCCTACATTTGATGGGTGGAACCTCATTTAGTAGATCATGTACTTAGACAACTAGGACTCCCCCATTTGGTGGCCCCTCTAATAGTGCCTACTTATTGGGTATGACATGATAAAGAGCTAAGAGGGAGAGGAAGATGAGGGGTACCAATGGTAATACTAATGACCATGCCTTAGCATACTAGATGATGGGTTGGTCAAGCATGATAGCAGGAGCCATCAGTGTCAAGAGGAGATGTGATGGATGTGGATGTAGGAACACATTAGACACCATAATAGATGGATTACTGACCATTATGCACTCATTAAATATGGAATCACTATTTATGTGAGGATGTGTAGGTGCTATTTTTTATGTAGAGGGATCTGATAATAGTTCTAGGACATAGTTGGTCCATAGAGAGACCACTGAGGAGAGGACCATGGTAGGATCAGGTGGTGACCCCTAAATTTACATTGGTGTGGAGGTATCTAATGAAAGAGGTGCTTAGTAGGCAAGCAGATGGGGAGACTATGATCAGTGACACTAATACTAGTGAGAAATGTGTTAAATTTGGTTTAAGTTTTTGATATAGAGCACTACTTGTATTGTGATTATGATAGATAGATGGTTTGATATATATATATATATATATATATATGTATATGCAATTTTGTGTCTATCTATCTTTTGATTTTGTAGATTTGATGACAAATAAGGTCAAATGGGGAGAACTAGATATGGCTATGCACCAAGACATTTTAGATAGGGTGCTGACACCATATGACCCTATCACTCTAGATGATCCTAAGGTTCCATCTACCCCAACCCCAACCTAGGTAGTTTAGTTTAGATGATTTAAAGAATCCATGAGGTAGTTACAATCATGTGATGATGGGTCAAAGTCATCGATAAGGGTAGAGGCCAGAGAGGCATATGCCGAAAAGGACCTAGCACAATAGAGAGCTATGCATATGGTGTCTACTATCTAGTTAGGATAGGTACAAACCCATGTCACCAATATATAGGGATAGGTTGTTGGAATTATATCTTAGACTACCTCTTTAAAGTATATTATTCATAGCGTTCAATCATAGGCATCTATGGGTAACATGGCTAGGCCATATGATAGATAGGATGAAGCATAGCCTAGAGTTATAGTGATTGTATTTTTTACTTGGTATTGTATAAAATACATTGTGTGTGTGTGTGTGTGTGTGTGTGTGTGTGTGTGTGTGTGTGTGTGTGTGTGTGTGTGTGTGTGTGTGTGTGTGTGTGTGTGTGTGTGTGTGTGTGTGTGTGTGTGTGTGTGTGTGTGTGCGTGTGTGTGTGTGCGTGCGCGTGTGCATGTGTGTGTGTGTGTATGTCTGTGTGTTGACATTTCCATTGATCTCATGAGTTGTACTTGGATTTGGATACATGGATATATTTCCTTTCTAGAACATGTGTTTTGTTTTTATTATATATACATGGGAAATATAGTATGAATGTTTTCTTTTCTTCATTATGTGATACACATGCATGGTTAAACAGAAAAAAGGCAAAAAGATTTGGAAAAGTATAAATAATTAAAATAAATGTAATACACACTATATCATGATGGGAAATTTTTAAAAATAAAATATGACTAAATATAATAAACCAAAGATGGTAAAAAGGACAAATGTTTTTAAACCATCTAAAGTGTTGACCAAATTTGACCTTGTAGGTCAAATTGGGACCCCTATAGGTAAAAACTTAATTTTTAGGTGTTTTATGGGTCTAATTTATATGTCTTGAGGTGTATCATAGGCCATTTAGTGTGATTTCATGTTATTTTAGCTTTGGTCATTACTCATTTTAGTCCTTATATCATTTTGAGGGTCAAAATGAGAATTAAATGACTTGCATGACCTCCTTGGGAAGTGTGAAGGTGTAAAAGGGGTGATGTCATGTGCCATGTGTCATATTATGTCTTAATAAAATATTCATAACTAAAAGTGATAGGTTATTTATAATAAAGAGTAGTTTTTTTGGGAAAAGAGAAGAGTTGGGAACTTGTACAGTCCACAAGGGAGTGTGACCTCAGGCCTGTGCAAATGGAAGAAACAGGCTTGATAGGAGTAGCTTAGATGTTCATATATACTTGAATGATTTGCATGGGAATCTAGGAGCTTTAGAGGTGTTGGCATGGATCCTGAAGATCAATTTTTTGGGATTATTTTTAAAATCTAATGTCCAACCTTCATGAACAAAGCTTAAGAGCAGAATAAGGTCAAAACCCTCCTAAACCCTTGGATAAGGACCCGATTGGGAAGATAAGGTTAGAGGGATATCCATATGGGTTAGATTGACCATGAAAGTTATTGAAACTTGTATAATACTCTCTCAAGATACTCACCATGCTTTTGGACTGTATGTAATTGTATAGATGGGGTATAAAATAGGGGTTTCTTAACCTTTTTTTATGTTTTACAAGTTTTAAAAGGAGTCTAAAGATGAAATAAAGTTTGGGATGAACCTGTAGAATTTTAATAAATCACTATGGACATATAATTCTTTTAAAAAACTCCTAAGTTTTCAATCAATAGCTCTCATCTTAGCTAGTTAAAATTGGCATAGTCAACATGGTAGCGAGAAGGGTGAAAAACTTCAAGTGAGCTGATTTTAAGGTGTGCTTGATACCTATAAGGCCATGTAGGGTATTTAAAAGTGTCATACACTCCTTTTTACTAATTTTTATGTAAAATTTATTATTTTTAGAAGCCAAGTGTGCAAGGTGTGTGGAAGAGGAATTTTGTTAGACTGTAGATGGTGATGGATCATTTCCAAATGATTTCAAATGACCAAGACTACAAATAATGCATGGATAGGCATGTTTTAAATCCTAACCTCTAATTATAATTATTATAACTATCCCTATTTATTTTTGGTATGTTCAAACATAGGAGAATAATGAATGTAGTTTTTTAAGCCAATAAAAGGAATTTCATGCTACTTTTCATGAGTTTCATGACTGGATGGACACTTGTACTTCCTAACCTTGAATGGTTCATTTCACATCTTCTCCTCATGCATATGTAAATCCTTTAATCAGCTTGACAAGTTTCCTTATGACCTTTGGACTTCTCTCTTCTCCTCTCTCTCTCAATTTTTATAAGAACTAGCCATTATAGCCATTATAACTTATGTTCCACCTAAGTATGGTGAAGCCCTACTCATTTTCATACCATTTGATCAATAAGACTATTATTTTTTACCTCTTACATGACTATTCAGAGTGTCTTTTACCTGGATGATTGATTTTTCTTAGTGATGACTTGTTGTTTCCTTAGCATTATTATTTCATTCTATCACCTATTTGCAATTGGAAAGCTTCTTATTGTAGGGCATGTGAAGTGTTTTATGATGTTTCAAGGTTGAGTCAGTTAGTATACTCAAATAGTTCCATTTTAGGCCTCTTGTCTAGTCCTCTTAGCCTAAACATTCATCGCAACCTCATAATGTAACATTGATGTGAGACAATGCAGATTAAACAAGTGTATGTTTGGTTAGTCCCTTCTCATGTGTAACATGTAGCTGGTTGGTAGTCATCAACTATTTTTGTGCATCGCCTCCCTTAGTATAGTTTATTTTAGTTTTCTCACTCCCTTTTCTCTCACAAAGTTTAGGTGTAGTAGTTATCCAAAGTGGTACATCAAGGGAACTAGCCTTATCTACAGATTTAACTCATCCTTAGGATACCGACAATCCTAGAGGTGTTTCAATTATTCCACTTAGATGAGGAGATCTTAAAAATCTCCTTAAATGGTGCAAATCAAATTGATAATATATTTTGGCATGGCCAGTGGGACTCTTAGTCTAAGAAGTTGAAGGATTTTTAGTGTTGTCTTTCAACACATCAACCTTTGGAGGTATCTATATAAGCATCAATGGTGACTCTAAAGTTACATCAATTGGTTAAGTATCCTAGGTATTCCTTTTGAATATTTTTTATGATCATTCCTTATGTTCTTGCTTCCTAATGAAGTTTCATGACTAAATTTGGTGTTGAGTATTGTTTTACACAAGTTGGTGAGGTTTATCAAGCTTATGGCATTCCATATTATCCTTGTCATGATCCTTACCAGATTTAATATGACCATTTTAAACCTTATCATGAGTTTTATCAGCCCATTCATGAAGTGTATCATCCCTGCAATCATCCTTCTCTATATTATTGCTCCTAGTCAAGCTAGTCACTCTTCTAATTAGTCCATTGAAACATTTAAGAAAACACTATTGGGATATGAGAGGTACATGATAGACATTGACACACAAAGGGTACATGGTCTAGATACTACTATTCATTTCATTCATAAGGTGAGAGATGAATTAGAGATGTTCAAAAGAGAGTGGGCACCTATTGAAAGAGGCAATTGGTAAAGGCTAATAAGTGAGATGCTAGATGTGAGTGGCCTAGTTTCATTCCTAGATGATAGGCTAAAAATTCATGGGAAGTATCCTCACCAAACCTACCCTCCTTCATATCTACTTTCCCAACATTTATAGCAATCTTACATGATTCCTATTCATGAACCCAATCAAGCTTATCAAAGTCATTCTTTTCCCAATCAGTTGAAATGAGAGGGTTAAAGAGATAAATATTATTTTTGAAGAAAATATTGATAAGAAGATTGAGTTAGCTAATATCAATATGAATTAGTCCATATCATAAAAAAAATAATTGTAATTTAAGCCCTCATTTCCCTCTCCCATTACATCCCCACCTTAAGAAGAGACCTCTAGATATGAAATTCCAATTTGGAGACAAGGTGGAGAATCCAAGCCTAAAGAGATCCCAAGTTTCTTGAACTCTTAATCCACTCCTAAAAGTACATCAATACCTAAATAAGAGACTCCTAATCTTAACATCCTAATCTAGAATAAGATACTGGAGTCATGGGGAAAGAAAGAGGATAAAAGCTTTGATAAGGAGTGTGAAGTTGAGGAAGAGCTTGATCATATGAAAGTCCCTCCCATCCTTCCTCAAGAGAACTCTTGTGTTCTATATCATACCTATTGTAATCTTCATCCTCATGAATATGATTATCAAATTAAAGAGATACTTTTACAAGAGAACCTAGCCAAGCAAATTAAAGAGTTCAAGTCAAGGATGAAATTGCTAAGTCAAGGTGTGATGGAAGGTTTAGACCCAAAAGAATATCCTATGACTAAGCACACCCCATATAACCTCCATAAATATATTAATAAATTTTTATCAAATTTAAATGAAGTGATTTTAAATTGGAAGGAAGATAACCAAGATATTTTCTCCCAAGGTCTACCTACCATTCCTCAAGAACTCCCAAAAGAATCCACTACAATGCATTCTCAATATGATTTTGAGTCCTATGTTCCACCTCCAACAACTAGGTCATCTTGTCCTCACCCCATCACATTTTACCTTGATGGACCTATACTATGGGAATCTAAAGAGGAGCATTTATTTGAGGAAAATTTGGAACTCTTTCTTGAATAAAGTGTATCTCCTTGGTAGCCTCATTGGGATAAGTCACCTAATTTCATGATGCCTAGTCTTGGCATCACCAAGAGGGATAAAGAGATGGAAGATATTTCAACTATTAAGAACCAAAATCATATTATGATAGTTGATATTCCATTTGATACCCTCAAGAGGTCCTAAGTGCTGAAGAAGAGGTGAGTCTTCTTGTTTGGTTGATGATGAAGAATGCCTTCCTTATGTCAAAGAAGAAATCTTGGATGAAGTCATTATGGATTATATATAAAAGTATGAAGGAGATTCTATTTTTATTCCTCATTCATGATGCTAATCAAATAGAATATGAGGACTTGTGGTAGCAGTTTGAGAACATTTATAATGAGTTTGAGTCTCTCACGGGGTCTACCACTTCCGTAGAGTTGATTGTAAGTAATGATAAGAAATATGAAACTTTTCAAAATTTCATAGATAAGAAAGAGAAAAGTTCACCTCAACCTTTGGAGGTCAATACAAGCTTCTAATATCCTCAATATTCTAAGGAATAAGAAACCACTTCTCTTGAAATTATGCCTATAAAGAAGATACAAGTTGATAATGATATGAAGAGTGAGCAACAATATGAGGTATGTGTATAAGGCCAAGAGGAATAATTTTACACTAGAGACCTATTTGAATATGGTCTACTTGAGAGCAGAATAAGTGAGGTACCAAAAAGTAGGTCTAATCTATCAAGTGCTCAATCCAAAAAGCAACATGCTTGGCACCATGATTCATATCATGAAGAAGGAGATGCAAGAAACTTTCCTTTTGATCTTGGAAAGGAAGGTATGCTTAATTTTTAGTTATATATAGTTGTTTTCTTCTTATTTTCCCTAAGTGCATTGAGCACATGTGTGTGTGTGTGTGTGTGTGTGTGTCTTGTTAGTGTGTTTTCTTTACTTATGTGTGTCCTTTATTTTATGCATTTGAGGTAATTAGTTGTCTTATTTTGGTATTGTTTGTTGTCAACATTCAAAGTCCTTTTGTGTGTTTTAGACTTCAGATGACTCCTTAAGTCCAATGGACTAATAAGGCTAATGACCTTTAGTATAGTAGGCATACTACCCTTATGAGTCACTAATTTGTTGACCAAATTTGACCCTATAGGTCAAATTGGGACCCATATAGGTAAGAACTTGACTTTTAGGTGTTTTATGATCTAATTTATATGTATTAGGGTGTATCATAGGTCATTTAGTGTGATTTCATGTTATTTTAGCCTTGGTCATTAGTCATTTTAGTCCTTATGTCATTTTAAACCATTTTGAGGGTCAAGATGAGCATTAAATGAGTTGTACATCCTCATTGGGAAGTGTTAAGGTGTAAAAAGGGTGATGTCACATTCCATGTATCTTATTATGCCTTAATCAACTATTCATAACTAAAAGTGATAGGTTCTTTAGAAGAAAGAGCAATTTTATTGGGAAAAGAAAAGAGTTTAGCATTTATATGGACCACAAGGGAGTGTGAAACATGGTATAAGGTTATTGAATGTATCTTCAGCTCCCTAAAGATCAATTTGATGTTTGAAATGCTCTAGAAGTGATAATTTTGAGATAAAACCATTCTACTCCTTTTTCACCCTTTTAGACACACAAAACTAGTCTTCAAGTTTGTACTTGGTACTATCAATAGGTAAAATGATATTATGGGTATATTATAAACTCATTAATATTAAATTTGATATTTTTTTTCAACATAATAGTGAATTATGCTTTATGAACCATTCCTAAGAAGTTGACCTATCCAATTTGTTTGCTAATCTATGTACCCTATAGGTTTTGCCTTGGTTTGGAGAATTTTTAAAAATAAAAATATTTATATTAGTTACATATTATTTTTACTCCCTATTATCTTTATTTCCATTATTAGTTTCTTATTTGGTAAATATTTTATGGGATTTTTAGCTCAATTTGCATGTTGATGTCCTAGGTGGAATGGTAGTCATCTTCACTGCTTACATGAGGTTGCATTCTATACAAGGGATTCATATGAATGGGAAATTGTATTTTACATGTTTAAATTCAATAGGTTCCACATATTTCCATTTTTTGGTCTCATAACTCCATTGTTTGGTCAAACACCTAGTCTTGTCATACTCAGTCAAAATTTTGCCTTCTCTCAGTTTGAGTCATGATTTTCAAATATGATCACACTTATAGAGGATCAATGGAGACTAAATTTTTTTTTCTGATGTTATTTTGGTATTATAATTCAAATTTGACACCCCAAGTATCACAAAAATACCCTGATGATAATCAATAATACACATACATACAGTCAACTTACTCTCTAATTGGCATGCATAGGTGCTTGGAAGGTCCAAACATTAGAAATGAGATGTTAATACTTGTATTAAGATTTGAAACCTATTTATTTTTCATATAAAAAACATTTAAAGGATATGAATTCAATATGTAGGCATATTCCTTGAACACATGATTTTTTTGCTCATAGCCTGCATATAACTCAAGTGCATCTACAAGAACCTCTTGGAATGATGTCATGGTGGAATTGGGAAATTTTATGGGGTTTTTAGAATTATTAAGTTATAAATTTTCATTTTAAAACTTTTTTAAGGTTTATAATTTATCAAAAACACATATGTCTTACTCCCTAGATTTCACATATACTGTCTGTATATTAGAATAACCACCTACAAGTGGCTTAACAGAGAACTAATGGTAATGATATGGAGTGTTGAGGCATGTGGTTAAACATTATTTAGATTAATAATAGGTATAAATCTCATGTAATCCCATTTTAAAGTGATATTTTTCAAAACAAGGTTGAATACCACCCTCTAATAAGGAGATGACTATATTTAGGGCTCTTTTCCCTAAAAGTGTAAAATAGAACACCTGTAGGTTTTATGAATGTCATATGAGAAATTTACCAAAGTATTTGGGAATATTAATGGTAAAATATTGTATTATCCATGAATGATAATATATTTTTAAAAGAGGAGTCAAGAGGATTAGGAGAAGACAGTTGTTAAGAGGCCTAAAGTTGCCAATTTATGCATTGATTTCTTGCATTCACATCTACAGTTTTGAGCCCCAAGGTGACCATCTAAGGTTGCGTACTAGATAATAAATTCAAATTTTAATGGTTAAAAATGGTTTAAATTAATATTTTATTATATAATTATCATATAAATAGGTTTGAATACTATGTTTTGTGTCCTATACTCACCTATACGTTTCCTTTTGCCCAAGAAGTTGATCTGTAATAGAATTTAGATCTTGCATCATTTATGGAAAATTATTAATCATGGAATAGATATAATTTTGATTATTTTAATATGTTTTAAAATTATTATAATGTTTCTAAGGTGATTTTAAGTCTTTTCCAAGTGAAATTTACACCTACAACACCCCTCATAGTTAACTATAGTTGACTTTGAGGGGTAGAGAGCAAGAAAGTCAAGATTCTTGAGATGGACCTAGTTCATACATGAATGAATAGGTCAAAAACATATATAAATTAACTTATATATTCAAGTAATTTATTATTCAACATGATAAAATTCTAACTAATCTATAAACACCTATAGGAATCATCGTTTGGCCAAAAAGGCAAGAAACATAGTTTGTTGTAACTAAGACTGATAATGAGCAAGTTTGGTGATTAAGAGTATAGGAGTGAATAAATATGAAAAAAATGTTAAATTAAATGTAAAATTGTATTAATATACTCCAAATATTCCTATAATAATTATACTCAAGAAATAAATATGTATGATCACCTAAAGGTGTAGTATATTAGAGCAAAGCATAGTCAAATGATAAAACTCAGTCTTGAGAGTTCAAGGTATATGAGAGGTATGTATGGAAATTTGAGATGGTTATTATAAATAAAATTATTTAATTATGAAAATTATTTTATATGTATGTTATTAATATGGAAAACAAGAAGAGATATGACCCTAAACATATAACACATAGTCCACATGCTAGAAACCCTGTACAGTTTGCCTCCTTCCTAGTCTATCTTGTATTTTTGTGCATTTGAGGAGTATAATGACCTGAAAAAAGGATTAATTTTTTGTGTGTAAGTTCATAAAAACTTTCATAATACCCTAAAATGTTAATTTTTTTAGAGAATAGGGTTTGTTCACTCTATTTTATCTTGGACAGAGGGCACTCCCCTTAAATGCAAATTGGTAGGCTTTGAAGAACAAGATGAAAATGGTGTGACAAAGGTTGATAAAAAATTTAAAGGAGGTGTTTTTAGTTTAAAAACACCCAATAAATTATTTAAAACCAATCAGAAAATGGGGAAACCCAATAGGGTGGTCTAGGTTGTTGAGTTTGTAGGCAGGCCTAGGAAGCAAGGTCTAGGCCTAAAGCCAAAATCAGAGGTCATTGACACTTTCTAAACTATATGATAATTATAATCATTGGATATATATATAAAATGTATGTATAAACTCTTGGTATGAATAAAATCCCTTGATAAGACCATTTTTGATCTTAAAATCACCTCAAGCTTGTGTAACTAGAAGAAACAAGCTTGATATGAAAAGTTTAGATGCTCATATCTACTTGAATTATTTGAATGGGAATATATTATTTTTATAGGTGATGTAAGGGCTCCTAAATATAACTTTTTTGGGATTAGTTTGAAAATCCAATGTCCAACCTTCATGAACAAAGCTTAAGAGTAGAATGAGGTCAAAACCCTCTTAAACCTTTGGTTAAGGACCCAATTGGGAGGATGAGGTTAGAGGGATATCTATATGGGTCAGATTTATAATTAAAATTATTTAAATTTGTATAATAATATCTTAGGATACTCACCATGATTTTGGACTATACAAAAATGTATGAATGGGGTTCAAAATAGGGTTTTTAAACCTTTGTGTGTGTTTTGAAAGTTATAGAAAGAGTTTAAAGATGAAATAAAGTTTTAGATGAATATATATAATTTTAATAACTAACTACTGATATATAATTAACTTAAAAAACTCATAAGTGTTCAAACAATAGCTCTCATCTTGGCCAGTCAAAACTGACATAGTCAACATGGTAGTGAGAAGGGTGAAAAGCTTCAAGTGAGCTAATTTTAAGGTGTGATTGATGACTATAAGTACATGGAGGGTATTTAAAAGTTTCATAACCTAAATTTTATTAATTTAAATGTAAAATTTATGCTTTTTGGAATCCAAGTGTGTAAGGTTTGTGGAAGAGGAGTTTTTTAGATTGCAGATGGTGATGGCTCATTCCTAGATGATTCTAGATGAACAAGACTATGACCAATGCATGTATAGGAATGTATAAAAGCCTTAAATATCATTAAAATCATCATAAATATCCATATTTATTTTTTGGATGTTCAAATAAAGGATAATAATGAAGGTATTTTTCTAAGACAACATAAGGAATTTTGTGCCACTTTTCATGAGTTTTATGACTTGGATGGACACTTGTACTTCCTAACCTTGCATGGTTCATTTAAAATATTATTATCATTAATATTTAACTAATTTTCTCATCTTAACAAGTTTTCTTGTGACCTTTGGAATTCTCTCTTCTTCTCTCTCTCTCAAGTTCTATAAGAACTAGCCATTTTGTCCATTGTAACTTATGCTCCACCTGAGTATGGTGAAGTCCTACTAATTTGCATACAATTCGATCAATAATAATACTAATTTTTACCTCTTCCATTATTTTTTATAGTGTGCTTTTCTTGTATGATATATTTTGCTTAGTGATGGCTTGTTGTTTCATTATCTCACCTATTTGTAGTTGGAAAGCTTCTTCTTGCAGGGCATGTGAAGTGTTTTATGATGTGTCAAGGTTGAGTGAGTTATTATATTCAAATAATAAAATTTTAGGCCTCTTGTCTATTCCTCCTAGCCTAAAAATTCATCACAATCTAAAAATGTAACATTGATGTGAGAAGATGCAGATTGGATATGTGTATGTTTGGTTAGTCCCTTGTTCTTATATATAACATGCAATTGGTTGGTAGTCATCAACTATTTTTGTGTATCACCTCCATTATGATATTTCTTTTAGTTTTTTCTCTCGCTTTTCCCTCACAAATTTTAAGTGTAGTAGTAATCCAAAGTGCTACATCAAGGGAGCTAACCCTATCTAGAGATTCACCTCATCCTTAGGCTACCCACAAGCCTAGAGGTGTTTCAATTATGCCACTTGGATGAGGAGAGATGAGACATCTCCTTAAAGGGTGAAAATACAAGTGACAACATAAATATTTGCACCAAATTCAAATAGTTTTAAATCACGTTGGGAAGTATGAAAAAAGTTATAATAAAGTGGAAGGTAATTTAAAAAGGCTATGGTATATATAAAAAAATTAATTAATTCAATCGATTATACTAAATCAAGTTGGGAATTTTAAAAAAGACAAACTGTAAAATTAAATTTAATTAATCAAACTAAATCAAGCTAGGAAGTATGAAAAATTTAATAAAATGATTGTAAGCAGACATGTAATCATAAAATAATAAGATAAAAGTGAAATATTTATGAAGTAAGCATAATACATACTAAATCAAGATGGGAAGTATGTCAATGATATGTAAGTCATAATCAAACACTACTTATCTCAAATTTGACACATATAATATCATTGTGACTTGGTTATAGTAGGAAATGGGGTTTAGAATATTTTGTGAGGACCTAATCCTATCATGGTATTACATTTCAACTTACAAAGTGAAGTTAAATGAGGTGGAAAAATTATGGAAATGATTTTAAAGATGTTTTTAATGTGGTAATTTATGAGGAGGGTCTAGTCCTATCTATGGTCTTACACTAAAACTCACAAGGGGAACACCAATGAGGTGAATGGTAAAGTAAATATTTTATTATGGTAATTTATGAGGAGAACCTAGTCCTATACATGGTCTTATATTGCAAATCATAAATGAAAACCTTAGGGGGCATGATCAATTAATTAAAAAATATTTCTAAATTAACCTCTTAGGGTTTTATAATGAAAATCCTATGATTAGATTAAAGGGCTAAGATGCCTAAATTAGTTAAATAAATATGTGACAAATAAGTAATAATTTATTTTTATTTTTAATTTATTTGACTTTCTAAAAATATAAATAAATAGGGATAAATAGAGACTTATCTAAAATTAACTATCTCAGATTATGTGAGTTCTAAAAGTTGAGATCTAGGTAGTTATCTATGTCATCAATAAGATTTTGGTGTTCATCTGCTCAGTAGACAATATTTCCTACTATGGATAGTAGCACCATCTATGTGTATTTTATTCAATGTGGTTATAATGCCCCATTTATGGGATTATTCTTATTTTTTGGGAGTACCTAATCCTATGTTTGTATGTCTTATTTCTACATGCATGAAACTTGAAGCTATATTCTATGCCTAAAAAACCTAATTTAATGTGAAACCCTAATCCTTATTACAAGTATGGCATTAGTAATAATTTTATGTGTATTAATAAGATGGAATATACATCCTCAACACCTTGTTATGAAGAGAATTGTATGCAATGGGAAATGTAGCATATATATAAATCAATCCTAGTTGAGAGAAGATAAATCTTTCTTACACTTCTTATTGGGGATACATTAGATAATTAGGGTCATGACCAATATGGATCTAATAGATATAATCAAGGGATTTATTACCATAAATAATATCACTATGAAAGTTTCCAAAATCTCTAACCAAGAAAAACTACGTAGTAACCCTAACTAGGTCCTATGTTTTCATGTTCACTAAACTAGTAACAAGTAAAGTAAAGTCTATTCTAGTTCTCACAAAATCTTATAGCATAAAGTGAGGGTAATAAAAACTAAAATTAAACATTCATAGAAGAAATATACTTACATCAATGTATATAGAATCCTAATGCATGAAAGAGAAGTGTAAATGCATATCTATATACTCTTACAAAGGAGAAATAAATTTAGGAATAATTACCTTCGAAGACAAACCCACTGAGCCTCAATATCTCCCTTGGATAAGGTGATTCACAATAGGTTGTTATGTTTTGTAAACATGACTAGGATAAATTAGCTCTAGGCTACACAACCTATCAATGCATCCAAAATACTTATCCAAAATATCCACAAGATAAGATCTATATCTCCAAATAAAGTATGAAACCCTAAGCTTTCTCCTCAAGTATAATGGTGGATAAGTATATCCACATTATATCTTACTTCTTATCTTCTCTTAGAAATGGTGAAATTAATGTGTTTATGTAAGCAGATCTAACCCTAAACCCTTTTGAAATTTTAGGCTAACAAGGTTAACCTAGTCGACCTAGTATTGTAATTGATAAAAATAAACTAGGTCATAGACTAGGTCATCCATGGGTTGACCTAGTCCCTAGTAATATTTATCAATAATAACACAAGGTTGATGTGGTTTATTGTGTCATGTAAAATACCAAAAAGGGGTTTAGGTTAGGGAAAAGGATAATGAAGATGATAAAATACTAGAGGGTGAAAAATTGGAAGAAAAGCTTAGGGGAATGTTTTTTAGGAGATAAGTGTGTAAATAACAAGTGGTAAAAAGGGATAACAATTGTTAGGTTGTGGAGCTAAAAGCTTCACCAGGATGCAAACAGGAGAAGTTATGGAGGTTGCAGAAGAGTTGTAGAGTGTCATAGACACTGGGGTCAGTCAGGACAACCGATGACGGCAGGAAGGAGACAGAAGGCAACCGACATCGGTCATGGATCGGCCGGTGTCGGTGATCCCCAGGCAGATAGGGACCAACGTCGGTCACCTGTGGTTCGAGCTGCGAGTACATTATGGGCAGTTGGTTGGCAAACCAAGTGTTTGCATGTTTAGAGCTATTTTTAGACTGAGAGCTATAGATTTAATTATTGTATTATTGTCTAATTATTGTTTGGATGAGATCTATATATATATACTCATGATTGTATTGTAAAAGTGTGCTAGAAAGCCATAGAGATTTTAGAGAGAGCTAGTGTAGCTCCTCCTAATTCCAAAGGGGTGCTGAGTGTGTATGATCAGGGAGAGTTGCAAGGTCTGCAAGGTCAAGGAGCTGATCCACCAGGGTACTGGTTGAAGAATCATAAGGACTTGGTGAGGCAAGGACAAGGGTTCTTCAGGGGTGTAGAGATATCTACAGGGTGAGTAAGGTCTAGTGATTTGTAGGTAGCAGTAGAAAGCAGGGGATCTACTTGGAGTATGGTTGTGTACTTGGTGAACTGGCAGCATGTTACTGACTGGTTGGAGAGGTGAACATCAATTTTGTATTGGAGTTGATTGTTGGGACCAAGAGAGAGAAGGAAGAAGGTCTTGAGGTGTGGCGAACCTTTGAGGTGGAGGAAGAAGTGGCATCTTCCTTATTGTATATTCTTCTATGTGATTATTAATACAATTGTGTATTGTCTCTCAATTCCTGTGTTGTTTCATATTTCTAGTTACTTATTGATTCTAGTATAATTCCGTGTTTAGTTGCTAATACAAGAAGTAATCACATATGTTCTAATTGGTAGAGCAAGATCCTAACTCAGTAGGGATCAGAGCATGTTTATTGTTTGTGGTTTCCGTGACATGTGGTATTAGAGCTTTTGGTTGGGTTACTAACAGGTGGTTTCAGATCTGGTAGTGTTTGTTGATTACAGGTTACTCACAGGGGTTTCTGATTGAGTGGGAGTATAGCAATGGCAGAAGGAAGTAAGCTACGAATGGAGAAACTGAATAGCATGAATGGTCTGATTGATGGAAAGAAAGAATAGGTAAATAAAGATTGTTGGTTGGTTGTAGATCAACAGGGAGGAGTGGATGTTGCAGGTGATGTTGCACAAGATGTTCTGGATAAAGTGGAATCTTGGTTCATAGATTCTTTTGCCTCTTTCCATGCAATTTGAAATAGAGCATCTTTTCATGGGTATGTCTTTAAAGACTTTGGAGAGATTTATTTAGGAGCTGGTGAGCCTTGTTAGATTATTGACAAAGGGGAAGTGAAGCTGAAATTGCAGATGGATGACACACAGTGGTTGAAGGAAGTCATGCAGGTACTAGTCTTGGAGATGAGTCTAATTTCTTTAGGAAATTTGGGTGATGGGAGATGTACTGTAACTCTCACAGTGGATACACTTGAATTAGATGGTGGTAAGAAATTAGGTATCCTTTATCTATCTACTTATATTACTGATTCACCTTCTGTTACAGAGATGTGGCTTTGTAGGCTTGGTTACATATGTAGAAGGAGAATGTAGGTTCTGAAGTGGAAGACAGATGTTTTTGACAAGCTAAAGAACTGGAAAGCCTTGGTGTTCATGGAGGAGATGACAGATAGAGATCAGGTGAGGGAACTAATTTATTCTAAGCAAAGCAGGGTTGATTTGATTAGGATTTTGATCCATGGAGAGGTCGTGAGTAAAAAGTTATCACTCACAGACGAACACAGGTACCGGCATCGGTCACACAGTAACCGACGTTGACAATAGGAAGACCGACGTCGGTCATAAAGGAACCAACGTCAGTAGAAAGGATATCGGTGTCGGCCAGGGAGATGATGTCGGCAGTCAGGGTCAGTGTAGGGAACTGACATCGGTCGGGAGTAGACTGGGAGATGGCCGAGATCGGTCACTGGAACGGATATTGGGCAGACAACTAGCTGCCAGCAAGTCTCAAACACTCATGTGGAGGTCAGAAAGGGTAAGTGAACCTCATATTCATTGTTCACCTTCTTTATATTGCTTACTGATGGTCAAGAACTAGGAGGATGCGAAGAGGCAATGCAGGTAGAGTCTAGATACAGTGGGAGCTTGGCATGGATAAGGAGTGTGAGTCCTTGGAGAAGAACCAAATAGGTATTTGTTGGTAGAGTTGTCAGCTGGAAGAAAGCACTGAGAGATGGAATGGATTACCATTTTAAAGAAGAGAGTGGATGGATACAAGAGATGGAAGGCCAAGGCAAAAGGTCTTGAAGAAGCTGTAGGACAGTGGTACAGGGTTTTGATAGGTGGATGACTAAGCATGGCTTTAGTCAATGTAAGTGTAACTATTGTGTTTTTGTTCTTACCAGGTGGATGATGAGTCGTGACATTATCCAGTTACTGTATGTGGATGGTTTGCTAGCAGGTTTTGTACATATAGGGATTTGCTGAGCTAAAAGGTAAGGTTAGTTCAGAGGTGTGTCATGAAGAATTTGGAGCAGTGAAATTCTTTAGCATAAGAGACATGGAGATTTTATCTCCAGTGGGAGCTGATGTGAAGATGGTGTTGGCGAGGTTCATTACACAGGATGCAGAATCGGTAAGCACACCAATGGCTGGACAGTTCAAGTTTAGCTTGAAACAGGGTTCGAAATCACATGAGGTCTATTGTAGGCCTGAGTTTTCCCAATCAGTGGGGGTTGTTGGAAAGTATGGAGCCAATTCGGGGAAGGAGTACTGGAGGGCAGTTCAGTGGGACTAGCAGCAGGGATTCTTGTTATGCAGGGTCAAGTTCTTCACTACATGGATGTGTAGGTTCGAATGTGGCAGGTTACTTGAATGACAGGTATAGCATCACAGTTGTGTGGTGGTTGGTCTTTAAGATGGATCTTGAAGAGGGATACAAACCAGGAAATAGATTAGATGGGCTATAGATATAGGTACAGGTGCAGCTGTTTATCTCCAAGTGGGAGATTGTTAGGTTGTGGAGCTAAAAGCTTCACCAGAATGCAAACAGGAGAAGTTATGGAGGTTGCAGAAGAGTTGTGGAGTGTCACAGACACCGGCATCGGTTAGGACAACCGACGATGGTAGGAAGGAGACAGAAGGCAATCGACATCGGTCATGGATCAGCTAGAGTTAGTGATCCCCAGGCAGATAAGGACCGATGTCGGTCACCTGTGGTTCGAGCTGTGAGTACATTACAGGCAGTTGGTTGACGAACCAAGTGTTTGCATGTTTAGAGCTATTTTTAGATTGAGAGCTATGGATTTAATTATTGTATTATTGTCTAATTATTGTTTGGATGAGATCTATATATAGACTCATGATTGTATTGAAAAAGTGTGCTAGAAAGCCATAGAGCTTTTAGAGAGAGCTAGTGTAGCTCCTCCTAGTTCCAAAGGGGTGCTGAGTGTGTATGATCAGGGAGAGTTGCAAGGTCAAGGAGCTGATCCACCAGGGTACTGGTTGAAGAATCATAAGGACTTGGTGAGGCAAGGACAAGGGTTCTTCAAGGGTGTAGAGATATCTATAGGGTGAGTAAGGTCTAGTGATTTGCAAGTAGCAGCAAAGAGCAGGGGATCTACTTGGAGTACGGTTGTGTACTTGGTGAACTGGCAGCGTGTTACTGACTGGTTGGAGAGGTGAACATCAATTCTGTATTGGAGTTGATTGTTGGGATTGAGAGAGAGAAGGAAGAAGGTCTTGAGGTGTGGTGAACCTTTGAGGTGGAGGAAGAAGTGGCATCTTCCTTATTGTATATTCTTTTGTGTGATTATTAATACAATTGTGTATTGTCTCTCAATTCCTGTGTTGTTTCATATTTCTAGCTACTTATTGATTCTGGTATAATTTCGTGTTTAGTTGCTAATACAAGAAGTAATCACATGTGTTCTAATTGGTAGAGCAAGATCCTAACTCAGTAGGGATCGGAGCATGTTTATTGTTCGTGGTTTCCCTGACAACAATCATATAAAGCACCAATGGTCTACCCACCCCTTTTTTGGTACACCCATTAGGGCATGCACTTAGAGATATTGAGACTCAATAGGTTCTTAAAAGATAAAGATCATCGGTAATTTATAAAGTTTTGAAAATCATATGTGTATACATATGCCCCACTTGAAGCTCATCATGTTTCATGTAGGTACAATATGGGATGGTGCTTTAATAAAAGAACATAGGGACATATAACATTTAATCTGAATAAAATGTAGTAAAGATAAAATAATATAAAAGAAAGGACATAATTGAAAAAAAAAAACCTTTAATTACCTTAATGATGTAGATAAATAAGGATATGTGAGAAATTTGAAGGTATCCAATGTGATAAACATTAAGCAAACCTATAGAGATTGATGCAAAAAGTGAAAAATTAAAATGTTAACAACATGTACACATAATACTTCAAAATATTCTCTATGACATTAGGATTATAGAACATTTTACATTGTGGAAAAAGAGTGATTAGAGACAAATATATAAGTAAAATAATAAATATGGTGGTAAATATTTGAAAGGTAAATAATTTTTAAATAGTAAATATAAATAAGGTGAAAAAGAATTCATTTGTCATTATTTACTATTCAAAGAATAATAGATATCTAATAGACTGAGTGAGAGACCCATAGAGCAAGGATGGTTGGGAGACAACAACTGAGATGAGGAAGACACTTAGTAGCCACATCAAGTGCAACATAGGTAAGCAACTAAAAATTTCAAAATTTTGAATATTTTTAATTAAAATTGAGTGATGTATAGAAATTGGATGATTAAAAAAGATATAAACAATAGAATTAACCCTAAGAAATTTGTAGGGGTACTAGGGGTTAAATGGGGTATTAGGTAGAAAGGAGTCAAACTAATAAATGCCCAAGGCATGTATGAAAATCAGGGAAAAATTCATCACAGTGAAAAAATAAGGCCAACCAAGTTGACCTAGTTCTTAGAAGATGAGAAAAACTAGTGGATCAACTTAGTAGTAAGTGGTTAACTTAGTTGGTTAAGCGAATGTGGTTGAAATTGAATCAAACAAGTTTAGTTTTGTGAAATTTGTAATAATGTATTTTGATTATGAATAACATGGAGGTCTAATACATCCTTTATTATTTGGTATTTTACAAAGGCACTAGAGATTTTGGTAAATGATTGATGCCTCATGTTTACCTAATTTTTTGGAGTGGTTGATAGATTTGGATAGAGTAAGATTGGTTACCTTAGGCCTAGGGGGAATCATGGAGATGAGACACATCCCACTCAATGTTTATCTCTTTTTCATATTCCTTAAAGCATGGGAATGGTTTACTGACATTTTTTTATGGGTGGTGGATGGGGATACCATAGAGGTAAGTATCACAATGGAAGATTCCCATGCATTTCTTAGACTTCCTATAAGAGGGATAATAATGATGATAAG